>VXBT01000181.1:231450-328473 GCA_013400235.1 Oriolus oriolus | reverse complement strand
GAAAAAAAAAAAAAAAAAAAAAAGAAAAGAAAAAAAAGGTCCATTTTGAAGTTAATGTTCTTGGCTCTTAAAATCCAAAAACCCACCTGCAAAAGATACTACTGTATATGGGTATCTAGTATAGGAGGAGTAACCAGTCCTGTAGAGTTAAAATTCTAAACCCTCAAAACTCCCCCCAGAAATACCAAACACTTGGGTGGGATGTAAGGAAAGAAATATCATGTGAGGAAAGAAAGTGATAAAACTACTGTACGCAACAGGCAGGGAGTTCAGAGGGCAAACAGCTGAATGGAACAGCTTCATCATTTCTTTACAATGTATTCTCCTGGCCCCGCTTTGTTCAGCACAAAGGTTTTTAAGGCTGAGTCCTTTCGATCTGTATGTTATACCCCCTAGCATGGTGAAGCCCTGACTCATGATCAAGGGTTTGAGACAAAAGAGCAGCAGCTCCTGAAGGCTCGTAAATTGTACACAGAGCGAAGCTGACTCCTGGACTCTTGCTCCAGTCACTTTAACACGGTCCTGTTTACACAGATGATTGGTATGTCTGGAAAGATACTATGCTATAAATGCTTCACCTCCCTCTCCTGGCTGCAGAAGCATCCAAGAACCTCACACACAGCAGGTTAATAAATTTATCCTTACAAGAACCCTGGCAACATCACTCTCATTCTAGAGGAAATTGAGGCACAGAGAAAGTTGCTGGTGTAGCATTTCCCGGGATTGCTCCTGGCCAGATTCTCAAGTGTCTTCCCATCGTGATGGGAACTAAATGGAGAGTTTGATTCCCATCCGGGCACCTCAGTGAGAACCAGATTTTTATGAGTGATCAGCACCCAGTAGCTCTCGCAGTGACACTTGCAGCCAGATTTTCTAAGAAGTTCCTTTGATCATCTGGCCACTGCCTCAGTGGAGGCAGAAAGCTTTTGAAAAATCTGATCCTGTTTGTGGGTGCTGAGCACTTCTCAAAATTCTTGCTTAAATGACCTGGCCAAGGATGGAGACTAAAATCTGAGCAGAACCCACTTTGCCTAATCCCTAGGCCAGTGATTTAACCACAAGTGTATTCTTCCATCTTCAGCAGAGAAAGAATAGACACTAGTTGGGGCAGCAATCAAAATGCCAAACAGCTGCCAGTATCCATGCCTGCCAAGAAAAATGCCCGGATACTTGTGGGCAAACCAGACAGCCACATTTTGGTACTTTCCTGAGAAAGAATTATTTCTAGTAGCAGCGCCAGAGTCTGGCAACCTGGTTTATGCTCTTTCCAGATGTATCCCTTTCTTTCTGGGCTAAAACTTTTGTGAACATGCCCCCAAAACAGGCACACCCTCCCCACTCTTCAGAAGAAACAGCAGCTATCCAAACACTGTCCTGTCTCCATTATTCTTAGAGAGCCAGGCACGCTTGGGCAAGACAACACTATTTTGTGTAACGATTAAGAAGCAGTGGTCGTGTCAGTGAAGATTCTTGTTTTCATTGAATATTTCATTCATTTTTGAACATAAGCAACCACTTAGCCGCAGTTGTGCTAGATGCAGAGGAGGAAACACATGCTATTCTTGGCTGGACTTTACCTCTGTGGGAAGCAGCAGCCTCCTTAAAGCAGCCTCTGTACACTGCATGATTTAGCTACATTTATGATTGTCCTGAACCTCAAGCAAGGACCTGAGTACCTAAAAGTGTAAATGCGTGCAAAACCCCCAAGCCCCAGCTTGGATCCTCACACTGTTTGTGTGAGGTCCATTTGCAAACGACAGTTTCCAAAGCCATGAGCTAAAGGCTAACTTAAAAAATTCTTCTTCGAGCTGACTGTATTCATGCAGCTGCCAGTTGAGATGCTGCTCTCTGTGTCACTCAGCAGCAGCTCGTTGGACTGTCTATCACAGGACTCCATGTCAGAATCCAGCTTTCATTAAGTGCTCTCTGTCTCACCTCTGTCCCCAGCTTTCAGACCACCTCCCAAGTAAGCATCTGACCAGTTTGGCAATACAAAGATAAGGCACCCAGTCACTAGTGTGTTTTAAGGGAGCATAGATATCGCATGGTAACTATTGAATGAAAATGTTTACAGAAAAATAGTTTTGTAAAACAGCTCAGACTAAGCTGTTGCTGAATGTTGAGCTCAGGCTGTACAAGCCAAAAAATGCAGCTGTATCTTTTCTAACTACAGCTAAAATCAGCAAAGTGTACTGGAAAAACCTTTGGGGGGGAAGGGAGATGCTCTCCTGACAGAGGATTACGTCTAGAAGCAAGTGTGAACGTTTTTCTGCTCTGTTGGTTCTATACCTACAATAGCACACAACACAGTAATGACTGTGGTTTGTACTTTGTTGAATGGCTGCTTTTTTTTTCTGACATCTGCTGCAGTAATTATTGTAACAACAACTCTTGACAGAAGCTGGACTTCAGAGCACTGCCCCAGTCTAATAATACAGCCACAGCTTTACAAACAGAAAAAGTGAGGCAGGAAGGGATGAGCTCATGAAGCACATTTATGCAGGCAGTTAACTGCACATACTTTGATGTGCCTCGTGACCTAAAATGTTAGAGGGACTGTCACTGCAGGAACTTGGATTATGATTAGTTATTTTGTGGGCCTTATGGTTTTGTTAGTAAATTTGTCACTACAACTTCTCAGTTCTTCCACCTTGCAGATTTTTGTTGATTTTAAATTCTCTTGTCCTGTCCTGTCCTCCTGTGACGCTGGAGCGGAGGTACCAGAAAGGGCCCATGAAAAAGGCTGGCAGGTTTAATAGTCCAGCCTGATGTACCTTTGGAGCAAGAGAAAACAGGCATTCCAGTGGTGACAGGAAGGGTGCTGACCATAATCAAGGCTGATACGCAGAAGATGGACTCTTCTGTGTGACTGACTTACTCTGGAGGTCCAGGTCTTGGGACAGTGGGGCTGTTCCATTTTCCTTTCAGAGCTAGATATATCAGCACTGACTTTTTCTCCTGGTCTTAAATGTAATTTGTGGCTTATGTCTTTTGTGTGAACAAGGAAGCACAGAGACTTAAAGGTAGGATAATCAACTCCAGATAATCGGTCTCATTATGAGATGCTGTTACTCTGGGAAGTCTGTGTTTCTGTCAAAATTTGTCAAGAAATGCACTCCAAGAAATGGGAGACATTTCCTTTTACGACTAATGCATGCATTTCCACTAGGAAGCTGTAGTTTTGAATTGACATATTCTGAGAAAATGTTTTGCTTAGAAATTCCTGCTTATTCCTTTGGGAAATAATTGGAATTACTTATTAAATATAATTGCTTAGAACTGGAAGAAAATCCACTGTCAGGAGAGAACAGTCAGCACTTCCCAAATCATTTTTCTTTCTGTGCCCACGCAAACGATCACTTGAAATCACTGCCTGACACAGGTCTTGTAAGAACCTGAGTCCCATTTTTAACCCAGACAAGCATTAGAGAAAACTGTACTTCTGGAAACTACACAAGGCAGCCTTCCTAAACTGAGTAGTTTTCCAGGCTTTACAGATTCACCCATGACAAAGCAAAACACCCTCCTGACTGAATTTACACAGCTAAACAAATAACTTTCTAAGTGTTTAAATGTCATTGTGAAAGTAAAAAGATGAAATGTGCTGTATATCATCTCTACAATACCAGAAGTAGTTATATTATAAATAAACAGAGTTTGCTTGGTATTAGGGACATAGGAAATTCCATTCAAGAACAGACAAATGGCACATCTTGTCTGGTATCCTGCATCTGGCACAGGCCTGTAACAGATGCTTAAAATACTTGGCTCCCTTGGTCCCACAGTCTCCCCTGTTCCACCTGCCACCAATGTTATAAATCACAGTTTTCCTAACCTCTGGTGAAAGTCCCTTCCCTGCTCGCTTGTGTAACATGGGAGGTGGAAGCAAGAGCCAAGGGAACCCTTATTTACCCTGTGTGATCCTTATTACACTGTTTGGTACTGAGTTTGCCCAACCTGTGGTTCTGACTGCTGCAGAACACGTAAGGCATTGCTGCCTATGTTGCCTATGTAGCTGAACAAAGCAGCACGTAGGTGGAGACTGTGCTTGGCTCCAGGGAAAGGGGGGAGTGAACCCCTTCTCACCCTTGCTGGCACACAGGAGGCCAGCACAGCTACCACTGGCCTCTTAACAATCAGCTGCCCTCTTTCCATTAAGGCACTGCCACTTAATTGCACCCTACTGCTCAAGGACATTTATACCCTGGTGCTGCTTTCTTAGTAACTTTGAAAGTTTAACGCATGACGACTGAAAATTAAGTGAGTTTATTGTCTCTCAAGCAGAGTTCATGTTCGTCCCTATTCCAAAGGTTATCAAAACATGGTTCATCTACCCAGTGGGCCACTTAATGCAGGTTCTCCTCTTTAGCTGGCTGGTGCTTCTAGCCGTTGTCACCAGTGTGACATGCCTGCATCCAGCAAAACTGACTGTGACTTCTCCCTTACTAGAAATGTTACTTGCCACAGACAATCTCCTTCATAACCAACATTAAATTCAATGGTACAGTTGGTCAAAGGCCTCTAAAACAGACAAATGAAAAACCAAAACATTTCCATTTTGAAAGTTAACATTTTAAACCCCCTTTTTATTAATTGCATTAAAGCCTCTCTGTATTCCCCTGTGAAACAGAATAGTATTTTTAAAAGGCTAAAGAGAATTTATGAGTATCAGTAGAGCAACCATCCAGGCAAAAAAAAAAATTGCAGGTGAAGGAAAAAAAATTGTGTTCCTCAGTTTGAGCATATTGCCTCTACAGTTGCTAAACACTGCTTTTAGAGACTGACCTAATAAATCTTTACATATTAATAAGGGAAAACTGAATCCTGATGGTGTGCGTGGGCTGTTGGATACAGTTTGATATGTCAGCTTTCTCCATGCTCAAGGATTTTCTGATTTTGGTTCCATCCTACTGAATATAACATTCAGTGTCAAAGGTCTGAATCTAGGGCAGACCCTTGATCTAGCTACCCCAAATTTTGTATCCATGAGGGACAAGACTTGGCCACATCAATCTGCTTGAAAGAGTGGACAAATAAAAGCTGCTACAGTACCTAGAAGAAATTTGCATCCTTTAACATATTCCATATCAATATTACATTCAGTGAGGCTCAGTATTAACAGGAGCTCTGTGACTTTCTGTACTTCTTTCCTGTTTCACAAAAGCAATGACTTTCAGAATATTCATTGCAGTCAGGAACAGTCATAGAGGTTTTTCAAGGCAGACAAATGAGTCAGCCACTTGTTCCAAATAAATGGAAATGGTGTTCCAAGTTTCCTAGACAGCTTTAAAAACTACATACAGCAATTCAGCTGCTTAATCTATTATGTTCTACATCTCACATTTAAGAGGGCACAAAATCACATGCTTTTTATTCCAGATATAAGTTGTTTTGTCCACAGCAGTCCACAGCCACCTCGTTTTGTCTCTGTTGTTAACATATATGCTGGCCACCTTGCTTGTGCCATTCCCAAGAACACAAGTAGCACTCTTCAGAGTAAAGAGCAACTGCTGAGGTTCCCAGACTGCCATGGATGTCCTAAATAATAATGAACCAAATTTCTTAACGTCTGTGATTGCATTTGCCCATTTGTTTAATAAGGATGTTAATATTTTGCTTTCTGAGGAGAAATGTTGTAAACCTCAGTTAATATATCCATTACAAAAAGGGCATGAATTACAACTTTAACTGTGCAGTAAAACAGAACATCTGCGTGAATAAATAATTATAAGGAGATACATAAAACTATAAAAATAACTTCTTTACTGCAAACCTTGCCTTAACAAGAAACATAACTCCTTCCTCCCTCAAGAAATCTGAATACACTGACTCATGTCTTTGTTTAAGTGTCATGGTAAATTTGTTCTTTTATAACATGTAGTAGTTTAGCTTTGAACTTTTGAGTTTTGGAAAAGGCAGAGCGGAAAAATGTTTTCATGGGAGAGGAGTGCACATTCCAGAGCTGTCGACTGTTACTCGTTTATGAGGCAGGGGGAAAACTACTTTGGTTTTAGGCTTTGGTTGATGCAATTTGTTGTCTGGTATTTTGTGATAAACCAGAGTTTACACTGTACAGTGAAGTATTTCAGTTTTCTCTCTCATCTTTCCAGCTTTTGCTTGTTCAAAATTCTGACCGAGCTTGAAACTGACTGCTGTTGAGAAGAGAAAAATTAGCTGTGTACAACTAGAAATAATGATCCTTTGTAATATACAAAGTAGTCCAGTGAGAAAATAACTCAGAAGTTTTCTGTGAATTACAGAGCTGCACCAAAGCATAGTGGAGGAATGCAGATGATATTACTCATAAAAATAGTACAAACCAAAACGTGAGCCCTTCATTGGTGTCTTTGTAACCTGAGCAAGAGTATTAAACGCAATTTTCCTGGGCTGTTCCACGTTTATTTCATGTATTAACGTCTCATTACATCAAAAAATATTAAAATAGGAAAATAAAATAAACTCTCTGTAGCTTATTTATTCAAGTAAAGTAAAAAATATCTTTCTGCTCTCCTGCCTTTTTGAAGGCTATTAATATACATTCTTTCTTCCTTCTCTTTCTAGAAAAGAAAATGCAGATTGTCAGAACCCTTCAAATTTGATACTCAGCACTGTTATGATCTCTTCATTACTGGATGTTGAGTCTGGATATCAGAATTGGTATAGTGAAGTACTCTCCTATTAAACTGAGGTAATTTTCTGCCATAATTAATGAAAAAGTCTAATGCTGAAACAACGCAATTTACAGGTCTTTCAAAGTTTCATTTTCTGAGAAAAAATATTGCCATTGGAAAAGATCTATCTTGTCAAAAATCTTCACAGACAAAAAGGGTAGAAACTACATGAGAATGCTAACCCCTAGCTAGGGATTAGAACTTCTCCATTCACAAAGGCAGAAGATGTCAGGGTATTATTTTGAGAGAGGGAGGCTTTGCCAAGGACATCAACTTCTTTTCGGACACAAGCTGAGATCGGTTTCTGCTTATTGGGATAGGCATCCATACAGTGGCCTGCTTCAAAACTATGTCTCACTCAGTAGGAAACCTGCCTTTCTGAAAGCCCACCAGTCACTGGTGAACAGTGTCAGGCTTTCCCTCAAGAAAGGAGCTGCACACAGCACAGGGCTGACATAGGCACAGTGTGTTACAGGACCATGCAGCTTAGGATGCAGACAGGAGGGCACTCACCTGCAGAACTGTAGTACAAAAATACAAACTGAGCAGGTGGCTCTGAGGCTCACCCGTAAGCACGCAGAGATGTAATTAACTTCAGAACCAAGTTATGTAAAAAAAATTTTCAGAAAGTATCTCTTCCTTTCCTGGCATACCAATAATGAAGATACTGTCCATTTTCTGTCCATTGCTGTAACAGCACTGCACAACATTCACAGTATATTAACATGAATCCTAAAGATTTAAACAGGTTGTCATAAAATCACCACTCCAGATAAAAAGAAACAAAGTGCAAAGATAGGAGTACAAGAAGATCAGCTAGAGGATAGATATATTCTTATAAGCATAGCTAACAAAGCTGCCACAGGCCCCACATTTGCTTTCAAAGTAATGAAATTCGATTACAAAACAGTAACCAACATGGAACATAGTTCTTTGAGGTCATTTCAAGCCTGTCTGTTAAATAAATGATACTCCAATTTTTTTTTTCCCAAGGCTTCATGTTTCTTTTATATTTTCAGCAATTTTTTTCCTATCCTTCTCCTAAACCAGCACTTTGGACCACTGAGAAGTTGTTTGCCTAAAGCCAGAACTCGGATTTCAATACCTTTCTGTTATTACTATTCCTTAAGTTACATTTCAGCTTCCAATCAAGGTTTGCTGCAACAGTTTCTCTTTTGATGCGAGTCCACTGTACAGTACCCTGGGTCTCAGCTAGAATGCACACCATGTCATGTGAACAGTAAAACACAATATAGCTCCACTTTCCCAAAGTAGGTTGAATCAGGAGTTTTAAGGATAATCAAAACCATATTTTTACCAGCAAGTAGAACCAGTAAGTCATTGAAGCTATACAAATATATTCATACCCACATTGCACTTCATTAGAAAAAGAATCTCGCACCTAGGAACACAAAAATTCAGAACACTGGATAATTGTGGAACCAAAAAATGGAAGAATACAGTGGTCTTTGCATGAGAAGTGCATCATAAAGGGATTCCAGTAAAACAAGGTGAATCTTCAGACTCTGTATAAACTTAAATGCCTTTCTTAGCAGGCACTGGAAAACTTGAGGGATTTTGTATAGAGCAGTATTACTTACAGAAGTATTTATTACTTGTATTCTTTAGGTGAAACTTAGTTATGTATGAACTGATATACAAATACATGTGAGTATGAAAGTGCATACATGTTTTTAGGAAAGTCTATCACTAAATATTTAGGACCACCTGATAGTCTTTGGTAATGTCAATAGATAGGTGCCAGTCAGTTTGGTATTTTATGTCAGCAGGTTATTCTACATGTGAGAAAACATCTGTGTAAATGCAACAGTATATTTCTTATAGATGTTTTTTATGTGCAAGTCTTTACAGGACTTGCATTTAGACCACATCTGAATTTAGACTGCTGTCACTGACAGAAAAATATACATCTTTGTTCAGTTTCTTTCATGTTTATTTTTATTTTAAATACCGGCTTTCTTTTCACTGCTAACTACAAAGGC
This sequence comes from Oriolus oriolus, assembly GCA_013400235.1. Taxonomy (NCBI): domain Eukaryota; kingdom Metazoa; phylum Chordata; class Aves; order Passeriformes; family Corvidae; genus Oriolus; species Oriolus oriolus. The sequence goes on along the minus strand of VXBT01000181.1, from coordinate 319,799 downwards.
TGATTTATCAATACAAGTGGAAGTTAGCCGAACAGCAGCCAACATAGAACAGAGTCAATAGCAACAATTCATGGCCTTCTTTAGTTTGTTGTGGTTTTTTTAATGCTCAGAGCCCATACAGGCAAGAAACTATTTCCCATACTGTGAGATGGAAATATTGCTCACCCCTTTGTAGAATACAAAGCTGTGAAACGAAATTTAAGCAGTTTAGTCAAAACTAAACACTTCCCTCATCTCAGAAAGGCAGCACGGCCCAATTCAGCCAAATTGTGGCTACCTGAAAAAGGGAAGAATTTGATCACCTATGCCTGAAATCACACTTTTTAAAGTTGTTCTAACCACAGTGTAGGCAGAGCTTAACAGAATGATTTCACCATGCAGAGTTACTTCCCACGTTCCTTTGTTACTCCGGTAATGTGAAAAAATTCGGGAACTGGAAAGTCATATGATCCATAGAAAAGAGAATATTGTGGTTTCTAAGAAAAATATTTATTACCAAGCAAGCTATTTTGATTTATTAAATGATAGCTTCCCATCATAGTGTTTTTTGATACAGTGTTTGAAACCACAATGCTTGTACAAAGCCAGCACCTTATTTGTTTAAAGGCACTCACTCGTGTTTTTCTTAATCGAAGTATCAGTTCATGACAATGCCAGGTTCATAGAAGCTGGTCCAGGAATAAATTCTTGAAAAATTATTTTTTCCTAGAGTGTCCATTAAGCCAGGGCAGGCACTGTGTCCCACTGCCGATCTTCTAACATAAGATTTATAGGATGTTATAATTAACAACAGGTGATGGGCAGCACTACATGCACAGCAAGCAAAGTGAAAAGACTGGCAACTCCAGAGCCACTTGTGAATCATCAAAGCTTTTCCCTGGATAAACTCAGTAGTAAACCTGATAGGTTTTCTGGTGGGTTTTGTTGGGTTGGGTTCTTTTTGTTTGGTTTGGTTTGTTTGCTTGGGTTGTTCTTTTATTCCACCACCACCCTTGATCCTTTTTCATATCAAAGATTAGGGACCATCTGTCTGTTTTTACAGTTGTGTAGCTTTTCCACTTCTTTGTCTGCTATCTATAAAATTAGACAAATTAAGCTTCCCTACTCACAGAGGACTTCTTGGAGGATTACAAAGAAGCCTACACAAAATTTTGAAACAGTGCAGATTTTTAAGAGACACTTGTGTCTCTATTATTCCAGCTCTCTCAAACTTGTGTTCTATACAAGCAACAGAAAGAAAAAAAGGTTCAAGACACGTACACCCTCCACTCCAGTTTTAAGAAAAGCAGCTCTTCAGCTTAGGACTAAGAAGGAGGGAGAAAGACACTGAAACACATGAATTGGCAAAACAAAAATATGTCCCAAATGAGTTTGCATTTGCATTGCTAAACAAGCACATTTTTTCCTTCAGTTGTGAGAATATAAGCAAGGCAAGATATGTTGGGAAAGGCAATGACTTTGTTTAACCAAGTGAAGAACCACCACTAGATCTTTTATGAATAATTCTCAATGTACTAATGTGATCATGGTATTCGTGAGTTAATTACATGTTGTAACATATTGATTATGACAAAGGTGTACTTTAATTAAAAAACCAAATCTGTTTTGGATAACCTAGTAGATATTCTTGTGGATATTAGTAAGTCCTTTGAATGCACTAACTGGTAGAAAGATATAAAAAGAAATATTTAAAAATAAAAACTATTCAAAAGAAGAAATATTTAAAAAGAAAAATAATAGTATTCATGCTGTAGAAAGGACTGGAGACTTTTCATGGATTTCACACTCTTGCCAATATTCCATGAGTACCTCTACAAATAACTCTTATACATTAAATTAATTTCCACTGAAGCACTCTGAGTGTGGTCTCTTCCCTCCTTTCATCCTTCCCACCTCAAAATACACTTGAATCAGTGACCTTAACGTTCTTAGCACTATTATATTAGAGAGCAATTACTATTATTCTAGATTTATGTTACCAGGTTGCCAACAAGGAACACATGGTGCAGTGGTGAATTTATCCTGCTTGCTGCAGAGTTTGCACTTCATTAAAATTCACATAGCAGTGCTTATCTATAGCTGAGACAAAAAGTGGCCCAGGGGAACACTTGTTACTCTGGGTAATTAATCAGAGGTGATGGGAAATTTTTCTTAGTGTTCTTGATAATCTCTAGGGCATCATCCAACTGTGAAATTTTGGCCTTACTGAAATGGAAAGCAAGTTTCATCAGTAACTAGAACAGGCCAAGACATTTCTCACAAAGCACTTCACGACCTGGTGTCATCTGGCAAAGTTTCTCAGTACAGTCTTTTTTCAGAGCTGGAGCAGCAGTTCATTTCTATTGAATATTTCACATGCATACATTAAAAGTCCTTTCTTTTGGCAATCATAAGCATATTTTCAGAAAGGTTCTGCACATTCTTTAGAGTAGATACCTTTTTAAAGGGCTTGAATCTATACTCAAATAAAGCCTCTTATCTCAATGAAATTGCAATCACATCCTCAACAGGAAGTTCATGGTTTTGCATGGGCAGGGAGAAAATACATAAGACTATCAAAACGCTTGAAAATTCAAGCATGTAGCTTGACACAGCCTGAAAACTTCCCCTTTCTAGAGTGAGGCTAGCCTCAAAGACAATTTTTTTAATAGAAAAAGAAGAATCACTCCCTCCATCAGATGCTCAAACTTAAAGTCATGTTACTGAAAAAATAATAGCTTTAAAAAAACCCCAAAAACCAAACCCAAACCAATAGCATTTTATTGTTATGGTTGCTAGGAGCAGGTTTTCAAATTCATTTACGCTGAGACCAAACAAAATTGGGTTATTCTTAGTGAAGTGCTTCAGAACAGCTAAACATCTACTGCACAAAAGTAGGAGGAAGTTTAAAAAGACTGAAAATATTTTCAATTCAAAAGAATCTTCCCCAGCCCAAAGGACTACCCCAACATCTGTCAAGTCTCTTACAAAAAGCCCAGTGATTTAGACAAGTGTTAGACAGAGCTGAAACTGACTCAGCAATTTTATTCCCTTTTAGCTCTTCTTGGTACAACTTTATTATTACTGACTGTAAATGATGAATTAACATTTATTTCACATTTTTATCAACTATTCATTAGTTTAGCCATTCTTGTCCTTAACTTAAGATTTTTTCCCAGCTGTATCTATTTAAAACAACATTATTTCAAGAGTTATAATATATACAAAATAATTGAGTCATGAACAGTTATGGCATATGGGACAGGAGTTCACAGGCTAAATTTAAATTGACTGATGTTTCATTTAAGTGTTGCTGCAACATAGAGAACTGTTGAACAGATATTGATGGACAGGTTTATTGACGCTCACAAAGAGAGCTTTAAGCTTCGTATTCCTTTTTTTGACTGACCCCTGGCTCACAGTAAATTTGTTCTGATTAAGAACATGCTGTGCTACTGCTGGATGCTCTGATTTTGAGTGTGTGGTACTAGTTTCACTGTGGCAGGAGCTAAACGAAAGCCCATTTTCTCAAATTACTAAACAGCGTCACAAATTCTAGCATGGACATTCCAAAAAAGTTTATTTCTCATTGTGATGACTGATACAAGTTCTCCATAATAGATGCACAAAGGGATTAACAATTTCATGAGTTTAGCAAAAGTAACTGGCTCTCAGCATTAATTGCAGCCTTGAAAGTCTATCCTAAACAAGCCACTGTAATGCCTTGGATCCAAAAGAGAATCAGTTCTCTTCTTTACAGGTAGATACTCAGACGGATGTAGCTTCTTGATACTACCTCTTCTAAAGAAAGTTAATGCTGGTATTTTGCTTTTAGAATGAGCTGTATTTTACTGATTGAGTAAATTATGAAACAAGACATTTCTGGGGTCAAGTTACCATGTGTGCCAAGGTCTTTATTTCAGTGTAGGACTTGGATGCAAGATCTGTATCCACACGCTTGAGGCACATAACTTTCCCTGAATACTTCCACTGATCAGCAGCGAGGCCACCTGCTGCTTGTGTAAGTCTGAGTACAGTTTTTATTTGTGTGCCTTGGTTCCTTTGTGTGAAAACACACTGGTGGTACACTCCTTAATATAGGATTTAGGATGATTACTGGTTACTGCTTGTGAAATAATGACATGTTGGAGACTGCTTAGCTCACCTCCTCAAGGATAGAGCTATATGAATTCTGTCTTAAAGAACTTACAATTTTGCTGTTTGACTGTAAGAGACATTCACATTGCTTATCTAATCTGTGTATGTGTCCTGAGATGCTGATTCAGCTATCTCAGTCTGTGAATGGCTGTAGTTAAAGCAATGTAATGCTTTTCACACTGGGGGCAGAATTAAGTATCTCCCTGATATTTCGTTTAATGTTTATGCAAGTGTACGCACGCTTATATATAGAATTTTCTTAATGGGGAAGTAAAATCAAAAGTCACATAGAAACAATACAAGCCACACTGTATTTGGGCTACAGAAATAAGAGAAAGGTAAGATGAAGGCTCTTTGCACAAATAAATTATCTCAAACCTTGCAGGTGAACAGCACAACAAACCCCGTAAAATTTCCAATTCAGAAAAAATATCCTTTATATTTCTGCTTCCTTATTAAATGAATGAATACTACCAAGCCTGCTAGAGACATACAGGTGGTGTATGTTTGTCATGTTAACTAAAATCCACGTAGATACTGGGACACTTGCTGTCATTGTATCAGGAAAAATCTCTGGTAGCAGGCAAACAAAGGAAATTCAAAGTCTCTTCAAAGATTATTATGCAAACTTTACAGGTTTTCTTGCACAGAATTACTCATACCACCCCACCAAACAGTTGAGTATGACTGCCCCCAAAACTCTGCAAATGTACACTGTAGAAACAAGCTGTATCTGTACATACTTGCCTGAGCTTAGTACTACACAAATTTGGAAAGTAGGTTACAGAATATGTTGACCCTCAGACCTGATGGATTAAAAGAAATAATTATTAATATGATTTCTTACAAAATAAGTAATTCCCAGTTTACAATATTTTGGAAATTAGTGAGAAAAAGAGCAGCTAAAGAGATCTGGAGTATTCATAGACTTAGGCAAGATGGAAAATAATTAGATCATCCATCCCATTTTCCTGCCAATGCAGTACTGTTCCCAGCAGTGCATTTTCTAATGCTTAGTTTTTCAAGTCCCTTGAGAAGGGAGATTCCAGCATTTCCTTTGGACACATACTGGCACACTTTGTCAGGCAGGTTTATCCTCCCTCTCTTCAATCAAGCATTTCCTGTCTCTTCTTATTTCATCTTCCACTCAAGAATTCTTCCTCCTCCTTAGTGCCAGGGCCTTTCAGGAATCCCAAAGGGACACTGCCTACAGGAACAGATATTCCCAGGATAGGATATTCCACAGCATGGAAACCTATAGCAGACAATTTTAGGAGAACATTCTAGTAGGCTCCTTTTATTGACTGGTCCTTGTGTGCCAGCTGGGCAGGATGCATCTAAAAGGTACTTTACCACCTTGGAACATTTTCACTTCTTCAGTATGAACTTTGGGGAGAGTATCTTTTAAAACTAAAGGTTGACTGCCTCAGATCAGGTTAGAAGGACTGCTGAATGAACATCCTGCAGTGAAAAATAAGTACTATGTCACTAGTGATTTGTCCCTTTAAATAAGTGGACATGAGAAAGAGGCCTGAAGAAAGCAGGAAATATGGAGAAAAATATTGGCCCAGTGGTGAGTGAAAAACAAACTCATCTGTGCTGGATGGATGTGCTCAGGAGAGTATCACATATAGGTACAATATTCACAGTCATGCTACAGACACAGTAGCCCACAGCAACTCATTCCAAGCAGTTCTGTTATTGACAGAGCAGTTGCGGGAAAAGATTTATTACCACTCAACAGGCTGTGTGCAGGCTCAGCATCATGAAATCCTGACATGTGTTTGTGAAGACATCCCTGTGTAGTTCCTGCAAAAGCTGGTGGTTCCTAAGGAACCACGGGCCGAATATGGCCCAAGGGTTTTAGACATCTGAAGAGTCAGGTCAAGACAGGAATTTAAGTGTGGTTTGCTGAGTGGAAGCGTTAAGCTTGTCAGATTGAATAATACAGCCTTTTAACCTGAGCAGTCCAGATCTGCTACCTTGATGACAACATTGTACTACAGGTCAAGATAAATATCATTTTTGAACTAGAGGTTTAGCCTTGTCTTGAAAGAGCCTTGCCAGAGTACTCAGGGATATTTTCCTTAGAACAACAACAAATGTTAAATATCTTTTTGTTCTTCAGATTTGAGCAGGTGGACTTCGTAGTCACTGGTCTTGCAAAACAGCTTGCAGCAGGGAAGGATTAAGTTTCCATTACCTAACTCAAAAGACTGGCCAAATATAAAACAAAAATGATGAAAGAATTTGGTTGTAATTTGGTCTGTGTCTTTGAAGGGATAGAAATATTCTTGGATGTGTCCTTTGTTTTGACACATTTATGCAGATTACAAATGGAAGGGCAAAGTTGGAGTATTATTTCCTCCAAACTGTCTCAGCCCCACTTTGTTCTAGTGTCTCTGACAGAATCCCTTTGACAGTTCTCTTTTAATGTAATTGTTCTTGAAGGCGTTTAAAGCATCCAAAAGAGAAAAGGAAATAGTTTTACAAGTAATTTGTGAAAATCTGTAAAGTATCTATAACTTGTAAGTTATACAAGGCAATGTAATTTTAATAAATCTTTTGCTGCTCCTTTACTAAAAAAAAAAAAAAGGTAGAGCCAGAAAAGGTGCATCAGTACCTTATTTCAGTTAAAATTCAGAGAGCTAAATTGGTGTCTTCCTTTTCTTTTATGTTTTACTGAAACTGTCTTGGGTGCTGCTTACTTCGCAGCATTAATTTCAGGAGTGAAAGCTAATTAGTGAGAAGAAAGACAAGCAAACCTGAAAAAAAACATGCTGAAAGTTAGATCTTTATATATTTCATCTGAAGAACTGTAAGAACATTCAAAAAGGAGAAGAGCAGAACGAAAGTCCTGTGAAGTGCAAGATGTTTTCCTGCACTACCAAAAACTGGATTATCATCAACTGACATCCAATTTATATTTTAAAAGATAAGTCAGTCTTTTAAAAAGGGCTTTTTAAATTGTGATGTGAGTAGAAAAATACATACTTGTTGCTTTGAAAAGAGGGGAAAAATAATTTAGAGTATTTTGCAGAGCTGAATTATTTTTCATTAGCAACACAGTAATCATTGGTCCCACTAGCACACAATGCTTCCTGCTTCAGTGATGCACTCCCTGGGAAGGGGCAGTGAAGCTCCAGTGGGCAAATCTGTGCTGCTTCATTTGGTGGTAAATTTAAGTTTTCAATTAATTCCTTCCTACTAAACTGTGGAAAGTCAGTTCCTGGGAAAGCAATGGAAAACTTGTCCCATTCGAGTGGGCAAGATTCATTCATGCCACAGAACGTTTCTATCAGCAAACGAGAAGATATCCTAAACTAAATTTGAATCTGCACCCTGACAGGAAGTGAAGTAAAGAACAACCATCCACTTCTGGTGAAGGTTAAGGTTATGGTTATGGAGAGGATTGCAGCTTGGGCTGCATTGAACAGAGCTCGAGGTAGTAGCTTCAGGGCAAAGACAGCACGGTGACACTGCAAAGACTTTAGGATCAACTCAATATTTATGATGAGATTAAAGGAAAATATATTTTCTATTGAATCAACAGTCACAGCAACTGAGAAAAAGAAAAAAAAGAACGCTCTCTTCCTTAGAGCTATGCATGGAAGTTACTATCTGTAGTATTTCCAGCTATTCAATCAAATGCACAGTCAGTCATAAAACTTACTAAAAGAAGCACAGTTCCCCTGAAGAGTCAGAGGGGAGAGAAATCAGTTTCACAGATTCACTTATATATCCTATATAAGCACCAAAACAATTACATATTTGTCAGCACTTGTGCGAGGTGCATAAAATTCAAAGGAGGAGCAATTTTAGGCACTTGCACCACTTCCAGTCCCACCCACAAAAAGGAAAAGCTTCTTTTTTCCTAATTCACAGAAATCAAAGAACTTGTGTATTTAGGAATTTATCATCAGAAAAACAAATAAAAAAGCAAAATCCAAAAGCCCCACAAAGAAACCCCAGACAGCACACATCCCCAAACACACTGCAGTCAACTTGATAGGTAGGTATAAAACAGAGATGTGGGTGAGCAATATAACACTGCTTAAAGCTATCTGATTTGCACCCTAGCAAACCAGATGAAGTCTGTGTAATGAGCCATCATCTTTTAGAACACAGGAAGAACATTTTCTTGAGCTACATTTCCTGTTTTCCTCTCATTATTCTTTAGAATGGACAGGGATGGTGCTTCCTTCTCTAGCTGAGACAGATGATTCCACAGCTTGAGCTACTACTTCGATAAAAGCAGAGGAAAAAAGCTTTCTAAGTCCAAATTCCCATGAGTAAGCACATCAAGCATCTTCACAAATACTTTGCAACAGCTTCCAAGCTCAGCAATGGCATTGCCTTAAAACAGTCCAGTGAAGAAGATGAAATCGAGTAAATATAACAAACTGTAATGTGTTTATAATGTTTTTGTCACATCTAAAATAACTTCTTTATAATGCAATTATGTTGCTCCTGGAAAGACTCACTGCAGAGACAGATTACAAACTGGTTCATTCCCTTTTCCTGCAAAAGAATCTCTGTTCACCAGACAGAACTCTGGTAAGGCAAGTGACTTCTAATTCAGTTGTGGGCAGCTTTATGACTCTGTATCACTGCATGTGCATGAACCACTTTCTTTAATAAGCCTGGGGGATTTTACATTGAACAGAGCAATTGGAAACCTTCGTGGCTAAGCAGTAGTCAGGACAGGTCTTCCAACAGAAGCCAGCTTGACATAAACCATTTCCATCTAAGTTTCAGTTGATATTCCATGCCATTTACTTCATGGATGCTGCCTCATCCCAGCTCCTTTAGCTGCTCTGCATCATGGAACCCAACCCACTAGAAGTGCAATTTGTGGCAAGCAGTAGAGGCCATGAAAGCTGATGAAAAGCTCCCTGCTCTCTGTGCTGTCCACTGCAGCACCAGCTTGGCCTGCAGAGCTTGGTCAGGTATTTTAGCAATGCCACAAAAACCACAGCCCTCCCAGCTCTGCACACAGCTGCACGAACCACTGTCGCTCTCTGGGTGTGAATGATTGCTGACAGTACCTAACCGTGAGGAGCAGAGGGCACGTTTTGATTGTGGAGGTCACAGTCAAGTGCTCTAAGGAAAAATTCCAGTGACTTTAGCTCCCACACAAAGCAAACATACTGGCTAATAACACTTGGTCTCCCTTCTCTGTCAGATATGACACTTAAGCTCTGCCAGCCACCTAAGAGTCGCTAAAATAAATATGCAGTGCTACTAGCAGGTACTGTTTCCACTTGTTTCACCCCCCATTCATGCTGTCAAGTTTCTCCAAAAGAAAAAGAAACCCTGGGTTTTTTGACGGGGAAGAAAGGCCTCAATTTTGTATCTGCTTTCTTTAAATTACCAAAGCTTACACATTATGTGGTAATACTTGTCTAGTAAGTTTGACACAAGTGACAGTATTTAATTTAATTCAATCAGTCTCTGCAGAAGAATTTCCCCAGACAGCAGTGTGCTAGACTGCATGATGTTCAGACTCCCTCTTTGTGTTGTCCATGCTACACGAACAGTACACTCAAATCAGGGAGATGTATTATGTCAGATATGCTGCTTTCTCTTCTTTAAGGATATTTTGAGATGCAAATTCTCTAAAAAACTTAAAGAAATAAAAACATACAGACCTGAACTCCAAGCCTGTTCGCACACAACTAAGTTTTTGTCTTTCTTTCCTGCCTTCCTTTTTAAACTATTGTGGGTTTATCCCATTATTTCATCCCAGTTTTACAATTGTTGTACTTTGGAGATAAGACATACGGTTTCTTAAAGCAGGTTCCCCCTTCCATGGCAAGGTCTACTGAATGTTTCAAATTAAGTGTTTCTGTTAAGCTATATGTAAATTTGTATGTGATAGTTCACATTTGTTTTATTGGTTTAGTAGGGGAACTCAGATTCTGCTTTTCTTATTAATATCTAATAGAAAAATTCCAAGGCAGAAACACAGCTGAAGGAGCAATGAGGATGCTTTAATATTTTGCAATTTATTTCTGCAGTTAATTCCTTAGCTGATTCATCTGATCTCTCACTGATTTCACTGGTCACTGGACTTGCCAACACATTTTTGCTCTAAGCCACTTCCTTGCCGGACCAAAAAAAAAGGATCCTCAGAAAGGAAAAAAACTTGTCTTTCTACCTCTGCTGCTAAACACAAGACAGGGCAGGAAATAATTATGAGAGACAACAAAAGAAGTAAAAGTACTTCCTGTGCATAACCACACATGTACTCTGTTCCTTGAAGGAGTTAATTGAATGCATAAAATTCCAGGAAATATTTCAAACCCAACAATACTTGACTGTTCAGTCCTGGATCAATACTTCTTTCTGGCACTTTAAATGTATAATAAGAAAGCAACCTCTGAGCTAAAGGGCTCTATATTCCAAGCTAGATCCTCTAGTCCTCCACCAGATGCCAGTGGGATTCACAAACCTGTCAATGTTGCAATCCAAATCCACCCTTCAGAGTGAAAAAAATTCTGCACTTAAACCAAAATACCCTGTTACACGATACTCGGGAAATATTCTATTGTAAATGTAGCCAAAATGTCCCACTACGACAAGTGTTCCCTGACAAAAGGCGGAAGTTCTCTTCATAATGGGATAGGGACAGATTACACAACAGTTTTCACATCACTGGCTGGGACACCATTCACGATTTTCTACGGATATGAAACTTAAAAAACGTTAGCATTTATTTATTTCTACCCAGACTTCAGTGTGCTAAATGAAACAGACTGGCTTATTAGCATCTATAAGATCTTAAATTTATTAAAGGATGAACCTATGGTAAGTTCAAATGCTAACTCAATTAGGGTGTTTACACGGGGTCTTTGCACAATGTTTATGAGATGAAGTTTGAAGTAAAACCCAGACATGTTCTGTTTCTGTTTTGTACCACAAAGATTGCAGTGCAGCTAGGAAACATACTTCAGTGAGTCACATCTTGGAAAAGAAAAAGATAAATGGCTAAAAATGCAATAATAGTAGGATATCTGGAAATAAACACTAACTGAGCTAGCAGACTTTTTTGTAGCCCTGCTCGCAATCACTTCTAGTCCATGTTCAGGATATTTCTTCTGCTACTCAACTTTAAAAAAAGGGAGACAATCACTTCTCTTGATGACATTACATCTTTAAGAAGGGCAAAAAGCAACAGGATCAAATGGTGTTGCTGTCCTGTATCCACCTGAGTAAGGCTGTAGAGGTTGAGACTCCAGGTATTTGCCTTTTCAGCTTCTAGCTTGTCAATAGCCCTTAACGTTTAACTTCATTTCAGATCTCAGAATTCCTTGCAAACATAATGAGCCAGCGCTTTAGTCTTGCAAAGACACACAGCATTATACAGGTTCCCCTGTCATGAAGCAGGAATTGAAAGCAGGAATTGCATATGCACTTGGAGCAGCAGAAATGCAGAGGCCAAGCAGCAACAATCCTGTTGGTATCATTATATACCTACAGGAGTTCTATTGCACAGGGATATTCATTACACATTTACACGTAAACATCAAAGGAAAAAGGAGAAAAGGTTGCAGTAAGTCATGAAATACAAGTTATTTGTCAAAATTAAGGCACTTGATGCATTCAAAATCTTTCCCTTGCAATTCTAACTTTTCACTTCATCCTTGCTTTTTGGCCAGGGTAAGAACTGTGTAGGAAGTCACAGTCCAGTTCCTCTGTAAAGCAGAGGAGTAGGGTAGGTTCTACAAGTAACTTTCTGGCAGTGTTTGGCTCCAAATGTCTCTTCTTCACCGAAACACATTCCAACAGTTCGAAGTTTTGGAGTTAGGCCTACACCTTTTGTCACAAGAAACACTGCCTTACTCATCTCCTCTGCCTCAAAGCAGGGCTTTCTTACATTGCAGAGGTTGAACCAGAAACAGGACCAAAGTAATCTTTAACCTGAAGCAACCTTTATTTTTTTAATGTATTACTAGAACAGCTGCTTGCTGCATGCATTGCATTTGCAAGCATACTGTCACCTTTTCCAAGTCACTAGGAATTTATTTTGAAGCAGAAGCAAAGGGAAAAATATCCAACAAGTCATCTGATTTATTGCAGTAACCTCATATACATGCAGTGTTAAAGTGATCATATGGTTGGCTGTAGAAATGCTATGTAATTCAGTTCAGTGGAAAGGTTTAAAGGATTAAGTGATACACACATGCTTTTGTAATTACATCAATATGTTAAGAACCCCAGTTTTTTAAAAAAGTGCTAAATCACTGTATAGGATACGCAAGCTAAACCAAGAGCCTGCTTTGGAGAGAAAAGTGAAAAGATATATTTGCCAAGTTAGATAGCAAAAGTTTTGGCACCTCTAAAGATCTGGAATGCGCCTACACGTAGGTGTGATTCAAAACAGTGTACACACATTTCCAACGGCAAGATCTGCAATTCCTCACCAGCCTACCAAAAATGCTAAAGGATTCTGATAGTCTGTGTACTACCCTGGCTGAGCCTGCATGTTCACCGGTGCCAGATGCCATTCTAAGTGGTTTTAGACTCCTGCATGAATAGCAGGACTTAGTATCCAAGAAGTCCCTAATGCTGTGTATTTGTGAGAAGTAAAGCATGGGGGCTTATCTTTCTTTTTATTGGTTTGCTTGGGCTTGGGGGTTTTTTTGTTTTTGTTTGTTTGTTTTTCTAAAAAGCAAAGTTTATTGAGAATGATGTTTCCTGGTCTATCCATATATAACTTTATAACTATCCTGAATAACTTTTGATATCGCTGGGCAATTTGAAGCTCATCCTGAAAGATGTCTAAAAGAAAACTATATCCTTGCACAAGTTCCTGAAAGTCAGTGGGTGAGCGGTGGGTAGAGACACAACTTGGCATCTCCACAGACGGAAAGGCAGACAAGATTCATCTGTTAGTCATTCAGTTTGGCCTCAGAAAAGCAAAGAATGCAAATCCAGGAGAAATCAAAATTCATTGGTTTTGCTGCTCACATAGCAACTTGGAAAATCCAAATCTTGCTATCTTGGGTGATACATAAACAAACCATTAGGGATCCAATCCCGCTTCCTCACTATTGATTGAGGTAAGAAGGGAACATCAGTAGAAATACAGTGAGACAATGCAGTTTAGGAACTTACTCTTGTATTCCACTCCAACACCACATCTTCCAAACATCAGCCTGTTTGGCTGGGCTCTTTTGTGTCGTGTTTGTTTGTTTTAAAGTGTCACCGGACAGTTACATGTTCCAGAATAATGGATTTTTCTTTAGGGAATATCTGCTTGATGAGACTATTCCTCAAGGACCCAGTTTAGACTAATGATACTAAATACCAATGATAAACAAATAATTCAGTTTTAGCAAGCAGTCTGCTGCAGGGTGATCTGCGTGGCAGAAAACCAGAATACATTACAACATTTTTCATTGGCTTAACTTGTCATGTAAAATCAGGCTAGGACTCCCTTTAGGCTAACTCAGACTACAGCTCCTGGGGTGTCACCTAACAGTAACTTCCATTAACAAAGCGAATATTTTCCTGGTTAGGCTGAGCAAAGGAGAGAGAGGGATAGGCTGGTCTTAAAGGAAAAAAACTCTAGGAATAATCCATTATGAAAAAGCAGACAGCGATAGGAGTTTCTATCCCATTTTGAAACTACCTTTTTCTAACATTAGTGACTCACAAAAAATGGATTATTTTGGGGTTGGGCATGATAGAAGAATTTACCAACTCCAGTCCATTAGCTAACCTAGTTTTGACTTGGGTTCCATGTTCCCTTGAATAAAAAGTTACAATGATCTACCACAGCTTGTGTCCTGTGGGGAAAGAAGCGTTCAAAACTGCTCAAGTGATCTGAATGCTTATTTCCAAAACTTTTTCTATAGGTCTATTAGATCCTGTGTAAATCCTATGACAAAATACGAATCCTGATCATAAAAAATCCTAGCTAGAAAAAGATGAAAGATGGTTTTTTCCACTTCCATTTGTACTAGTGTTATCTTCTGCTTTTAACAAAGCGTTTGTAATCAAGTTTGTTATCAGATTTTTATTTAAGCAGATTCAGACTTTAGCATCTGATATTTGATGTTCAAAATATGAGCTGTCCTTATGGCACACATATTTCAAAGATATTTTCTTCTTGACTCAGTAAGGGAATGCTCAGCCTCACAGTTTAAGGGACAGAAGTTGCCATTAAAGGTTTAAAAGCCTGCTTCAGACGGATTCAGCCGCAACGGGCTGCTAAAAAGAACATGCCCAACAAACACATTTGTCATTTAGAACTTGAGCAAAGAAGTCTAAATGTTCAGATGACCATTTCTGGATTTTTTTTTCCTACTGCTAGTGTTTGTTCAGAGAGACAGACCTACCAGGGTAGCCGAAAAAGACAGGCTTACCAGGGTAGCTGAGTAAAAAAAATAGGTTGCCATGTTAAGAATACCACTGAACATGGCATAGCCAACATACACACCAGACTGTTGCTATCACGCTGAAATAGCCACATTTCAGTCTAGCTTTCCTTCCCATGCACTGCCTGCATCCAGCATCCTGCCTCAGTGGCATATGTGTCCCACTGAACTGATTAGGAGGAGTGGTAATTATTCAGATCCTCTTAATTATTTATTCTTCTGCAGTATGCATATTAGCGCCTGGTCCTTCCACTGCTCACTCATCTTCAGCAGTGAGATTCAGCTAGTTTTCCATATGCAAATTCTTTTGAATATTGTGCTCATCCTCACCATGGTGAATCAGGAACACACTTTACCTGGGTACAAGACCAATGTTAAGATAAACACAGAGTTTGTGGCAGGACAACAGCCTGATGTTCTATCTTTTTAAAAACAGAATAAATCCTTTCCACTGCTCATTTGTTTTTCCTTATGCACAACCTTCCATTTAGCAACACATTTTAATCTGGAGGACAATTTAAAGCACTTCAGATTTGTAATGAACCGGATGACAGAAAAACAGAGCAACCATCATTCTGATCTACACATGTCCCACAGGACAGAAAGTAGATGCCAGTATCCAGCAAGAGGACTGTGTACTGAGTTTGCTTGAAAGAAAATGTGAGGGAATTGTTGCAGTGCTGGGAAAAAAAAAAAGAAGCCTTGCCTGAGAAGTGCTGTACACATAGTAGAAACCTAAAAGCTTATCATGTATTCTACTGCATTTGCTACTATTGAAATACCACATTCTGTGTTTTGGTTTTTTTATCCAGTCCTACTCATAATCTTAGAGATCAAGCAAAATGAATTAGTAACAGAACACCTTACAAAATAGCAAAACATCCCTTAAATTGTTAAAGTGTACAAATTTGGAAATAAATAGTAAATCACCAGAGAATTTAGTCCAGTCAGACTGCAGAAAAGAGATAAGGTGGTCATCAGCCTGTCATAAGCAGTATTGCCTCTTACAGCAATACATACCTTTTCTTTTAATATTCTGTCAGAGTCCCTTCTCTCTTACCTTTGTGGTTTAGAATCTTATCTGCATCCACTTCAGGCATATTTCAAGCCTCACAGTTTTCAAACATTTACATTAAGTTCTTAAACTTTTACTAAAATATGGAAACCATCCACATAAGGGCCCAGTTTAACACTTTGCCTTCAGATAACACTCCTGCTTTCTTGAAAACAGGGCTTCGCTTAAGGTGAGTCAAGTATAGACATTGTTCACAATATCTGGTGCTTTCCCACTGGAGGTTATTTAGAATGAAAACTAGAAACAGGAAGTATGCTCTTTAAACTAACTCTTTAAAAACAAAACCATCATCATTATAAACACCTTATTCCTCATCACAGTATTTTTTGTTATCAAGCTCAAAATGATAAAAGGAAGGAGTTGGGTGGCATCAAATCAAGGCATTTCAAGAGCCTTTGGTGCAACATGGTGCTTTATGTTTTGTGAAGCCACCTCTACAGTCCAGAAAAACATGGGAAACACCAGGCAGATTACTTTGCCTATAGGCTGGTAGAAGACATCCCCCCAGAGGAGGAGCACAAGATACTTTCCCTCCCAGGCCTAGGAAGAGACAGACATAACAAGTAAGCACAATTGGCTTAGCTCCCTGTGCTCCATCTTTTTCATGCTTCCACCTGCTGAGGTGGCCCTGGCGGTATTTGAGGTTGATACGCCATTAAAAATTATAAAGCTGTTGATCATTTTCAAAAGTATTTTTTAACCTGTTCAAAACCGACTACATTTGAGTTACATTTAATTCATATTTTTCAGGGTTATTTCATGCCTTCCTGAAATATGAGGTTCACAAGCAGATTTACCAAAAATGATGTAAACTTCTAATACAATCCCTCCCATTTCAGGAGATCTAACCAATACCTTTATAACGTTTCTGCCTTCATTTTATTAACAGATACAGGATGGAGAAAGTGTATGCACGTATGGCGTAGAGAACAGGGAAGTTGGCAAATTAATTACGAAATGGTTAAATGCTCATCCTTCCTTTCCTCCTTCCTCTCCTCCCTCCCAAAAAAGTCCAAAACCAAACCACAGCAGTTTTTAGAGGCCCAAAGATTGAAAATCATTCCTCAGTTAGTGTTATTTTTTCAAAGTGTGGTATGGCAGATATGTTATCAGCATGAATTCTAAAAACCATATATATATATAAAAATACACACACTTGTTACTACTTTTCCCCCAGAAGAATGACACTTAAACAACAAATATAAACCCACTTCGAAAGCCTTAGCATTTCATTCTGGTTCAGAAATTCATCTTTCCATTTTCACTGTCTCCTTAAGTGTGACAAAGAAAAACAAATAAGAGTATTAAAAACATACAGCAGGAATCAAGAGCACTTACCACTTGGAAGAAGGAGGTGTAGCAAACTGCAGCCAGCTCCAAAATGGCCCCCTCTACCAATAATGAGGAGAAAGCCACAAAAGAAGCACAGTGGGGAGAACAAAGTTCTTTTTGCAGTCTTGCCAATTTTCTGATACAGTATTTTTCATTAAGAGCTAGATGTCCTCAAGAGACTATATGATTTCTGCATTTAGAAGCAAAAACAAAGAACCCAGATATTTTTGATTACAGCATAATTACATAGAAATGCAAGCACAAAGTATCAAAAACAATCCTCGTGCATCCAGCTTCTGAAGCACTCTGAGGACAGGGAGGTGGCAATAACACACCACAGAAAAGGAGCCGTGGGAAGGGTTTAGTGAGACCAGGTGTACCTCAGTACCAAGATTCTGTTTGCACTGAAGGAGTTAGCAGGTGTTTTCTATCATCACAATTCTACTAGTTTCTTCCTGCATCTTAGTTTTTCATGGTCTGTTCTTGTTTTTTATTCAGTATCAAGAACATTTTTTAGTGTTTTTCAAATGTTGTAAAGGTTCCAAGTCATTAAATATATTTTAAGCTAGTTAATAACTAAACAAGCTTCTATAAGCTTCTGGAAAGTAGCTGAAAATTATCTCTTAAGACGAAACTGAGTAAAGCTAATTTCATGCGGGAGTCAGGACACTTGCACGAGGAAAAGTGGCTGGGAGCCAGCTAGGAAATGAACTTCCAGTGCTTTGGCTAGTTTGTGATATCTGCCCATATATAAGCCCTGTAATAAACATAAGACGATTTCTCTCTCAGCAAAAATAAGGAATAATTACCTCTGATTTTATTTTTGAAAGACAGGAGTAGATAAATATACTAGCAGGGACAATGTAGAAAAAAAATAATTCAGGTTATCTTACGAAAAGTTGTTCATTTGCCTGTTAGAGAATAAAATGAGGCTTAACTGCAATACACATACTTCTGACTGAAACTGTAACCCTAAAACCACCACAGAGCTGCCACCTAAGCATGCAGGGAACAAAACTTCAAAGGTGCCTTACTTCTAGAACTTTCTTCTGTGATGGGGCCACTTGACTAGAAGAACATGAAAGACAAAGAAATTTATTAGGAGACTAGTGAGGCTTGAAGTTTGAAGTTTAATGAAAATAAGAACATATGAAAATAAGAATCTGTGTCTCAAGAAAGGCTTATTCCTACTTTGTGACTTCGAGAGGATGTTCCTTTCATGTAACACAAGTGAGACAATTTTGCAGGAAAATACAAAAAAAGCAAGTCAAAACTTGTCAGAGAAGTGAAGCAAACTTTGAAATCTGAACAAAATAACATTTGCAATGAACATTTCCCCATCCTTACACTCCTATGCAAAGAGCATGCTTGAATCCTGGAAGTTAATCACACTTACATGAATTCTAGTTCACATTTCTCACATTGAACCTGACCTCTGATGGCTTCAGATATGAAATCTGAAGTCAGCCCTCCCTTTCAGTTAGCCTCACTTCTTTCAGAATGACTCAACAGCAAAGTTAGTTACTTAATGCTGTTCCATAAAACAGTTAATCCAGACCTGACCTTATAAAACCTGACCCCTGTACATCCTCCTTCTGGCAAAGTTTGACTGGTGAAGAGCTGATCCCATGCACATATGGCTGGCTATTAGTGATTTGCTTTAGGTTTCCATGGAATCAGCACAGACAGGAGTGATATTTTGTTTTTCTAATTATCCAGTCAAGGAAGAGTCAGGTGAAAAAAAATCAAGTAACTCTCACACTGATCCCTGCACCAGCCTCATTTACACAACAGTTATGGTCCTAAATCAGTAACTTTTCCAAGTCACCAGGCTTAAGGCAAGGGCACTGCCAGTCACTCCTTCTGCCAACAGAAATTCACATCCTCATGCGGGAACTCATTCCTGACAGATCATCAGTACCTACAATTTCCTCTGAAGAAAGAATGAAAAATACCTGCAAGACAAACTAGCCTTATGCATATATAATATGTCCATAATGTATTGCTATTCCCATCATCGTAACAGATCGTTAGTATTCCCTCAATATTCACCTTAGGTGTATGCATATGATAGAAGCTCTGTAGCTCAGTGCTGTAACATCTGGTCTCTAACCCTAACACAAAAATACTGAGTGCCTGGACTAAGGTGCTTAAACCTGTGCTTAGCCACAAAATGCAGAGCACACCAATTCATTCTCCCAACTCTCTAGAAGGTTTTGATGCTCAGCACCTCTGAAAAGAAGCCAGGCTTTAGGCAGTGACATTTGGAAAATGTTGGCCAAAGCTCCTTGGTTAAGCTCTACATATCTTGTTAAAGGATTTTGTAAACATGAAGCAAACAAGCAATCCTTGTGTGGGTTGAAGGCAGCAGTGCTTGAGATACACACAAAGGAGCATTTTGATTAGAAGGATGTGATACCAATTCAACATTAACTTGAGGTGGCTGAGAGGAGTCCACTTGATGACTGATAAATACAAAGGCACATAGACCTGAGGTTGCTTGTTTCTGTTCGTTGTTTTTTTAAGAATCGCAAGTTTTGTTTTCCCCATTCCAAGGATTAAAAATGCAAAGTCCTTTATACCATAAATCAAATAAGGCTCAAATAAGGCTTTTCCCAACATGATAGGCGCCACTGTGAATAATGGAAGAATTTCTGGAAGATTTGTATGAAAAGCAAAAGGCCCAGACACTCTAACTGTACCCTACTTACCTGATAGTTGACTCTTTTCTTTCTCTGTTTCAGCAAATGCTTCTTTCCTTCTAAAGTTTTTTAGGGATCATTCTGGCAAAAGCAGAGATATCCCTTTACACATCATAGCATTCACTAGTTTTTTAATTCAAGATAGTATTTTTCTGTTGGCTAATTGCCGTAACTCATGGCCACTTGCCACAATCTTGGTAACAGTGATAATAAAACTGATTGCATTTGTTAAAGACAGACTTGTGTTTACAGAGTTCCTTAGCAATCTTTTATTTAGGTTGGTTTCAGCTCTCAAATTGTAACTTGTTTTTCATTTGAACAATCACTGATAATTTATAAAACTGATTTCAATTTTTGTTCTTGCAAACAGTCATTCAGTTTGTGGGCACATATTTAGCTGCTTCAAATTCCACACACATCAGATGACTGGAACACACATTCAAAGCCAAGAGTGATTTTAGATATTTGGCTTTCCAAATGCCCAGCTGGAGACAGCACAACAAGGCCAACCTTCACCAAGTACGGACCACCCATTTCTGAGAACAAGATTGCCTCAAAGTGTCTCAAACTGAGGATCAGACACTTTTTAAAACTTGGGCATACTGTCATAATTTGTATCGGGTATAATACTAAAGTTACTATTTTTAAAAAGTAAGGAAGGAGAGATATAAATGTTCACTTTAAATGTTGCTTTTAAAAACCAGGTGCAATTTTCTGTTTGTGACAGTGTCACTGATTGCTCTGGAAGTTTCAGCACTTTAGAGACATGAATAGAGTAAGACTGAAATCTTAATCAGACAAAACCCTTTTTTTTCTCCAGTTTAAGCTGGAGAAAGAGGAATAGAAGAAATCTATAACATATGAGCAAAATTATCTCTAAATGGAGTGTTTAAAAATATTTCCAGCAGGCATCAGTAGATGGGTCTTTAAATGAGAGCCAAGTATTACAATGGCATCTATTTTAGGTCTTGCATTCCAAGAGAGAAAATATGAGCCAGATAAGTTAGTCTGTGTTGACATGTAAAGTACATCACTCCCATTAGAAGGGCTGTTGTGGATCTAAATGGCCCAAAAGATGCTCTGTGGCTCAACTGAATACCAGAGAACAGAAGCGTAAATGAATTTGGACGTGAGTAATTCAACTGTAGTTCTTGCACTTCTGAATCAGCCTGTATGTAAACTTCCACCAGACAGAAAGCACCCGGGAAAGCTCTGCTAAGAGGGTTTGATTCTTTGACAGCTTTGGATGACAGCCTACATAAACAGAGAGTCAAGAAAGAGAGACACTGATCTGTTTTTTCACTACAGCATTGTTTTTAAGATTGCCTCCAAAAGCCCAAATTTGACAATTAGAGAGCCTTCTCTACAAGGGCAGCATGCTCGGGGTTTTCAATATATGCTTGATATTTTCAGCACTCTTCACTCCAACTCATGCTGGTTTTCTTTCAGTGCTTATACCTCATTTTCCCCCGAAACCTCTAAAACTGAAATTTTTGCACACACAAAAGCTTCACTTCTTAGTTATTAACTTCATGTATGACATAACTTCCTTTTGTTGTTTATAAGCAAGATTGTTCAGAAACATCCTGGATTTGTGTAATCTAAATGAATTGAAAAAATAATTTAATCTTTATTTAGACAAAATAATGGGAAAATCAACAAGATGTCAAACTGAGACTGATTTCAGTAGTAATGACAGTAACTGATTAACTTCATTCTGCTTAACAATGTTGTTTACATTCTTCCTGCCTCTCCTTAAAGTCAGTTATTTCAAAACTCAAGGGATTTCTCTTATGCACATCTGCAAAGTCAGTGTCAGATCCAGATTCGCATTTTGGTGGTGAATCAAGCTGGCCTCAGTTCACCCAATGAGAGCCCAGTTTTTACCAGACAAACAAACTGAGGTGACTTAATACTTGTGGGGTTTAACTGACATATTTACTTGCTTTTGCCATCCTTTTTTCACTTCTAATGAATCAAACATATTACTCCACACTGTTGATAAATTGAAGATGACAGGAGAGAACAGATGAGATAGACATTAACAACTTTAAACAAAAGACGCCCATCTTAACTCTCTAGTATCTGATACCACCAGCCCTTCAAAGGGAGGGTTACATTTTTTGAAGGGATTGGGAAAAGTAACTAAGGTTTAAGAATTTTTGTTTAAAAATTTAAACTATTAATGGGAAACTAGGCATGCTAGAAATAGTCGAAATTACTTCAAAATTATATGTGACACGGATTATCTATAAGTATTCTCTTTATATAAATGTTGGTAATGAAAGACTGATCAGCATGTCAACAGATATGGAATTTACTCAAAGTCTTGGAATATGAAAAAGCTGAGACCTGTTTGCATCTATATGAATCTGATATGTACATGCAGTTGTTTAACTACACTACAAACAAAGTCTGGGTCTGCTTTTTAGTCTAGAATTGAATGATACCAAAAAAAGGACAATTTGTTACTTAGTGTCTAGTTGTGACCTAAGCCAAGTTATGAATTGACATGAATTGGACTTTTTCCACTAATGGGAATGAAACTTGGCTGCTAACATCTTTGTGCAAAGAGATGCTTGACCCTAAACAGAGCTCAGCAACAAGTCACGAGACCTAAGGCTTGGCACTGCCAGTGACTTGCTGAGAACCTTCAGGCAAACGATTCTTTCCATTTTCCTTTGTTTTCCTAACTCGAAGCTGGTAGTAACAAAACTTACTCGTACTTATCCTAGAAAGTCTTGTGGCTGTAAGTTGACTTCAGCTCTAACCGGCACTGCTACAAAACTGGCAGTGTTAGGCACTTCGTTTTGTTGAGAGCAGAGACATCATTTCATTTTCTCCAGTTGTGCTCTTGAAGGAAGCAATACCCACTCCCAGCTGTTTTCAAACCCTGACTGAAAACCAGCAGTCTACCTGCTAATGATGTTTTCATTATTTACACCTTCTATTTACACCTTCATATACAATTGTTGTTATACTACTGGTGCCCAGGCTTTTCCACCTAGTGGGAACGAGATTGGGCCGCTCATATCAGCAGTATCAGTTTGCTGCTGAGCAACAGCAGTTCATGAGACCTAAAGAGTGATCTTGTGCTTTTGCTCACATTGATTTGTACTGATCACTCCCGAGTTCTTTCATGAGAGGCACTGAGATTAATTAATAATCAAAGACTTGCCTGGGCTGAGAGAAGCGACAGCATTCATGTGTAAGCCAAATCGGGATAATCTCCTCATGTCACTCTCAGTTTTCTGCTGTAAAGAGAAACTTACTCAAAATATTGTAGAATACTTTCTTGGTCATGTAGAGCAGAGTTTTCTGCTGATATCATTTGATGCAGTGAAAAAAGTCAAGAGGACCAGTTTAAACTGAATCACAGGCATTTCTGCTGAGAAAGCAACAGCTGCCTCAGAGACATTGAACAATGAGGTCTGCTTTGAAGAGCTAATGCAAGTTTATTTGCTCTGCAACAGAACAAACCTTCAGTTCTGATTTTTTTGAAACATTCTTTCAATAGTTTAGCCTGGGTTTTGCACAACCTTTACAGAATTAAGCACTCTAGCAGACTGCTGCCAACAAAGGTTGCTTAATTCCTCAGTAAAGGGGGAGGCTTGTTATTTAAATAAAGTAGCTACTGTAGTAGATTTGCAGATATGTTAAGAGTATTACAGGATCTAGAGGTAGATTTAGGAAGAAAATACTATAAAGCAGGAAAAAATTAAACAGAGTACTTATTGAAACTTGAAAGACATTATGACATGTGATGTGATTATATCAGATATGAGCAGGTGGAATTGTGTTACCTGTACATGGAGTGTAATGCATGTTGCAAAGTGAGACTTGATTATAGTTACACTTCCCTTTGAAACACGGTCACCTTTTAAATCTACCACTGCCAATTACATTGGAGGAAGAAAACAGAAGCCACAGAGTTGTTCTGTCTGCAAACCACCATACTATGTTTTCCTAAGCACCAGTATGTTGCCCGCAATTTTTTGTCTGAAACTGGACTGGTGAATTCATCTGCTATAGATTCACTGTGACAGGACAGCAACAGCTGCATTACCAGAGGAACCACAGCACCACAGACTATTTAGGCTAATGCCTTCACTGTGGTGAAAGGGTCACTTTGCAATAGCCATTCTGGAAAAAATTTCCAGAGTCAACTCAGTTTCCATTCCTCATGTGAACACAAGCTTTCATTCTGCTTTACTCACCAAAATGGAAGTAGTAAGTGCTGTGGTATCACCTGGTCACTGTGAGTTCCTCCAAATCCAGGATTTCAGTAAAAGTAAGCAGACCCTGTAGTTTCTCCAGCATCTATCTCAACCAGAAAGACAGAGAGAACCCAAAGGCCACAGCTGTGCACAGAAGGTACTGACAGCTTCAGCTGAGTCCTGAAGCACCAGGAGGAGGAATCCTTGCTGCTGATCCTTTCACAGGAAGGGAGCTGCATGACTCTTCCACTGGAACCTTTCAGGCTTGTATTCTCGAGTGTAGACAATTACATTTTTTTACTGTGTAAGTTATACTACACCAAAGCAACCAGAGAGTCTTCTGCAAGCAGGAACAGCTACTTGCAGTGATGCTTTTTCATTGGTTTTCTTCCCTGGCCCACAGTACATTACAGCAGATGGGCTGCCTGTTGCTGCAGGTCGATGGCTGACTGTGCCTGCTTTGAAACAAGGTGTCAGGGCCTTGTCCAGGCTTTGTATAAAAACCTCACATAAAAACACACGTGTCTGTGTGTTTAGCTAGTGATATATGCACTGGAAAGACACAAGCAGTCTAAATTTTTTCAGCTTGTGAAAGTTCATCTGTCAGACCAACCTCTTGAACAAGCACTCTGGGATTTTATTGGAAAAAATTACTTCAAGAGAAAGATTCTCCCGGCACTCACAAAAACCTGTATGCAAATTTGGTCCCTTTAGAGAATAAATAAGTGGTTTTGCAGACTCAGCTGCAGAGGTTTCATCGGCAGGGTATTAAAAGCTGCAATTTTTTTTAATATAGTTTCAAGAAAAAAATTTAGACACTTATGGGAGACTGACAATGCTAAAATATAGAGGAAGAAAGAGACACCTGGTAAAATACATGAGCAAAAACCAGAGCTAGTTCTCCTCAGAGCTTGATTTGCCTGAATTATTTATGATCTCCATTGAAGCTCATGGATTTGCATAAATTTAAAGAGGAGTCAGTCAGTGTATTTGCTGCACAAAGTGAATCCACAGGAATTCTTTCCTTCCCCCATATTCTTGGGACGACGTTTTGCTACTAGAAATTACAAACCAACTAAGCATTGAAAAGTGCTTTTCCCAAACACCACTGAATGGTCTGGTTTATGACTTTTGTTTGGGATGATAGCGAACTCTGGAATCAATCAGTTTTTAATGTAAGGTGTGATCTATCTCTTTTTCTCGACTAGATATCTATTACGCTAATAATATTCCTTTGGTATCTCAGCGTCCCCGTTATTTGACACTATGGATATCTGCCTGTGTGTAAATATTTCATGAACTACCCATAAGCTTGTAGATACGCATATAAATCATTAACAATTGTAAGAAAAATTCTGGCATGTTTCAAGTCAATGGCAAAACTTTCCTTGACTTCAGCAAGGATCAGATTTTGCCTCTGCCCCCTTTGCAATGTCTCTAGCAGGTGTCATTGCCCTTTTAATGCCAGCTGTCAGCAGGTGTCTTTGCTAGAAGTTCCAAGTAACAGCATTTGCCTTATTATCAAGCATATTAAAACTGTATTTTCTGCTGGTTCACACTGAGCTTTCAGGCCAAGGTGGAGGTTGTGACATCTGCTCAAATGAGATTGCACACTGCTGGAATGAATTCCCAGATCATTTCTTTGTGGGTTTGGAGCTAACAGAATCATAAATTGAAGTTGATTTGTATTTTATATGGCCAAAGAGTTGCAATAAAGCCTTAGGATGGTTGGATCTTCCAAAGCACCCTGCCAGTTAGAAATATTGTTTATACCATTGACCTCATTTGACCGACTGTCCAACACTGTGTTGCATCCAGTAGGTTTCTGTGCTGGCATGTGGCAAACACGTGAGCAAATCATCTGGGTATAGAAATAATAATATTAGCAAATACCTTGGATCTCTAGCACAGTTTTCAGTCCAAGAGCTTTAAATAACTACACATGTTAATTAATCTCTTCCAGCTTCCACTATGAGGTGGGTAACTGTTCATATAATCATTCTGTAGATGGGAAGACATTAGCACAGAGCTGTTACATGAGCTGCCTGCTGGCTGATACGACTTCTGAGGGAGGTGAACCCTGCATGTAACAAGGCTGTTTCTTGTGTGCTCTCAAGCAAAGCCAGCTGAAGATAAGTTGAAAACGTATCTCTACATATTCTGCCCAATTTACCCCTGTCTTTTGTCAGTCTCAGAATAGGATCTACCATGTAGGTGATACATGGCTTCTCAGAAACCACATTTCATATCCTCTGCTGGGGATACTTATGTTCAATGAACTAGTGGCCTCTACAAGATTCCCTAGCTCTAATTAATGAAGATTTCATCTTTGGGGGAAAAGTAACCCACTGAGATATCCTTCTATCTCTCTTTGAAGAAGAGCTCATTTTAGGAGAATGAAATATTCATTTTCTCTTGTGATTTTTGGGAGTCAGAGCATATCTGATTTTGCCTATCCTTTGTCAGTGTCATCCCATATCTATCCTCAGATATTTTTAGACTTCTTTCCCCAATAAAAATTCACCTGAAAATAGTGATATAAAAAGAGGACATTAATAGCTGTGCAATTCTATTGCTAGTTTTGATCTCTAACACAGCTATATCTATCAGTCCGATACAGATTTGACCCATCTTCCTTCATCAGACTTCATCTTATTCAAGTCCAGTTTTAAATTAAAATAACCATATGCTTTGTTTTACTGTTTTCATAACCAAATATGGTATCTACTAAACCTGCCAGCTATCCTGCTAAGATCTGAAATATCTTTTTAATGTTTGCCAGACCTAAAACTCATCCCAGTCAACCTTGTACTATTGTTGCCTAAGAAATTAAAGGCATTAACCAACTGCTGGGGAACGTAAGTAATTTCATGGTTTTGTTTACATTTGTCAGTTTTTGAGGGAAGAAATGGCTGGTATTTTTCCAGTTTCCAAAAGCTAAAGATTCCATTTAACTCTGTGCTTCCATATAGGTTTAGACTGCCACTACTGAACATGGTATCTGAGGTCGTCCCACATGAAATCAATAATAATATAAAAGTCCCTAGGAAATATTTAAGTCCCAAAGAAATTCAAGGCCAGGTTGGATGGGGCTCTGAGCAACTTGGTCCTGTTGAAGGTGTCCTTGCCCACAGCGAGGGCATTGGAACCAGATGATCTTCAAGGTCCCCTTCCAACCCAAACCATTCTAAGATTCTACGATCCCCATCTCCCTATGACTTGGACACCAGTGAAGGTATTTAAATCTATTAAATTCTCCACACTTTAAGTCATGGAAACAGAGGATAGATTTATTTTCTACCACATGTAACACACAAATTATCTATGGGTAAGGTTATATCTATGCTGGAAGTTACAAGTTTATAGATCACTTTGACTGTCACGTCACTCTGATGTTATCAAGAAGGTGGAACTTAACTACAAAATGGTTTTGTAACTGTTGTAGCATATGACTTCAAATTAGTTCAGGTTAAAATACCAACAATAAAAGAAAGAGGGCTTAACTCCTGGAGGGTTCTCCCATACGCATGCAAATTTGATTTTAGCACTAAATGCAGTTTGAACTCTAGAACAGAGAATTTATATGCCATGTTGAGATGGCTACAATACGGAGAACAGTTTAGATTTAGCCACTCCATCCCACTCCTTCAAAATCCTACTTGCTACCTCTTGAAAAGACAGATAATGAGACTCAATTCTACACTTATGAAAAAGTAAAATTAAATAAATGAACTAATATAATTTTAATTTGTTCTTAATTAATCTGAAGTGATACACATCTGACTTATACTTTAAAGACTATTTCCATTCTGCTAGCTCGAATGTTGTCAGCATCTTACAATCCACCTTTAGTCAAGGTCTGTACTTTCTACACATCTTCATAAATTCAGAAGTGTTGGAACTGTGATTAGAAACATTCTATCACCAAAATCTTTCTGTTAACTCAGAAGTAGTATCTATCTTTAGAATTAGCATTAGTAAATCTAATTCTCAGGAATTCATCAAAGCCTGGACTTCTGTGGCTTTTTATAGCTGAAATATTTCCAGAATCTCTGCTTAGCTATATTTCCATCTAAATGTTCTTTCTGTTGCTGTCTGTAGGACTTCAGCTGAGTCAAAGTATTTACTTCATATTGCTTGTGCCATTTCTTATTGTGTAAATTTGAGAAAAAATTTTAATGCCCCATGGCAGGGGGGTGGAACTAGGGTCCTGTAGGGTCCCTTCCAACCCAAATCGTTCTACGTTTAATTAATGTTGTCATTCTTATCAGCCTGTTTTATTAATTACATCTATTCAATGGCATTTGCCATGTTTATTGCATGACTCATGCCTGACATCTGAGCATCACTTCTGCCTTATCACACAACTCACCTTGTAGCTGCTGTCTCTTTAAAGCTCTTAATCTGCACGGCAGTACAGCTGAGAGTCTATTACAGTCACGTGTGTAAACACCACCTGCATGAACGCATCTAGTGATCAAACTTTGGAGCAGAAATTCCAAGCATGACAGAAACACAGTATGTACTGCAAGTTTTAGTTAACAAAGTAGACTCAGAAGATAAAAATAATTCAGTGCTTGGAAAAGTGGAGGCTATGCTTTATGGGAGGCATAAATATGGGAGGCTATGGCTTTATGGGGTCAGGAAGTCAAGGGGCAGGGGAACATGAGATCTGGCTGAGTTCACAGGATATATGCCAAGTGCAACACAGTTCAACAGGTGGGACGTGTCATAATTCCTTCAAACACATAAGCAGGGCTTGTGCTGCTGGTCCTGGATAAGGCTCCATATTCCTATAGAAAGGAAGGCTGACCCACTAAGGCAGTGCCCTGAGACAGGGAATACCTCCTTCCTATGCATCTCTTACGCACCTCCTGATCAGCCCTGGGAGAGGACCTAGCCTCATTCCAGCCACAAAATGGGAGTAGTACCTCTTCCCTATCTCGCAAGGTACTATGAAGATAAAGATGTGAATGTTTAGGTACTACTGTAGAGATGACCAAATAAGCCACTGGCATGAGCTTACTGGATACTATATTAGCATGGATAGGAATTCTCCTTCTTGCCTGTAATGGGAAACTCCTAAAATCTTGCCTTAAAAGGAACAGACAACAAACAGCATGAATCCCTAAGGAGAATGAGGAGGAGGTCATACTTTACAAGTCCACATAGGCTTCCACAAGTCCACATTTTACTTCCAAGGGGAGCATTTTGAACATATTTTCTGTACTTTTTCCTTTGTAAACCTGAAAGCATTTTCCTCTGTGATGAAACATTCAAAACCAACGTTTCTCCCTTTCGATAAATAATAGTAGACCACGTTCCTTTTCATTTCCTCCTCCCAACCCGAGTATAAAACATATCTGTTTCAGTATGTTTAACTGCTTTGACTTTCTTTAAGAGGAAAAGTATGGTGAAAAAGAAAACCACACATACTTTCCTGCCATCGGTATGTTGCTCTCTGCTAAGTATGGGGGCATTTCCACCACTTTAATATAAGCCCCTATTCAGGAAAGTATCTAATCATGCACACAACTCAACGTCTAACACTTGCTCTCAAAAACAAACAAGATGCCTGTTTAATTACTTCATCAACTTAGTGCTCTGGAGACTTGAACAGAAAAGTTTTGCCTTTTCTTTATGATGTGAGATTCTATCATGCCAATGTAGGAACTGTTTGGCAATTTCACCTCCTTTAAGCTTTTTCCATTTGCAAAAAATCAAAGGTCTAGAGTGTTCTATATTCAGTTATCTGGGTATCAGCAATGAAAGAGAGAATTTACTTTTGTTTGTTTGTTTGTTTGTTTCTGCCCATGCACAGCATGGAGACGACAATCAAGGTTGTTCTCTGCCCTGATATAATTCATCTCGATTGTATTTATGGGGTTTAGAATAATTCCTTCAAATATACACTGCAGAAGTTAGCACAGTCCTTATGGCTCTCTTTAACTTTTAGAGAGAAATTACATAAAAGGATGTGGTGTGGGTCGTGGAGTTTGGCCAAACAAATCAACAAAGCAGCAAGAATTTACTGGTGGCAGTCAGGGTAAGGAACACCACCTATACCTGTGGTAAACAGAACACATTGGTCATTGCACGATATATTAGCAAACTATGTGTTCTAACTTTTTATTAGATTATATAAAAAAATGTGCACTTCATTTTTCATTATGAGACTAAGCTGATAAAAATTCCAGGATGGATAAAGAATTGGTTTGTTGAGATTGGCAGCAGTAATGAACTGGAAAGTTTACATTTATTTTCTCTTTTTTTTCCTTCCTTTCTTTTTTTTTTTTTAAGAGGCACACATAAATAACCTGACTGAATGGCACCATGTCCTTTATACCTACTGTTTCCTTTTACAAGTACCTCTCCCAGAAACAGCTAGTCTTGGCTGCACTAGAAAATCCTTCTATGCGTTAGTTAGAATCAGGAAAAATTTCAAGACAGAAGTTCAGTAGTCCTAACAGAGTTTGGATTTCCTCATAAATTTGAATTTCTGTCCAAGTTCATGGTGGAGAAACATACCAGAGAGAAACATGCAGTGATACATAACTCTGTCCTGAAGACCTGGCAAAATTTCTGTCTGGACCAATAATACCTCCTTATAATCTTCTTGGCCCTCGCAGGCCTAGTCCTTAATTGCAGTTCAGCGTGCTCCAACAAACCTTTTCTGGGGAGGTGGTGTTGCAGGAGTTGCTTTGGCTGAAATGCCTGAGAAGCTTATCACAGTTGTAAGCCACTATTAGCAAGAAACACATCTTGTGATAGTTCCAGTATCACTAAAGAAATGGAGTACCATTACCCCATGTGCTTATGTTTACCTCAAGGTGTGGGTCTCACACGTTGCCTGGCAAGCAAAAACTAAATTATTGAATTTTCATGGACTAAACAAAGTAGAACATTTATACCTATTTGCAAACAAGTTGCAATCACACCCCATTAACCTCTCATAGCCTAATCATGAAGAACCAAGTTACTGATGCTTGATGGATTACAGATAATGTGTTTTATACCTATAGAACAAGTCCAAAGTATTGCATAAACTAAGAAGGTAGAAAAATTCCTCAGGCATGATGAGGCAAATTAAAAATGGAGAAAAAGGAGAACTTTCTTTTTTACTGGCTTAAGGGAACACCTTTACAGCTAGATACTGAAAGCATTGTGCTGGTTCCAAATTAGTCAGACATGTATTTCTCTGACTAAAGTCCACAGGAATTATCTGGTTGACATCACCCATTTAGTTCTTAAATTTTCACCATTAGTCCACAGAGTGTCTGTTCACTTTCCATGTTTAATGTCTCCTACACAGCATAAAAAAGTGGCATGAAAGTGCCCCAGCCCAGCATGGTATGCACTGAATAGCTACTTTTGTTATCGTATGAGGAAAAGACAGATTTTAGTGGGGAGTGGGTAGGAGCAGGGCTCCTGCTAATAACCAGAAGAACAAACAAGTGGTGTTAAGCAGAGCTAATACGTATCTACCTAACTCACTCTCATGATGAGAAACACAGCTCAAATTCAATCCTAAAGACTAACTGCTGGAGTTTACAGCACACATACGACTACACTGAAGTTATCATAAATGGCAAAATACAGGTCTCCACGTGGATGCCTGGATACTTCCCACTGTTTGCTGGAGTGGGGCCTGGCTGGCTGAAGTTTCTGTCAGGTTCATATTGAAGCCCCCATGGTGCAGCCAGGGAAGCTGGAAACTCTCATAGTGCACAGACCTCCCTCCAGGATTCTGCCTGCCTCCATCAGGTACCAAAAAAACCACAACCTTTCCCAAGACCTGAGGGTGCTGACAAGCTCATGAAGGATGTTTACTGCCTTGCTGACTTGAGCTCTTCGTTGGATACCAGGTCAAGGAGAGAGAATGAAAAAAGAGAATACTCAGGTGCTAGGAAACAGAATACCTTGTTCACCCAGCAGTGAGCCAGATTACAGATAATATTACCTGGTCACATCAGATGGAGGGAGTAATGTTTCTTCTTAAGTCCAGTAATGAGAGGTAACCTGCTGAGAGTGTACCCAGTGTGACCAATCCTAATTACTGTCCTCTAAATAGGAAGCAAGGTTATGCTTAGTATCCAGACTGAGTTAGCCCCACATACTGAAATAGTAAATTACCTGTAAAAGCAGTCAGAATGATTCTTTTCAAAGACAGAAAACATAAGATTTTTTTAAGCAGCACAGAAATCCCATAAAGCTAACAGGAGTACTATCTGAATGATTCTGAATTTACTACAATGGAAAAACCAAAATAGGCAAGAGGATGTCATGACATCCCTTCCTCCTATTAGTCTCAGTCACTGGTAGAAACTTGGCACAACATTTCTGAGGCAACTGTAACAAATTCAATTTTTCTTCTTTTTTATTTTTTTTGTGTGTCTGTGAAGGAGCATAAAAATGCTTTTACCTCAGTGTTGCTTAAAGTTTTGGTTATGATTCAAGCATCTCAAAATATTGGGAATAATTGCAACATTATGTGCTGCCAGAATTTGAAGTACAAAACTCTGCGTCTTTCTCACACTTTATTTAAAAAAGAACATTTTGCACCTCAATAGCTAGTTGTGGTTTTGGATCATAAAGCACTAAGGGTTTTGATCTGTTCTGATTCCCACCCCTTCCGTCTCATTTTTCTCATGGCTTAGAACAAAATATTAGTGTGACTCATCTGTCATAAGTAATTTTCATATCCTCTGCCTTCTATTTTGGTGTGTGATTAGACAAAATGTGTAGTTATGTAAAAGTATTTGTGTATTTTTTATAATGGAAGACATGAATCACAGGTACTTTAAGCAAAAAAGAGAACAATGTCAGGAGAAAAGTGAATTATAAATGAAAGCAACTTATATATATTATAATTAATAAATACTTTATAACATGCTATTTCAATTTACTATTTCTAAATATTAAATATTACAGCTGTCATCTCTGGAACACTAGAAAAAGAAATAATAAAAGGGAAAAAAGATAGAGTTTATGGACTGTCTTATCCAAACTGAGTCCCAACTTTGATACTAAAACATTTAAAAGGACACTAATTATACTTGGAAAGCTGGAATTCAAAATTGCAAATGTCAGTTCCAGGATGTTAATGTTTTCTGGTACAGTTTAGTGTGCTACTTTCAAAAAATGCAATTATGTTTATACATTCCTGTGACTTTTCTCCAGACCAACCTTCTATTCCAACAGTAGTACTTTCTCACAAAAAAACCTTAAAAATTCCCTAGAAAACAGAACAATCAATCAATACAGAAGTGATTTTGCTACAGAGGCATTTCCAACAGTTGACCAGACTCTTCTTTTCTCCCTCAAACAGCAGACTGAAATATTTTACTAAGTGGATCCAGTTCAGTGCAAGCCTCATTCCATGAAAGTCATTTGTATTTGGACTGAATATTGAATCAGCAGGACTTAAGTATCTGCTTAAAATAGAAGTTATGTTTCTGTGACTACTTAAATTAACTAGAGACCGTGATGTTTCTGTGCCAAGAAATGTTTTGATTTTGTGATCTTCTGCCTTTCTGCTTTTGTCTTTCTGCACTTGAATTGCAAACGTAAAATGTTTTCTACACCCAGCTAATACCTGCAGGCAGCAGAGTGGAAGGGAGAGAAGAGTGCAAGCCACCTCACTACATTTGAAGATTCAGTACACATAAAATAAGTTCTCTCCTCTCCTTTCAGATACAATTTTGCACAAAGTAATTCTTAAAAGCAGAGCAATGAAATGAAACTATCAATCAGGAAATTCAATGCTTAAATGTTCTCTTAGGAATGATTTCTTTCATTCTCCCCTCTATCATATTCCCTCCCTCCCTGCCTTCCTTCTCCAAGAAGCCTTCTAGGGAGTTATTTTCTCCATAGCAAAAAAAAGACTTTTGTTGCTTCAAGTTGCTCAGCATCATGGCTTGTACTTGGGACTTCTCCAAATAGCCCTAATATGTATATCAGGATCTGCATGTAACTAAATAACACGTGACTGAAGACGGGGATTGTATCACTAGGAAACCTTCCAAGAGATTATTTTTTCAGGTTAAAAAAAAAATTACTGCACCATTATTAAATTTTCAGTTCTGAAAGTAGTGAAGTGGAAGAATGGTGACAGCCACATCAAGTGACTGGTCTCAGGACATGAAGAGCTGGATAATAATATTAGATGAATGTTAAAGAAAGCATCTCAAAGTGGCCAGGAGTTCCCCAAAGAAAAATCAGCGGGAGCCTATTGAATGATCTACTGGAGCTAGAATTCATCTTTTTATTTGTTAGACTGTGTAGCAAAACCAAACTCCCAGCTGAGGGCATCCTTGGAGCAGACAAGGCAGGCAGGGGTAGCAGTGATGGTGTAGGATGGGGAAAGACATATGAGAGTGAAAGGTGGGGACTGAGTGGCCTCTGTGTGGGGAGGTTTAAAGGGGGCAGGGCACTTTTCCTGCTCATGAAGTTGTTTCTCTTCCTTGTGACCCTTTCTTTTCCTTCCTTTCTCTCCCCCTCACAGGGAGGACACCCAGAGACCTCCCCTTTACTTCCACTGTTTCCACCATCACCATCTACACATTTTTCTGCTCTTTCTTGATTGTCAAGGAGGGGTCAGTCCTGATTTGGAGGCACAGGAACTAGGCCAGGACCAGAGCAGAAAGGCAGAGAAATCCTGCTGCAGATAAAAGGACAGATGTGACTGCTGCTGCCAAACTGGGGCCCTCTGGTACACGCTGGCACTCCTTTACCCTCTCCCTAATCCTGCAAAGGCAGTAACAGCAGCATGGATGGTACAAACAGGAGGCAGGAATGAACTGTTTGGCTGAAATGCCTAATCCCTCTCTCCTCAGTCACAGGCAAAGTAGCGGCCATCCCCTTCAGTCTGGCAGGTCTCCATTTTGCTAAGTGTACAAAGATACTTCTGACTTGGTGACTTCCCCTCATTCACACAAGAAGCTGAGCCAAAGCCCCAAACCTAAGTACCTGCAAGCTCCAGAGAAGTTTGTATCCCAAGCTGAACTGTGGAGCACAGAGGCATCTCTATAAATTCTGATAGGCTGTAGATGTGTTCTGAATTACTGCCTCCTTCTTTGAAGGAGAAGGCCTGTTTGGCAGCATAAACAATGAAAATCTACTCTCCAGAAAACTAGGAAGCAAATGGCAATGAAGTTATGCATAATGCATTGGCAGTTTCTGCTCTTCAGGCTTTAGAGTCCTCTCAGAAAGGTGCCAAACACACATTTCTTTGTACAGCTCCAACGAACTGGATGAAATCAATTGCAAATAATCCACAGTACTAGGACATTATCTCTTATTGGTTCCCCAGGTGATCACATATCTCCCAAACTGCACCACAAACTCATCAGGGATCTGCTTGCAAGAGATGGATGGAGTCAGGAGAAAATCACCACAGATTATCTATGAAAGCAAGGGTGGATTGGAGACCAAATTTGGTATTGCCAGAAAACTTAGCCTGCTATCATTAAATAGATTTTTTAAAATAAATTTTACACCAGAGGCCAGAAAGCTTGGTCATCATTCATCTAATCCGCGGTCTAAGACAACGGGCCTGGAAAGCAGCCAGTTTCTTT
This sequence comes from Oriolus oriolus, assembly GCA_013400235.1. Classification (NCBI taxonomy): domain Eukaryota; kingdom Metazoa; phylum Chordata; class Aves; order Passeriformes; family Corvidae; genus Oriolus; species Oriolus oriolus. The sequence continues at coordinate 284,375 of VXBT01000181.1, read as the reverse complement.
CTCAAAGGGGTTTGGGCTTTGAGAGGAAGGTGCCTACCTGGCTGCCATCACGCAGCAGCTCTCAGAGCCTATGTTGGGACTAGGTGGGCAGCTGGAGTCACCTGAAGGGAGAAACAGATTCCAGCCAGCAATCAGAAACTCAAGGGATGGGTGGCAACAGTGTGCCCTGGAGGTACTGGGGCTGATGTTTGGAGATCTCCTTTCTAGCAGAAAACATTCCTCTGTCTAGAAAATTCAAGTTTATTTTGTTAAAATGCATTGTTTTGAGAATAACTAATTCTTTTGTCAGATTTGAGAGACCTTACAATTGCCCTGGTGTGGCATTTAGATGAAACAGGATAGTGGGCACATTTCAAATGGACTTGAATAAATCTGTGGTAAAACAGTCAAGGAGGTTTCCCTTGTGAAATCAGTACTCCTCACGCTCCAAATGCTTCCTGCCCCTAAGGTTTGCACGGTCTCGTGGTGGCCAGGCCACCCAGGGCAGAGCTGCCTGGGGCCCACTGGGTGCTGGGGTACCGGGAACTGCTGCAGTGCAGCCTTGCAGAGGTCGGGAGCCACTGCTCTTGAGTTTGCCTTTTGCCCTGGCTGATAAAATGCTAACAGTAAATGGAGAGATACCTTTGGGTGTGTTTGGCTCCTCAGAGTTACTCTGACTGCTGGGAAACCAGGGGCTCTGGAGAGCAAAAACACAGACAAGGAAGATCTTAAGCCAAATATGTCAATTTTCAACCACAAAGCAAATGGGCTATTGAAGAGCAATCACCCTGCTTATCAGTGAGCTGGATTTCAGGAGCCCTTGGCTCCATGTGGGACAGATGCTGAGCACCAAGTGCAGCATAGGGTGAGCAGCTGAGGGCAGGGGCTATGCAGAGAGGTACGGGACCTTCCCCAGCTCTCATCCAGCACAGCGCTCGAGCACGTGCTCACTCCAGCTGGAGCACACTCATCCAGAATTCTCCATCCACAGGTGAACCCTAAATATCTCGATGGCAGCTGAACCTACCAAATCACAGAGACTTTTCCCTCTTCTTCTTCATCTCAGTGGGATTTGTGTCAAGGAAAGCACATAGGATGTGGCAGCAGCTGTGTGAGAATGATCAGACTATAAAAGAGAGCAGCAGATTTTATTTTATATAGGACACTAGCATTGTCTGTGGCTGCCCTTGTTAGTATCCTCACATTATGAGTGCAGTAATGCTTGGGACTTCGGTAGTTCCAAGCACAATGCCTCTTGGGAACTAATGATTTTATTTATGCATTGCATGAAAGGGTTTGTATGTACGTTTTCATGGGCACGACACACATGGAGAAATACGAGATTAGGTAAAAGTTTTTCATCTGTATTTCAGACTGATAATTTTATACCTTGTAATCTGAAAAAGTTATGCACTGTCTCTGTAGAAGGGTGGGAACAAGGCTCAAGGCACTTTTGAAATCCAAACCCGTATTTTGTTTTACAGCATAATTATTACAGGATTGCCAACAAAAACACTGAACACTAGGATTTTTGGTCCATATTCAAACTGCTACATCAGTTTTCACAAGCACTGAATAACTAAAAAGGCTACTCAAAAGTGAATGAGTTGCCAGGTTTTCATACTTCTGAACAGTAGACCTTGAATAAGAAGTTGGAATATGGAATTAAAAGACTATGTTAAGCCACTATGTTTGAAAATTTTGACTAGTATTTCTTAATATTTCTGGGGGGGCAAAAAGGATAGCGTGCTCACACACTTCTTACAAGCTTTCTTTTCCCCCTAGGGACCAACTTAAAATCAACAAAGTAGCACCGGGCCTAACACAATCAGGAAATCTAGGTCTCTTAGAGTGAAAAGCAACCAACCTGTCCTTCTTCTGCCCTGTCCTGAAATCTCAATGTAAGTATATTCAGCTTTGCAATCCTAAGCAAGTTCTGTGTAATGCCAAAAACAAAGCACAAAGGATTAAAACTGAAGTTGTCTTAAAGCCATCACCTACACAGGATTTGATAAGTTGTTCAGGTGTTTGCTATACACCAAAGCTTTTGAATTTTGGGTGAAAAATTATATGGTGCATAAATTTTGGTAATCATCCTCAGCAGTACTTCTTATCTTTTAGATAAAGCAATCTACCCTTTCAGTCATTCTCCACTGTTTGATAGGAGAGAACGTGTAACTTTGGCATTTCGTGTTGATATAAAGAAGCTTGGTTTAACTCCTTTTTTATGGTTGGAAGAGTCAGGACAGGTTTCATTAAAAAAGACATATCAAAAAACATTTTATCCTGGGAATAGAGTGAACCACAGTATTGATGTGCTTTTGATCCCCAAAGCGCATGTGTACATGTGTCCACTTCCATATGTATGCACACGCTGAAATAAACAGCAGTAACATTCATTGAGAAATCCATACTTAATACAATGTTTAGTTTAGCTCAATAATGGGAAGAATATGTTAAACATCATTCTGAGCCTTAATGGAAAAGTTTCTGACAACGAGACATTAGCTCATACTGTCCACAGTCATCTTATGCCTATGAGTATTGTTTGTTATCAAGTGTGACTTTTGGAAGAAAAAATGCATTATTGCTTAACAAGTTGCATTGCAGTAGTGTCCTGCACTCTGTTTTGGTTTCTAGAAAGCTAATTAAAAGAATCCACATGGTAAGAATTAATCATGTAAATCCCTCAGACTTTCTGGACATGTTTTAAGGAGGATGAGTGCCACATTCAATAGCATTTCTCGCTTGCAGAGAAGTCATACACAATTTGTCTGAGATGAAAAACCAGCAGAGTCCCCCAAACGTGACTCCACAATGTGGCTCCAGAGCACCAGCCCTGGCAAAGACCCCGCTCTGGGAACCCACTGCAGTTCACTGGGGTGGGCACCCACTGAGGAGCACTGAACTATGAACCCAGTGGGGTGGACTGGTGCAGCTGACAGGATTTTAGGATCTCTGGCCACTCCACGACCGGAGCTGTCCCTGGTAACTGTTTCACCCAGCATCAGCTGCTGTGACCTACCCTACATCGGGTGCTAGAAAAGTCTAACAAGAAAAAAAAAGAAACAAAAAGAGAAAAAAAAACCACTCAAGGCTCCAGCCCACAAACTGAGAATAAAACGCTTCTCAGCTAGTATTTACATTCTCCCAGAGCATCCATAAAGTTTTAGAGCCCATCCACTTAACAAAACATCCATCCAAGAATGGCAGTGGACTTTGATAATTCAGCTGTGAAGTTTCTGTAGCAGTTGATGAAAAGACTCTGTAACAATGCTGCTCTTTTCATTAGTAACTTCTTCAAACCTTTCGATAAATATCTTCTGGTGTTATATAATCATATAGATCACTTTTTTAAAAGTATTGCATGTTCAGTATTTTAGAATCCTTTACTACAACAGGTGAAACAGTAATACAAGCTATTACATATAGCTGCTAGACAGAAAAAAACAACAGTTAAGGTAAGCATTACAAATTAGCACCCACTACTTTTCATGAGTGGCAAAATGGCTTCGAGAAAACCACTGTCCTCAACAATTCACAGATATCAAGGAACAGAGAATTGAGGGGAAAACAAACTTAAAAAGAGGCTGAAAGTTCTGGAAAATATTGTTATTTCCTTTTTTCTTTTAATCTGTTCCAGTGAATGTAGAACAATTTCAGCAAAACATTCAGATTTGGATAGAAATATATCTCAAATGAAAGGGAAACAAAGCCCTCTATCTGTAGCAAGAATACAGAAAATTTTCAGACTTGAGCATCAACTGGCAGATAGACTTGAAAGGCATTTGGGTCAAATAGAAGTCCTGAGCTGCTACCAAAATCAACAGTCTAATTGTCTCAGCTGAAACTGGGGCTTAGCTGTTGGGTTTCCTGTAACTAAATCTTGCCACAAACAGCTCTGCTAAGTTTTTCCTCCAATAATAAAATAAAATACAGCAAAATTAAGATAAATACAAGAGACAATGAAGATGAGTATGTAGTTCCCAACATAAGGAGGGGAGCAGACGTTAGAGGAAACTTGTGAAGATATCAAAATAGTTCTTGTCAGTTCTAAATGGTTGACATGACAGTTCTTTAAAAATAAACAATCAAACATCTGAAAGTAATTGCTAGACTAAGGGATTTATTTTATTTAAGCAATAAGGTATTTTAAAAATGTACTTAGAATATCTAGCTTGCTCCTCCTTGCTTTGGTTTTCTACACAGTGTCATGGTAGTCACTACCCACCCAAAAGTGGTATTTTAATAATATTTTTAAATTGAAAAACAAGAATTGAAATGAAGACAGCAAAACTATTCAGAAAGGTTACCAGAATGCACAGTTTAACTTCAGACACTTTCTAATCAGATCAGGAAGCAGAATGAAAAAAAAAGATAGTGTGCTGAATTCAGAGGCAATGAGTCAGGTGATAAAGTTATACAATTTTATGTGGATTTACTGAGGTTGTATCTCAAAATCCAAAGCAAACCCAAGCAACTGAAAGTAATGTTTCGGTTTATATAGTCTGAATTTTATTCTGTCTATCCTTTTTCCTGCTGAACTGCCTTTTATGCCTCTCAGTGTATAAACTTCTTGAACATAGGCATCTCCTCTGTCCTCAAGTGTCTCCTCATTTTCTTCTGCTTTATGTGCCTCCATTCAATTCCTGCTTATCTGATAGTAAGGATTAGTTTACTGGTCTGCCTTTTCCCCATCTGACTTGGGGAGCTGGAAATACTGGATGACTTTTAGTGGAACCTAAACCTCAAATTACTCAAGTATTTATGGAAATGTTACCTTACATTTCCAGGACCATTTATTTTAAATAGGAGTCAGTTGCTGGCCTCCTTTACTCACTCATGAAAACCTAGCTTCAGACTGCTCTCAGCAGCTTTGGATGGGAGGAAATTAAAGGAGAATTACAAAAGAAAAATCTTTTCCAAACATAGCAGTGTTATTCAATAGCTTAGAAATTTACTTTTCTTTTCCTGTTGGTGAATGTGGTTTCTTTAACTAATCCAAGCATTATTGTGAATAAACCCAATGGTTGCTTTTGTCCGTGTTTTTTTGAAGAGGGGCTTGTTTAGGGCTTTAGTAGCAATGACTGACACAAAAAGCTCCAGTACAGAAGAACACATAAAAAGAACAAGACGAACTTGCCTCCACAAATCATTAGAATTGGGGATATTGTATAGATACCTCCTGCTTGCTGTTAGTAACCATGATGACAAGTTTATGATCCCAGGCTGTGCAAAGCAGAGATCCGAGGAACCTGCTGCTCTTCAAATTCACTGCTTCAGAGTCCCCTACTCCTCAGACCAACTCACATGAAAAGAACTTGAAGCCAGTAGGCAGCAGATTTTTACACTGATAACAGGAAGTTTGTGGAAGACTGGAACAATGTGCCTCTCTGATTTTGGAAACAGTTATACCAAAGAATAAGTCTTCTTATTTTTTTTTTTGTTTTGCATTATGCATAAATCCTCCTGTTGATGTGCTAAAGCATATGGTTTATTTACAGGTAGCTCATTAAAAGTAACATATAGAGCATATAGCTGCCATCATCACTTTGTGCATGTTTTCCACACATTTTCCACAGCTTTCACATTCAGGGAAAAGTAGCACTTACAGAAAAGTCTTCTTTCAAAAGCCTCATTAACATAATGTATCAATGAAACGATGCCTTGTGAACTCAGTTTCTTTTGGAAACACCAATGTATTTTCTATGCAGAAGTCTCTCAGGAAATGTCTCATTTTAAGACAGTTTTCTAGACCCTGAAGTGTTCAGACGTAACTCTGTTAATGCCTTTGCCTTGTAAATTTCAAGGAATGAAATTTGAAATACAGTCAGAATAATTGCCCATCTAATACTAAGAGTTCAGCTAAAACATTTGTTGTATAATTCAACCTTATATTTAGTTTCAAAGGAGTTTTATGTAGCTGTCAGGTTTATTTAAGTAACTGATTAAGGCTGTCCTGTTTTAATTGGCAAAGTTACACAAATAGCAACAAAGATTACAGTTCACAGTAGTCTTCCAAAGGAACAATTTCACAATCACAAAATGGTTGAGGTTTAAAAGCTCCTCTGGAATTTGCCTTGTCCAACCCCCCTGCTCAAGCAGGGACACCTAGACTGGTTGCCCAGGACCATGTCCAGGAAGCTTTTGAATTATTTCCAACAATGAGACTCCACAAACTCCCTGGCAGCCAATGCCAGTGATCAGTCACCCTCCTTTTTCTAATCCCTCTACTCACTCTCACAATTTCTACTTTATACGTCTGAAATCTCCCCTGCACTTGTTCTCTGCAACAGTCTAGCTCATCATTTACAAGGGTGGATGAACGTTGAAGCACAAGGCTGAAATCAGAGATATTTCATTTAAGAAGGCAATGCAGTTCTTTACTGAACGTATTTTTGGACCGTTTCGTTGGTAGTCACCTGTGTATTCCTGTGTAAACAGAAGATGGTGTAAATGGAGTCAGCTGTGCAGCAGCAAGGATTCAGGACACAACCTGGGAATGTGAGCTATGCCAGCTGATGGCAAAGCTAAGACTTTCTACAGAATATTTCCTTTGGGTGCAAACAGCGTATTTCATTCTACTGTGCTTGCATTACAGCTATTTTTAAGCAATCCACAGAATGGAGACTAAGTATTCTGAATGTGCAAAAGGTCTGGTATGTGCTCAGGTTCCCCCTCCTGTGCAGTGTTTGTGAAGCTGTCTCTTGATAAATGACGAACTGAAAAGGCAAAGAAAAGGCAACAGCATGGAGCCTGTGCTGACAGTGTAAATAGAAATTTGAGTTTAGCGGACAAAGTTCACAGTTTGCAGTGAAAGGTCGTAAGGATTTCAAGCATTTTTGGTATTTTGTCTCTGCTGTCTGCACAATATCAAGCAAATAAAAAACCCCTGATAGACAGCTTCCAATTCTGTATACTTGGCATCCCTGCTCAGCCTGAAGGAACACGGGAAGCTCTGTCTTTGGCATTCTACAATTATTCGAGGACACGCCACCCTAACAAAGCTTTAACACTTACTCAGTCCCAACTTTTGATGTGACGTTTGATAAGCTAAAATGCTTGCCCAGCTCAGTTAAGCCCAGTGGCCTGCTGGTTTTTTGCTAAAAATTCAGCATGATGAGGAAGAGTTATATAATATGTTAACTATCAGCAGGTTATGTTTGTTTTTTCCCAACCTGTGTAGTCACATTAAAATGTATCAAATACTTTCATGAGAAATCTCCTACAATCTGCAGTTGAACCCAGTTGAACCGAATGAGACTTGGAGTAGTCTGACTTTTTATTATTATTTTTATAATAATTTTTGCCTGCAGTGAGTTCATTCCCTCCTCTGGATATTATTAACATCTCCTTTAGGAAAAGTTTAGTTCTGGCCTGTGAAACACTGACAATGACATTTTTATTTTCCAAACTCAATAAAATATATACCAAGTGGAAATTGTTTTCCTGGAGGTATGTAACCTCAGAAATCTACAGAAGAGTTATATTACTTATGTGCCTCAGATGTGACTGCAACCCCTACTTTTTGGAAAATCACTACTTGCAGTATTCAGGCCTGTGCTGTGGAAATGAAAAAAAAAAATCTTCTGTATTAATCTTGTCTTTGAGTGCATCTCTCCTGGACTCAGAATATTCAGAGATATCTTAGGAGTGTGAATGGGATTAAATAGTAAAAATAGGACAGTAGGCGAGCCAGGTGTTGGCTGAATTTTTTGCAAAGTGTATTCTTTTAATCTTCCAAGTAAGTCTTTTCTTTGCGTTCCTAGCTTCACAACCTCTGGCATATGTCAGCATGATCATACATGAGGAGTTTGTTGTGCACACTTGTGAGTGCCAAACAGTCAAGGCCACGTTGTGTCTACGGGTGCTGAACATGCCTAGTGGGGGTTTTCCCTGTTCCTCCCCAGGCATACCTGACAATGTCACGAGGGGTCTATTTCCAATCTCAGATGCTCACATACTTTGCACACCTTGTCCTTCAGGCTCAGGCAGAATACCCATTCCAGTCACTGTGCAACATATTCCTTCATAGCCTTCTCCAGACATGTATTTTTGTACCTTGAGATACAAATTTCTTTACTGTACCTAAAACCTGATGTCCTTTGTACCTGGCTTAGAAGTATAGTTACCGGCACAGGTAACAGTGGTTGTGAAGAGCTGAAGATTTAAGGTCTTTCCAGACAGTCCTCCTTTGACTTCCCCTCTCCTTTTAATTTCCTCTCCTCCCTCACTTTTTACCTAGATGTGGACGATTTTTCTCTGTGATTCAGTAGTCCTGAGTGGAGCAGAAAAGATGCTTGAATGTAGATGTTACCTCCTCCTACCGTGGCCAGATGTGGAATACAAGCACTATTTCACATTGTGATTAAACTCAGCCAGGAATGCTTATGACCCCTAAACGGGAGCTGTAATACATAGGAACTGCAGACATACTCAAACTTTGTTCCCTTTCTTCCCTAAATATAGAATGGTTAAGATCAAAGGGCTGATGCTTACCATTTTCTACTCACCAGCAGAAGAATCTGCGTATTTTACTGTGCTCAGAGCAAAGCACATTCCAACATGATACAGTTCCATGATAGCTAGAAAACAAAGCCTTTTGACAAATGAGAGAGTCTGAAAAGTTAAACACAGTCTAAAAGACAGGAAGCCAGAAAAGGTTAAAAAGAAAGTATTTGTCAGTGGTCAGTTTATATCACATTTGTCCTGGCCAACAGAAGGAATACACTGCTTGTAATGAGCTTTCTGTAGCTGATCGAAGTACCTGAAAGAAAGGAAGACTCTCCTCATTCAAAGGCACAGGAAAACACTGTGTCTTAAAATACGATTTGACCTTTACCAGAAAAAAAGTCTTTTTGATTTCTCACAACATTGAAGGCAGTGTAACACAGCCATGCACCAGCCAACACGGGCCACAGCACCTATATAAAGGACAGTTATGTGAGCATGTTTTTATTATTTTGCTTTTCTTCTTTTAAGTGCAGGAGTGTTAGACCTGTGTCCGTGCTGAGCGGATGGCTCACGCCACCTACAGGCCAGCTTCAGTACCGAGACGTGTCCGCTCCCAGGGACCGCCCGTGAAAACCCAATGCAGTTTCCATCCTGATCAAAAATTGCTCCAACAGACATTTAAACTGGCTGTAGCACCTGTCAGTATTTAAATACATATACACGGATAAGAAACATTTGATCTTCAGACGCTACACCATTTGGCATTCAGTGTGCTTGATTTTATAAATATACTTGCTAACAATCCATTTTTTATCGTGGTTACAAATAAGGATACAAACCCATCTAATTCTCCTTTGTTATTGCCACAAATTAGTTACGGTGACTGTATCTGGAATTAGAAAAATTATACAAGACGAGTTTTAAATGCCAAACCTGTTCTGTCTACTAAAGACTCCAGTAGGGAATCCAGTAAAACTCCAAAGCTTACAAAGCTGCAATTGCTCATAAAAGCTGACCATCCCTGAACCGCCCTATGCAGTGTTTGCATTCAGCCGAGATGAATCCCAGAGTGCAGCTTTGGTGCTAAAGACGAAAATGTCTTGGATTATAGCTGTAGAAATAGTACGCTTTCCTTAGGAATAACATATTTTCTTTACAGAACTGTGCAAGTACCAGCCTTCCCACGGCTTTCAGAAGCTTATTTCCATCACCCATTGCAACTCTTTTTTCACTCATTAGCACTACCTAGTCCTTAAGTCATAACAGGTCACCTCCAAAAGCAGGTCACAGCCTGAGCTGCTGAGCTTGAAGGTGGGGTCACTGATGGTGGTGGGAGTCCTTCCCCCAACCCCTGAGAGCAAAGGGTAACCCTCTGGGACAGCAGCCCTAGGCTGGCTTGCTTTGCCACCCTGGGAGGGGCGGGGTGGAGGAACCAGAAACGGAATAGGTGAAGACACAATGATGGCAGCATCCCTTCCCCACCCAGCTGGAGCACTGGGAACAGCCGGTGGCAGGAGGCCAGTGCATGCCAAAGACATGGCCTCCCCATGCATTTCAACCAAATCACGCCCTGATTTGTTTTGTCTTCCTTCAGCAAGCTGGGCTGTTTACAGCATGACAAGGACTTACATGATTAAAGCAAAAAATTATTCCAGACCCTATTACACCCTTTTCTCTTTTTTAATGTACTAATCTGCACCAGGCCATTGTGATTTTTGGTCAGTGCTTCTTTACCCTCTTCACTCCTTCTCCCCAAGACTTCTGCAGTCTCAGTGTATGCCGTATTGGAAAGCTGGCAGTAAGGAAGGCTCCCCTCCTGTTTCTCAGAAGATGAATTAGCTACAAACGTGAAGCACTTGTTCTGTTCAGCCATGTTATCCCAATTTTATGCATACACAGTGCCATTGATGCAGTGGAGGATTCTTTAAATTACACTACTCAGAGATGAGCATCAGGGCCTAAACTTTACTCCTCTCTCACAAAGTGTAGAGTTGTTACAGTTTCCTTTCAGTAAGACCTGTCATCTTCTTGACAAATGTCTTTTCAGGAAACTACTCCTTCGCATCTCACTGTCCTGAAGAGAACGTGAAGAAATGTGTCTGCTCATCAAGACTGACTTGTGGTCTCTGTGTGGCTTTATTTGAAGTCAGAGGTTCACAGACACCTGTAAACAGTCAACTGCAGGGAGTGGAAACTGGGGGAAACAATGCATTGCATAAAAGAGCTTACTGCCACACTTAACAGTAAATTCATTTGGAAGAAGTGTAAGCCCATCTTTCCTTAGTTTTCTTGGGGCAGCATGTTCTCATAGGAGATGGCAAAAGTATTTCACAATTATCATTTTCTATCCCACTCCCCTCCAGCACTGTAGGAAGAAAGAATATCTGACGAGAATAGTAAAAATTCAGCATGTGCCTGTTTCACCATTCTGAATCAGAGCACCAGCCCCACATTCAGAGATAACAACTGTGGGAGGCTGTGTTTTATCTGCAGTGAAAAGCACTGGCTTTCTGGACACTGACACCTCGACTCATTTATAATGTGCATCCTTTGGCAGCACATAGCAGAACAAGGTCATAGAAATGCATTTTAAAATGTGGTAACCTTCAAATTGGGTTTTTCTTGACAAGCATCTATATTGTAATTACAATGGCACCACTGCATTTCTTTGCAGGAGAATTCAATTCGGGATTATTACTTTTAGACAGCAAAGCTTCATCACCAGGAGTGAACAAGGCTGAACTATGAGTGAGTTTAAAGCATGTTAGTAATGAGTTTAACACATTTGGAAGCCCTGGACCTCCCATGCTTTTTTTTGCACTAATTTTCTGTGGTTGGACAAAGATCAAACGTAGTTGTGTAGCCAGCACACAATATGCACGATCACTTTGGTTAAATTATAAAAAAAGGCTAACATCTAACTTGTCCATGTCATGTTATTTGGCAAAATAATGATGTCATTAAATGGGTTTAAGTACCAACACCATATGTATCCATTCACATTTAAACTTTTTTTTCTCCCCAGTTACAAAATAACGCTTTTGTTAGAGAACAAAATTCAATGAGCTTCATATGTAACTGGTGGAATTCTGCAAGTCAATTATTTCTTCATCACAATGGCAAGAGAAACTTCAGCACACAAATAATATAGGAGATTTATAGACCTGATTGCAGCAATGACACTTGGCCCTCAGAGCTCCCAAGCAGGCCAGTGAGGAGTAGCCTTTTCCACAGGTATGAAGTGGGTTTGCCAGTGGCATCAGCTAACCCATGGTGAAGGATACGAATAGAACATTTACAGCCCTACTTCCAGCTAAACTAAGAAATCTTTGAAGTATGATATGTTGATTTCATGAGTGTTTAAAAGAAAACTTCTGCAGGAAATGGGATCCACATGCATGTTTTCTTGGGAGTTCCTTGTAAAACAATAGTCAAGTCTGAACATAAGCATGTATTTTTAATGTGATAGGTTTACATTACAGGTTCTTTCCTCATTCTCCTACTGCCTGTAGGTCTGTACATCAACAGAGACATCCAACGTCTGCTTTCATTTAATTAAATGGGATCTTTGTCGCCAGTTGAAAAAAAGAAAACATCAGATACGTGAAATAATGTCTGTTCTCATGACATTTCCAGCCCAATTTCCAGGAAGACTTTGGGACAGTTTTGAATAGATGAAAAGAATGATAAGAAAAACATTTTCTTAAAAGAAAATAATTAAAGGAAAGCAACACTCCCACTTATCTTCCAACTCTTCCATCTTTGGAAAATTTCCTTTTAGCTCGGAGGGGCTAGGCTAGTGAAGCTGTTCATCTGGGACATCCCATTAAATGTCATAACTAGCAAGATAAGTTGCAGTAAAATGGACTCAGTAACAATCACTGTTGTCCACTTCAAACCATATACATTTAACCACTCTGATAATTTCTACAGCAGAATACCAATATCAATAAATATAAGCACATGGAAAAGTTAGGACTCAGTGATACTGGTTTTTCTGTTAATAGGAATTACCCCCACTACAGTCAAAATGCTTCTGTAACTGAGAACAGAATCTGGGCCAGTAGTGGGTACCTGTTTACTTAGCTGCACAATAGCTGGCCAGGATTTGGGTATTTTTAAGTTAATATAAACCAGAGTGATTCTAATTTTACTGCCTGAAAATGGTAATTTCATAGATCTAAACTGACATTTGTTCCTTGCCAAAATATTTTGCACTGGCACTTACTGTTGGAAAGACCAGTTTTTTTCTACTGCCAAGAGCTGAGTAAAAGTCAGCCAAATTATTTAGCTCTTAATTGAGCAAAATTCTCATTGTACTTTTGCTTGATTAGGAACAACAGGCTACAGTCTACGGCATGGATAACTGTCTGGGTATCTGTAAGTTGAGATTAATTTAAAAATATTTAACAACTAGCAAATTTGATACAGGTTACACTTCTCAGTGAAATTAATGGGGTTATCTACTGCCTGTTTGCACAAGTGACCAGTTCTCCAACTGCTGAATTTCACAAGCTTCTAATGTTGCTAATTGTTACATGGAAATAATTAATTGAATTACTTGAGAAAAATCTATTCCAGATCATGTAGTGTCCCCAGTTACTGAACTCTAGGAAATATACGTTTTACTTTACAAAATAGATATTCACCAGTATAATCAATGCACAGGAACTGGTGGGACACAAGTTTCTCAGAGTTACAGTCTCTACTGCATGTAGTTTTCCATCGTGTCTGTTCAGATTTCTGCATTTTATCTGTGTCACTGATCCTCCCAAGGAGAATTACTAGACCTTCATAGTCAGGAGGTTTCATAAAGTATTAAACTTCAGCAATCATTTTTTGCCTGAGGCAGAGAAGGGAAAACTAGCCAGGAAATTCTTCAACAATATTGCGCTAATAATTTTGCATTTCCCAATGAAAAATAAGTAGGTTTGTCTTCTCTTCCATAACAGTTATCACTGGGCTATGAAAGCCACAGCAGTGTTGTATGGTCACAACACGCTGATGACTTCAAGTGCACAAAAACGCAATTCTCTCCCCTCCCTCTGCATAACTTGTCATGGCTTAGTCCTCTGAACACAAGTTCATTTCAGGTGTCACATTTAATCAAGATGAGGACTTCATTCCAATCCAAAGACATAATGGCACATAATCCTTATTACAGTACCAAAAAAAAGTAAATAATTTTCAATAGACAGCTGTAAGAGACTGCTTTATTTGAGGAATAAACATTAAGTACAAGAAAGGCTAAAACAAGATATAGCTATCAGTCACAGAGAGAAGAGAGAGAAATAAGAAGGAATTCACGAAGAGGAAAGGCAGGAGTAGAATTTAGTAGCAGTTCTCAAAGGTGATTTATGAGATTTGTACACCTATTAGGAGATAATCCAGAATAGAGCCTGAATAAGCAAAAAACCCCCAAACTGACAAAATATACCAAATTGAGGGGTTTTTTTCAGTTTCTTAGTGATTTTGGTTACTGGTACTGCCTTTTAGGTTGAAAAGGAGGGTGATAATTTATTTCTATAGATACTATTTGAAATTAATCCATTTAAAGGCAATGACATTGTCATGTGGCAGCAGTTTGTACATTCTTCCCTCTGTGTCTTAAAAGAAGAGATGAAAACTCTTTGTAAGTTTTCCTTCCTTCGCCACTCTGCGTACTGCTTTCAAAAAGCTGTAAGTAGAACAGTATCTAATGAAAGAGCAAACATGAATGCCATGCACTCCCAGAGATTATAAAAGCTTTTAGATTTTTGTCCAGTACAGTCACTGCTGATTTACTATTAAAGCTTAAATCAGTGATGATGGAAGAAACTGGATTACCTCTCAGCTCCAAGCAGAGAGCTGTTAAATCTCTGGTATCTCAGTTAATTCCTTCACACATTCCCCTCCATTCCAGACCCAGCTCTCCTCCCTGCATTTCTTCCTTTGCCTGCCATGAAGCTGCTGTGCTCTGGGGTCCCTCAGCCAGCAGTGTGAAACAGTTATGTCACCACAAGCTACTCATATAGATGCAGAAATACCAGCAAAGCTGACTTGGGGTTTTGATTTCTTTCTTTGAATTCTTACTGATTGTTTCATTTGTGTGCATACTCTCAAGTGTGCATACCTGGGCTGTCCCAGCGCTCCCCCAGCACCTTGCTCAGGGCTGCTGCTTTGGCTGCTTCTCAGCTACAGCCACCTTGTCATTCAGTGTTGCTTCAGCAGCAAAGTGTTCCTGCTCTAAACACGGCCCCAGCTGCACCCTGCATCCAGTACTGGCACTTGTCCAAGGGTCTCACAAAGCTGCAAACACACCTCTGAAAACACTAGCCCCTGGCTGACTTTAGTAATACAAATTGTGAGTACAGTCCTCTAAGGAGCTCATTCCTGCAGGGTCTAATCAGCCTTACTATTTAATTTATTGAGAATTTCGCAACAAATTTCAGGCAATACTGCTCAAACCTAAGAAAGAACCCTCTCACTCTGATCCTGTGGGCTATAATTACATACTCCAGAGTATCTCTTTCATTAGCATAGTTAAACCTTCCACAAAGCAGATAAGAAGTATTTCTGTCCAGAACACATGATTTCTGCTAACATCTGAAAATCTGAGCATGTTTCTTGATCAAAGGCAAAATTAACTTGGAATTAATGTAGGTGCCCCATCTCAAGAGTCAAACAAAACACACAAACAAAAATAATTTTAAGCATCACTGATAGCCATCCTGCTGTATGGAACATAACTCCATGTCCCTTGCTAGAGAAATACCAGCCTAGTGGATTTATTTTTGAACTTGGTTGAGCCATGGCCTGTAGGTAGCCACAAACCTTTGGTTCTGATGTTCAGCAGTAAGAATCTGGTGGACAAAGTTTGCAGGGAAGGATATGACATCATTTTAAGTGCACTGCTTTTTCTAACGCCAGATTTTGTGGAATTAGTCATTGTTGATCTAACTGCATCATCCTGGGAATATCTAACACATGCTTTAACTATCCCTTTGCACAGATACAAGAATAATTTTTTCAAATACTTATCTGCTTAAAAAAAAAATCTAGATTTTGAAACCAAAAAAGGAGGATGGGGCAGGGAATGAAGGCCTTAGCTGATTGACAATACAGGATATAGAACCTTTCAGATCCTAATCCATGAGGGGATGTTTGCATCTGGCTCTGTAATGGAGTCCACATGCCTGAATTAGATGCCGGGACTCCATGCATGTGTGTAAGTGGAGTTAAACGCCTCGGAGGGGGATTCACAAAAGCCACTGTTTGGGGAGTTGCCTAAGCCAGCCAAATAGGGAAAGCTGAAGACTGCAGTTCATCCTAAACCCTCGCTCTCTCCTGGGTTTAAGTGCCTTCTGGTGAATGAAGCACATAGGCACAAGTCCCTCCACTCTGGGCTCATAGCTCACCATCCTCTTTTGAAAGCAGGTGCCAAATTTTTCTGTCAAACTCCAAGCAACCGTCAGCAGCTCAAGCACAGTCTTACTTGGGCTGAGGAACACGGGTCTAATTCCTTCCTTTAGCAAAAAGCGCTTCTGAAGTTTGCATTCCCTCCGTCCTGGCCATGCCTGAGCCAGCCAGGCATCAGCTCCCGAGAGGTGAGCAAGAGCTGGCACAGGTCACAGCAGACCCAAGAAGCCATAGGGAGGAGGGAAAGCAACGAGAGACTTTGTCTGAAAGCCTGGCAAGCATCCACAAGCAAAGTGAGCCTCAAGTCCACATCTGCACTGAGAAAGATTTGTGCACTGGGACCAAGGTGCCTTAGAGGAGGATTTCAGTGGTCTGACAGCTCAAGCAACAGCTTATCAGTCCTTCACCAGGGGCTTGGATTTCAAGTTGTGGATTGAAGTGCTTTAATTTCCCCCTCCAATCCTACATTCTCCTGTACACGTATCGCTTGTTAACAAATAACAATGACTTCAAGCTTTGTGTCTCTGCCCCTCCACTGATGTGTGCTTTTGTGCTGAAGCGGGCTTGAGTAAGATGCATTTCTTACCTGCTGCACAAGAAGAAAAGACAGAAGGTCTTTAGCAACAGATCTGTTCCTGCATGACACAGGGATGTGTGTGTGCAGTTCAGCCATGGTGGCAGTGCACAGGATTTTCAGTGATTTTCCGTGGTGTTTTGCACGCAAGTGCCAGATGGTGAAGAGACTGACATTGGTAGATCCAGTGTCTACCATCTAGCAACTTCCACCTTCGTGTCGGCCCACAGGTGTGACCCAGAGCACAAAGGGTCTTTCATAAAAATTACACGCCCAGTTTTGAAACCATTTTAACTGAGTGTTTAGTTGTAGTTATTGTCATCTTAGTCTTTATCAAGAAAAGTAGCATAAAAGTAAAATCATTTACCCGTTCAGGAAATACGTTTGCGAGATAAGATCTGCTTGAGTTTTGTGAATGGAGTGTCAGGTCATGATTAACACATCCTAATAAATATGATGATACCTGCAATATTTGATAATAGAACAGGAAAATAATTACTGCTAAATAATTTTAAAGCATGCTCCTGCTTTCTCTCTGGGTGGAGTAGTCTAGGATGTTTAACCTTCTAAGGCAAGATTATTTCTTCCACTGTTTGAGCAAAGGTAGGAAAAGTATGCAGAGGGCAGGAATTTTTTTTAATGGCAAATAACCTTTCAAAAAAAATTGTCTGAGAGGAAGTTTTTTCAAGAAAAAATATTTTACAGACATTTGTTACTGCTTTCATATCTCCCTTGGATTGCGACTTTGGGTTTCTGGGAAGTGGCAGAGTTAGAGCACAGCAAATAAAAATAAGGGAGAGAGAAGCTGCTCTTTCTCTCGACAGGCTCATCAAAGCACAGTGAACGGAAATATTGTAAATGGTAACAATTCGTCTCCAAAATAAAGCCTCCAAAGCCTTTTGCTTTTATTTTGCAAAAAAAAGTCATGAAACAGCATGAGGGCAAGAGCCAAGAAAACACATTTTGTACGCCATCAAAGTGAGAAAAGGAACAGAAATGCTGTGCTGTGCCAGTTTCAGACAGAGGCAATCAAGCAAATTTTCTGGCAAGAAGGCAGTGTGTAAGGCCACAGGATTGCAACAGGAGTCACAGAGAACAATAAATTATTTCAAATTAAGATCAGACCAAGTACTTCAAGAGTCCCACACAAATTTCTTGCTTTGTAGTGCAAGAACTCTCTGGACTGTTAAAGTAACCTCTGCTCAGATTGCAAAGGCTGGAATATGATCACTACCAAGGGGCACAAGAAATAAAATTTCTTTGTAACCGAAAGACTGCAAACAAAGAACCTGTGCACCCAGAATTAGGCTCTCTTTCTTAATAAGATTTCATGATCTTGATTCCTTTTTAGGGGTTAATGGCTCCCTGTAAAGCATTTAAATTTAATCACTATGCATACAGTGCTAAAAAGAACTATAAAGTTCTAAACCTCAGAGAAGGTCCTGCTTCGTTGTGACAATAAAAAGGCTAAAACTTAGCTCTTTCCAAAGAGCCATCCCTCCCGCCTGCCTCAGGCACTCTAGAGCTGCCAGGTGCCCTCGCCTCCCAAAATGTCCCACAGCAGAGCACTGGCCAGACCAGGTGTGAGCAGAGACAGACACCTGCCTTTTCCAAAGCTGCGGCTGTGTTCTGTCCACCCAGGACACAGTGTGGCCTTTTCATCCCCAAAACGAAGACATGGTGACAGTGGCCATGGTGTGGCAGGACATCACACCACTGCAGGGTGTTGCGAGTAGCCCACAGGCCATGCAGAGCAGGTCAAGTGGCACCAGCAACTGAAACAGTACTTGCTAGAGCCTCAGGATCAAGAGAAGCCCAAGAACAGGTTCGGGCCACTTTTCCGGCCTTGTGTCCTTAGGTTTGGCACCAAGTGTACCTTAGGCTGAGAAGTGAAGCCTACAAGAATATTACAACTGCAGACAGCTGTACTGCTTTACATAACACTTAAACTAGTAAGAAGACAGATTATCTTCCCTACGATACTTGCAACAATCAGTCGCTGTCGTTATCAAGAACACTTCTATAATCAGGATTTTCCTTTCCACTGCCACCTTTTGGGAAGTGTTTAAGAAAAATACATACTCTAGCACCTCATTGTGTCTTGCAGTTGTCAATTAAGAGAATTTCTGCATGCACATCTACGCTTTCCTACAGGTATTGAGATCTACTAACTCAAAGAATGCTCCTTCTCTAAGCAATCCTCCCAGACACAAGACAGGAAATCCTAAACCACACCATATTAGAATAAAATACATATAGACAGATTTAAGACTCAGTGCACAAGGCTAACAATTTTTTTCTGCTTTTAGTACAATAATTTAATTAATCAGATGAGGAACTAAGAGTTCTCTAACCAGTAAAACTGGTAGATATCCTTCAGAGTAACATTCTGCCACTTATGCGTATTTGGCCAAAGATTCCGGATGTACTCGAGCTTATTAACTGTCACAGAAAGAGACAGTCTTCTTCCCTCGCTTCCGTCTACTCCCAAACATCTGATGGGATGGAGCATTCCACTGAGTAACAAGTTTAACAGTGAACTGTGCAGATTATTCACTTGTCCTTTAGAGCCAATTGCTAGCGTGTGGCTTGCTCACAAAGCTGTAGCTGGCTGACCCAAGAGGCAGTGAAATGGAAACTTTTTACACGTCTACCCATGAGTGTAATTCATAGCAGCACTGCTAGAGGCAATGCTTTGGATAAAACCAGTAAAATGCTGTGATACACTGTGCAAACCTAAACTATGATATATGGTACCATAATAACATACAAACAATTGTACCACGAAAATTTGGGAGACTTCTACTGCAGGCGGCCAGCACAACCTATCCCAGGGCAGAGCAAGGCCAAGAATGATGAATGACAGCTGAGAAGGGAGGTTTCCAAAGCAAGCCTGCAGTTCTCTGTTCACACTGCTTTGCAACCAGCAATCACCATAGTTCATTATCAGCACCTCAAGGTTCAGCCTACTGGATCACACACTTCAGTCTGAAGCGCATCACCAGCCGTTTGTCTTTGCATTATAGAGGGGTTAGCGGGCTGGCAGTAGATGTGAAGCGTTCTCACCAAAACAATCCCAAATCAACAACACCCCTAGGAAACGGCTGGTTGCCTATAAAAGCACTACCATGAAAACCAGCCTCCTTTCCAGTGTGTGGCGCACGGCAAACCCGTTCCATCTGATAAGGCGAATTCCTTGGACAGTGGCAGTGGCCCGCAGGGAGCTCCTTCTGCAGCGCTCGGTAGCACCAGGCCTGCAGAGAAGGAGCCCTCAGCGCAGTTCCCACGTTGAACAAACAGTGTGTGCTCGGGCGCATCGGCGGCCAGTCCCAGGCTCCGCGCCAGCAGCGCGATTCCGTGCTGATAAGCGGGGAGGCGGCCCTGCACTTTTATCACTTTGTGTGTTCCACATTATTGGGTCCGGGTTTGTGTGCCTCACGCTGCCGATCGCTGAATGGGGATCTAGTGGCAATCATTTCAGTGTCTCCATCAAATCTGCCTGCCACCAAGACTGCAGGCAAACTGCCCAGAAGGGAGCATTAGGCAGAGGATTCGAGCGCATGCCGTATGGCAGAGAACAGGAAAACGTATTCAAAGGCAGGTATTTGCTAAATCCTACCTATAATTAATTCTAATCCCATAATTAAAGTCGCATGCTTTTCTGCAAACATTCCCCCACGCTGGTCCTTCCTCCGCAGCCCGAGGTCAGGCACCGATTCGTGCAAACGAGTACACGCCACCAGGCAAGAGAGCTGCGTCCCTGGGGACTGTGGTCACCCGGGCCGCAGTGCCCAACTTACTGATCCTTGTCACTGCTCCCTGCCATCTGACTCCAAGTAGCTTTCAGGCATTTTCCAGCAAACAGCATCTGGGCCAGATCCTCAAAAACATGCAAGAGACGAACCCGCCTGGAAATCAATTACCAGCGCCAAGCATCTTAATATCATCATAAATTGTGAGCTTCCGGTTTGTGCTGGGTCAGCAGAGCCCTGTGCATGGGAGCTGGGGTTGTGGCGGTGCCAATCTCATCGTGCCCACATCTGCAGAGAGATGAGAGGATGCCTGCCCAAGCCCACATAGGTAGGCTCACAGCACACTGGGCCTGGGGAGAAGGCTAGAGGCAACATAATTATGTCTGCATGGGCTAAAATCTCCTTCTCATTGTGGCTGCTTCCACTGCTAGAGTGTGTTTTCACACACAGGCACACATAAATACCTGCACACAAGCAACAGATACAGGCCTACATGCAGATACACTCTGTCTGGAAGTAAGAAACTGGGCAAGCCCAAGGGTGCCATTTTTATACAGAGAGCTGGGTGATCACCCAGAGGGACATGAATGTGTTTGAAGATAAACTGGAGCAGAGGCAAGCGCTTCTTTTTTGGAAATGCATTTACAAATGGATAAACAGAGACCTCCCCAGGCACTGCAAGAAAAGATCATATAATTACCACTAAAGCCAAAGATAGCTTATGGATGCCTGTTGGTTTTTAAGATGAAGCCATTTATTTAGATGTTATCACACTTCTCTAAGAAAGAAACTGTAGGCACCATTTTGAATTTTAAAAAACCTAGAAACAAGCATCTGCCACGTGTTGAATATTTCCCATTAGCAGCAGGTTTATGCATGCATGTTATTTTAAAATGTTTATTATGACAATACTTGTTATGACTGCCTTAGATTTAGTAAATACCACATGATAATCAGACACAGTTGTTAGACCTTGAGCAAAATATGATTTAATTTATTTTTAACATACTGAACAATAGCTATTTCTTGGTAATCTAAACTGAACACAGACACTTGAGACTACTTTGTTTCCTTGGAGGGGACAGTGAAAAGGAGGGAGGGGAAAAAAAATAAACCTGATCTCTGTGGGAGAGTTTCACAAGAAGCAAAAAGGCAGGATTACATTTACCATAAATCCTACTTTCCTCCCTAGTGAATGCACAGGCCCTTATAGACACTTCAGCAAGGTAAATTCTTCACCTACTCAAGAAACAGGTATTGCCTTCAGTGAAGCTTTAGGCACTGTTACAAGCAAAATGGTGCAGGACCCCAAACCTGCTGGGGTGTAGACCAACCATCTGATGCCAATAGCATGGCGGGGTCCTCACACAGGGACTGTGCTCTCCTTTACTGTCCTGCTCTTCACTGCTGGAAATAAGATTAAATCAGCGTAGCTGGTGTTAATTTGGGTTACAAAACAGGTTAGCTTACAGAGGAAATCCACATCAAGGTATACTGGGTTGCCTTCACTCCCTGCTTTTATGTGGAATATGATTGAATTTGCAAAAAGAAATCCCCTACATTGTGTTTAATTAGTTTGCTGGCAAATTTGAAAACATCTGTCCAAATGACATAAAGACTCATTTGGCACACAAAGACAGAAGAGTGGTAATGTGCACATAAAATGGCTCTAAGCTCTTAAGCACATACGAAATTATTTGGCATGCAGAAGGTTTTGTTTTTTCTTGTCCCTAAAAACACAAGTTCCCACTAAAATTCAGTCTCTGTACAGTACAGAGTATCCTCAGTTCTCTTCAGAAAGAACTCACTGACAGGTTAGTCCTCAAAGGAGTTAATGATCCAAAGATGAATTTTAGCTGTGATGAAGTTATGAAATAGTGTCTTTGAAAACTGTGCACAACAATGTGCTGGTAAATTCACTGCTCAAGTCACCTACACTTCGGAGCACCAGTGCTGAGAACAACAGTCAACACTGGCTTGATTTTCACATCTTAAAACACCCCACCCTTGAAGTCACCACAACTATTTACTGGATAGGAGTAGCTTAGGAACTAAGGCCTCTATAGCTGCTCTTCTCCTTTTGTGCTGAGAATTCTTCCAAAAAAGGGAGCTGGCTAACAGAATTAGTTTACAAATGCCAACACCCCCACCCCCAATTTATAAGCCCAGTGCTTAATCCAATGCTTTTCATCTGATGGAGACCTTAAGAAAAACATGCATGTGGTGGGGGTGTGCACGTGTTTGCGAGCACAACCCAGTGATTTAAGGGATTTATATTGTAGAAAGCAGGGACAGGATAGGTACTTGCTCTCAAGTAGCACTGAAAATGAAAACAGAAAAAAAAAAGTGCTATCACTCTGTGAGGACTTTACTTCTCTCTTACAAGCCCCTCTTTGACGTCCTTTGAGCTGCCATGTGCCTACCTCTGTGTATGAACTGAGGGCCAGCCAGTGGAAACCCCCCAGAGAGCAGCCGTGCACCTCACTCACCAGCTCTCTGCAATGCAGTGGGGCTGCTCCTTGTGCACCTTAACACTCTGTCTGACGTTTCCACTGCATTATACTGCTCCTGCGTGTCTCTGTATGACAGAGACTTTAGTGAGGTTTGTAATGCTCCTGCGGGATTTGATCTCCTGTTCCCAACAGCAGAGCCATCCCTGGATACACCATTGTAGATACTTGGTAATAGGATCTGTTATCAAAGTCACCCCAGAAGTCACCCTAACCACTTCTGATCTCAAGACAAAAACACCCTGGAGAATTTAGCTTTTTATCATCTATCTTTTTTAGTAGCACTCTTCTGGGAACAAAATCTCCAGAGCCAGTAGGGTTTTTATTTTGCAGCAGTCATTTTCCATGTGGAAACCAGAGCACTAGCAAGTCCATCCCCCCAGTGAAGTGGGGAACTGGTCCCTGTGGCTTCAGGAAGCCCCTGTGGAAGGGACTGCAGGGAAGAGATTTCAGGTCACTGAGAGCCACTCATGCTTTATGCCTATTTGGGAAATAACAGCAATTCAAAAGCAAGGGGTGGTAAATTAAGCCCATGGGGGTAGTCTCTGGCTGAGTATCTTAGAGGTTCTGAGACAATCCAACACTGGTTGCAGAGTGATGGTTTTCCTGCAACAACCAATAAATCAAGGTCTAGTTTCCAATCTTTGCAAGACCACCTATGATTTCAAGTCCCAAGAGGATGGGCATCACTCTTTCCATACATTCTTTACATAATTAGGCTAAACCAGCCATTATTTCTTCACACCAATTTAAGAATTATGACTGCTGGTACATTTTGTTTTGTCTCCTGTTTCTGCTGACAAACTCAAATAGCCAGAGGAAGGTCCTTTCTAGTTTTCTCAGAAGGACAGCTCTACCAAAGAGATTATTGAGAAATGTTCTCACTCAAGCTTTGCCTGTAAAAATGTGGTTTTTCAGGGACTCTCTCTCACCCACAGAGCCAACCAGATGCCTTCACACACAAGCAGCTGACACTGGTTTAGGATAATGTTCCTTTACCTTTAAGTGTCTTGTCCCACCCTAGGTAAAGCAGAATATTTGTTGTGGCTTAATCTGAATGACTGGTACAAAACGATATGTCACATGGTGGGAAGGCTCAGTTGCTCCTCTCCTCCATCTTCCTTCCAACATCCAAAGTTACAGTAAAACTACTTTCTCCAAGCCCTTGGCTTCTCTAAAGGTGCACACATGCACTTATTTACCTACCACAAATACAAAGACACATTCCTATTGCTTTCTGACAACAACCCTGGAAAATCCCAGTCCAAAGCCAAATTATTGCTCCACCAACAGTCACCTCTGAAAGCATATCAGATCGCATTACATGAATGGGTTTGGAGGTGATCCCTAAATGGCTGGGATTTGGGTGAAGGGGGTGGGATGTCTTACACTCTGGCTGCGTCTTTAACACAGATTTTTCTCCTCCTCATTCTATTTTCCTTGAGTTCTGTCACCACTGGGAAGAAATCTCCTTTTGCTGTTCAGAAGGTCTAGAGAACCTGTCCAATATTTAGGACCTACAGAAAAAAGCCAAGAGCAAGATTTTCAGTAGCTTTTAGGCATTTAAAGATGCTGATGGTTTCCTAGTGAGGTCTTCAAACTCGAGCTGTGCACCCAGGCAGAAACAAACTGCAAGGCCGAAAAAATACACCTTCAACTTCTCTCAGCACATAAATAACTTTTTAGAGAAGCTGAGTAGGATGAGACAGGCAATGAGCGTAAACACTGAAGGACTATCCCCGGCATCCCTCATGCTTCTGGGCAGGCTCTCCCTGTAGTGATGGTATCTGACAGCAATAATCCAGCAGCAGCACACATGACTCTACACATTTCTCATCAGGACTAATTTTGTCCGATCCCTCCTTCCTTTGGGAGCAGAGGCAGATGAGCTGTGTAGATGGTACCAAACACAGGCTGCATCTCCAGTACCTGCAGCAAATCCCAAGCCCCAGACAGCTCACGAGGCCACGGGGGAGGCTCTGACCTCCTCCCACAAAGATGTCAGCCAAGTCCCATCTAGCCCGAGGTTGTTCAGTAAATAAACCCCCACCTTCCACCTCAGCTAGTCACAGGCACCAGGCCCAGCCAAAATCAATAGATGAGGAGCAATCTGTCATTTCCAGGCCACACTGGATGGGTTATGGATGAGTCAAGAAACACTACAGGAAACACAGATGTGGTGAGATCACCTCCTTCTCTGGAGCCTTCCTATCTCTACAAGTCTTGCCTGATCTCCCTCAAACTTTCCATGTGCGCACACAAAACCATCTCGTGTGCCACGTGGTCGTGCCTGTTCCAGTGCAGGTGCGTTGCGTGACACTTGGCAGGGCCAGGCCAGCCTGGCACAGGCAGCAGGAGGCTGAGTTCACCCTGAGCTGCAGGCAGGCTGGTGTCTCCCCGTAGGAAATTTTTTTCAATTATTTCAAATACCTCCCACTCACACACAAAGCCCATGTTTTGTAATAAAAGCAAGGAGAAAATCTCATCCAAAGGAATTTTACCTATTTCCCCCTCTACTTATTCTACTGAAGTTATCTTTTTAAAAAAACAAACCCCCCGAAACTGGCCACCAGAACAACAAAGTAGCCAAGAAGCTAATTTAATAACCTCATTCTTCAAGATCACCTTGCCCTTCATACTAGTAGGTTTCAAAAACAGTCCTGTATCATCCAGTATCTTGTAATTTTTTTTAAAGGTTTCACTGCATTTCTCCCTTCATACAGATAATGACTGTCCTTTGAGAGAGATGCAGAGAATATTGCAAACTTTCTAGTGACTGGGATTTTCCCTGCAAATGAAGGCAGGCATTATCCTATTCAGGCATTACCCCATTCAGCTGCGGAGAGGCAAAGGTGTTTCAAGTAATTCATTCTATACAGAAAGGAACAGGAAGGCCAAGAAAGACAAGAAAGGGGACATGTCCCTGTCTCTCCCCGCCCCCAAAAAAATACAAAATATAAGGTTGCTTAGGGTCCACGTGCCCGATGAAGCTGCGTTGGGTTAGTTCAGTCACTACACCCCAGCCGAGCCACAGTAACTGATCATGCACAGGCTATCCTCCCACTCCAAAGCTCACCACTGAGCTTTAAGCAGAAATACCACGTCCCAAGGCTCTAATCCTTTAGCTCACAGCAGCACAGCCAGCTGTGGGCTAAAAGCCACATTAAACTCACTGGAGGAGAAGCATTTGCTGAAATGCTTTGCTGAACAAGGATGAGCGACTGTGCTTGGGCTTTAGCTACACTTACAAACTCCTGTACATCTTGGCTCTGGTTTTCTTTGCCACATGGCAGCTAGTTACGTCCAAGAATTCCTGGGAGGGAAAGTGACTGTAGAAATTCAGCTGTGCAACACATGCTCCATCTAGTGTTTATTCCTAGTATTTCATGTTCTGAAAAGGTTTGATTTGCTGTTAACACGTATTTCCATCTTTTCTGTGGTTCATATGTCTATATGTGATCGCTACTGAAAATATTAACCTTCTGCTTGTTGTTTCAACTACCCCATTTTGATCTAGCCTCCACTTACGCATTCAGTAATGATTATACACCAATTTCCATTTAGAGATTAAATCTCATAGAGCAAAATGAAGGGAAAATGTTTTAAAAGAGCAACAAGCATTTCCCCAGGTGCTTTGCTAATGCAAAGTCAATGAGAAACTTCAAGCCGGAGCAAAACATAAAGCCTAGAGAAGACACAGGGGAAAGTTTCACCCCATAAAAGATACTTCCCAGACGAGGGGGCACAGTTTTGAGCCCCTTTGCCACAGACTGAGGTGCTTTTTTGTGCTCTATGTCGAGCCAGGCTGCTGGGAAAGACAGGAAAATAAGCAGGTGGCACAAAGCCCTTGCTGCCTCCTCAGGCCACCCTCATCACACCAGAGCACAGCAGCTGCTGGGAACAAGTCCCAGCAAGCACTTTAGTAAAGCTCTGGAACACGAATGGCCTGGAAATCCATAGGGGCTTTTCCAGGTGCTCAGGTTGGGTGCAAGACATCTTTGCATGGTAGAAAAACAGGGACCATGGCAACAGCCATGAGGCCTGGCAGCTGCCATATGTATTTGAAAAGGGCAGGACTTGCATGCCAGATTAGGTTGTGGGGCAAAATAGTCCAACACACACTCTCTTCTTACACCATGCTGTCCCTAATTTGCGCTACTTGAGGCAGTTCCCAGTTCCTAATTTGCTGCTCAGCTGATGGTAATGCCCTTAACTGCAAAAAGAAAATCCAAGAGCAGATGGGACAAGAAGTCCCAAGCTAACATTTTGATTAGGAAGTAAAACAGAAAAAGCCCAACCCCGTTCTGTTGTGTTAGCAGGACTGGTGAGGTGCTGGGACGGGCTGCCTGGCAACAAGCCAGGATCTGCAGTGGATAAGCCCTTAGGAAATAGTTGAACATTCCCAGAGAAAGGCTTGGGTTGGCTGATCCTACCTGGAGCAGTTGCTGCCCAGGCCTACGTTTTCTGGGAGGAGGCTGAGAGGATCCGAGACCAGCTAAGAGGAGAGCTGGCAAGGAGCTGTAACAGAAACAGACAGTCCTTGGATGCTGCAGCCATGGGGCACAATCCTAGGCACAGATTTAAGATGCAGAAGCAGAGCTTTCATTGCTGTGGAAAGCAGAAAGAGCACTGACAATACAGCTTCCTTGGGCAGAAACCATTTAGGAGAGCCCCACATCCCCTGCCTGCTCTTCCCCTGTGCCAGAGCTTGCAGCAGAGCTCCCCAAAGCTGTGTTGTGGCACTGACACAGGTGAGAAAGCAGCAAACTGGGAGCAGGTCCCTGTGTGGAGAAACAACTGAGGGCACCTCTGGGGTAGCATAAAACTAAATACATATAAGGGCATTTGCTGCAATAGCACTGCTTCAGTGGAGCCTCCAGTAAACCAGATACAGGCCTGCTGCAGGATGTCCTCCAGGGCAGCACACAAACCATGGCCAGTTTGCAAAGATTTAGGTCCAGTTTGCTGCAGAAAATGAGAGCAGCTTGCCCTAATGGGAAATGCACAACACGAAAAAACATCTGCCAACTGTGTGTTTTATGGTGCTTTTCACAGGTGATGGCCGCGCTGCTCTTCCCTGTGCAGCTGCTGGCAGTGGCTATCACTGTTTACCTAGAGCTGGTGAGGTCTGCTCATGGTGGTGCCTACTATGGGATCAAGCAGCTGCCACCTCAGGTGCCCCAGTACCAACCCCTCGGACAACAAGTACCTCACATGCCACTGGGCAAAGAAGGCATCCCGATGCAGCACCTGGGCAAGGAGATGCCCCATATGCAGTATGGGAAGGAGTACCCCCATCTGCCTCAGTACAGGAAGGAGGTCCCGCAGATGCCCATGCTCGGCAAGGATATGGCTCCCAAGAAAGAGAAAGGTAGGTCAGCGTGTCCCTCTCAACTCCTGCATGGTCCCATCTGGTGTGCCAGAGCGCTGTTTGCCATGGGGAAACTGAACACTGGAGCAGGCTGCTGCAGGCTGGGCACAAGCACCCTTGTGCCCAAAGGACTGGCCAGGCTGGTACCTGGCCACAGGTAGACAAAACGGGTTCATGGGAGCTGTGGGGCAGCTCAGGGTCACCAGCACAAGACCACAGTCATCCTCTGGGCTGCTGCACAGCCTCTGAGCAGCCCTACCTGCAATGAGCCTCCAGCACACAGGGCTGGCCCCAGGTTTGCTTGGGTGCTTGTTCAACACTAGGAAAAACCTTGTCATCCCACCTGTCTGCAGAAAACCCTCCAATGGGGCTTCAAATGATGGCCCAGAGTCCTGTCTGGATCTGCTCCCACTCTCGCTGCAACCACCAGACATATGAGCTAAGAGCCCCAAGATTTGAATTTATGGGAACATCACCATTCTGTCTGAATTTGTCCAGACCTTGTGATTTAGAGGTTTGCAGATGAAAACATAGAATTGTTCTTCTGACTCTGGAGTCCTCTTTCTGGAGGTTATTTATAGGTTTTACAGAGGCATGGAAAATACAGAGAATTAATGCACAAGTCTGCACGTACAAGCGCTTTCCCTATTCCGTAAAGGAAGTTTGGACAGTAGTAAGATATTTAAGAAAACAAGAAAAAAGTCCTAAATACAAAGGGTGACCAGGAACACCCAGTGTCATAAAATCCTTGTGAGGACCACCAGTATCTCTGCGACTGCAGACAAGCTGGTTAACTTTGTCTTACTGAGGCTTCAGCTAACCACAGCCTCCACTGACTTCAGAGGGAAATGGAAGATTTCAGGGCCTATTTTTGTAGTGTCCGAACAAGCACCATTGGCTGTAGTAGAATCAACCTATCTCACGAGCAAAGATTTTCGACGTGCATAAAACACAACATATGCAGAGAGGGAGGGTTTCCACCTCCCAAAGAACAGTTAATTCTCTTGTCATGAAACCTCATCTCCTGTCCTTCCCCAAATCTCTCACTTTACCCATTTTAGAGCTGGAAAGAGTTTCCACTTAACCCAAAAAGCCTGCAGCTTGAAAAGCAACCAACCCCAGCAGCAACTTCCCCACCCTGACCTGCAATGATAAGTGGTCACATACACAAAAATGTGGGTTTGGACAATACAAACATTTTGCAAAGTGTTTAGAAGAGCCATAACTAGACATGGCTGTGCCAGAAGAGCAATGCTGATTAAGGCTGTAGGTTTCTGGTAATACTTTTGTGGGAGCCAGAGTCTTGGGGAAAATACAGACATACCTATGTATAAACTTCTTACCTATACAATCTTTTAAAATTGATCTTGCTCATTTAAGCCCCTCCAGAAAAAGCACTTTTTTGCCAGGATTCCTCCCACAGCACGACAGCACCGAGTTTCCTGCAAAAACTCTTAAAGGCAGATTAATCTACAGCAACATGAGACAAAATGCAGATTTTGCTGTTTAAGATTGTATAGGTGGAAAACACCAGCAAAGCGCAAATGGCTTTTACATATGATGCATGGTAATTATTTTGTGGAAACAAAAGCATGCATGGAAGTTTGGAGTATGCAAAACAGTAGGAACATCCTCTTCATTCTCAACGCCAACCTGTAACTCACTAGCTGTCTCTGTCTAGCACAAAACCATGAGGCATCATACAAAGCATTTTCAATTCAAAATTGCCTGGTTTTTGAAGGATGTGATTGCAATCACTTTCTCTCTCTCTTTCTCTCCCCACCCTTTCTTTTTCTTTTCTTCCCAACCCAGAAATTCCTATGCGCAGTCTGAGGGGTGAGCAAGGCCCCCCTGGTGAGCCTGGACCAAGAGGGCCGCCAGGGCCACCAGGATTACCAGGTCATGGTGTGCCAGGAGCCAAAGGAAAACCAGGCCCGCAGGGATACCCAGGAATTGGAAAGCCGGGTTTGCCAGGGATGCCAGGAAAACCGGGGGTCATGGGACCCCCAGGGCCAAGAGGGGAGATGGGGCCGAAGGGGGAGATTGGTCCCATGGGGATACCCGGACCGCAAGGACCGCCAGGGCCTCATGGGCTTCCTGGCATAGGGAAAGCGGGTCCTCCGGGGCTGCAGGGACAGCCAGGGCCAAAGGGTGAGCCTGGGATGAAGGGGCCACCAGGAATCCCTGGGATCCCAGGGCCAAAAGGGGAGAAGGGGGTCGGGATCCCGGGTTTGCCGGGTCTGAAGGGTCCACCCGGGCTGCCTGGTCCCCCCGGCCCCGTGGGGCTGCCAGGGGTCGGCAAACCGGGCATGGTTGGCTTCCCTGGCCCACAGGGACCCCTGGGCAAACCCGGACCCCCAGGGGAGTTAGGGCTGCAGGGGCCTCCAGGAGCTCCTGGGATCCAAGGCCCTCCCGGCCCGCCTGGCATTGGCAAACCAGGCCAGGACGGCATTCCTGGCCAGCCGGGCTTCCCGGGCGGCAAAGGGGAGCAGGGATTGCCAGGCCTGCCGGGGCCCCCTGGCCTCCCTGGGGTTGGGAAGCCGGGCTTCCCCGGGCCCAAAGGGGAGCGAGGTGTGGGTGGTCTGCCTGGCCCCCTGGGGCCAAAGGGGGAGAAGGGGCATGCGGGGCCACCTGGCATGGGAGGGCCACCAGGGGAGCCAGGCCAGCCAGGACTGCCGGGCATCATGGGCCCCCCGGGGGCTGCCGGTTTCCCAGGACCTAAAGGAGAGGGGGGTGCCGTAGGGCCACCAGGACCAGTCGGCCCCAAGGGAGAACCTGGCCTGCAGGGTTTTCCAGGAAAGCCAGGCTTTCCTGGGGAAGTGGGTGGCCCTGGGCTGCGGGGGCTGCCAGGCCCCACCGGACCCAAGGGGGAAGCCGGACACAAAGGCTTGCCAGGGCTGCCGGGTGTCCCAGGGCTTGTGGGGCCGAAGGGTGAGCCCGGGCTCCCCGGCGCTCAGGGGCTTCAGGGCCCCTCGGGAATCCCAGGCATCGCGGGACCCAGTGGCCCCATCGGTCCCCCCGGGCTGCCAGGGGCGAAAGGCGAGCCAGGCATGCCCGGCCCCCCTGGCTTCCCTGGGGTAGGCAAACCTGGTGCTGCGGGGCTGCAGGGACCCCCAGGAAAGCCTGGGGCGCTTGGTCCTCCTGGCCAGCCGGGGCTCCAGGGGCCACCTGGCCCCCCTGGGCCCCCAGGTCCGCCAGTCATCATCCCACCCACTCCACCAGCCGTGGGAGAGTACCTGCCTGAGGTGGGGCCAGGGATAGAAGGCTTGAAGCCCCCCTACGGCTACAAGGGCAAGAAAGGCAAGGCCGGCGGCATTGTCTACGAGATGCCCGCGTTCACAGCAGAGCTCCTCACCCCGTTCCCCCGCGTCGGGGTGCCTGTCAAGTTCGACAAGCTCCTGTACAATGGCCGGCAGAACTACAACCCCCAGACGGGGATCTTCACCTGCGAGATCCCCGGCGTCTACTACTTCGCCTACCACGTCCACTGTAAAGGCGCCAACGTGTGGGTGGCGCTGTACAAGAACAACGAGCCGCTCATGTACACCTACGATGAGTACAAGAAGGGCTTCCTGGACCAGGCTTCGGGCAGTGCCGTGGTGCAGCTGATGCACGGAGACAAGGTTTACGTTCAGATGCCATCCGAGCAGGCGGCAGGACTCTATGCTGGGCAGTACGTTCATTCGTCTTTTTCAGGATATTTATTGTATCCCATGTAAAACAAAACAGACAGACACACACACACAACACACACACACACACAAAATCAAAACCTTTCTCCTCTGCTTCAGTCTTTTATACCACAAAAGATGCATTTTATGACCATTTTGGACCATCTTGTACAAAACCAAAACAATAAATACGAAGTCTGACATTATGCACAGTTATAAAAAAAAAAAAAAGGTGTGGTGAACATATCTAAAGATGTGTATCAGGTTCATAAACAGCTGTTTTGCACCCAAGGGGACATATTAGCTGTACATTATATATTTCTGCAATGCCATGCTTACTTAATTTCATTCACAGTAATTCAGTACTAAAGTTCAAATCAGTGTATGTCACTCACTCCTGTTGCATTGATCATAGTTATAAGATGAAAAACAGTGGCTTAAACCAGAGTAGCTCAGTCTCTAATTATATTAAAAAATTTGAGTGGCTTATTTGACTCGATGGGGGGTTTCTTGGGTTTCTGACAGCAGGTATGCCTGACAAGCAAAGGTTCTCTTAGCTGGAGACCTGTATTTCCCTTCCCCCGTATAAAATACTCCTGCAGGTGTGGTTTTTTTTCCTGACCAATTTATTTACGATGAAAGAGGAATCCTGATGGCATAACTATTCCCCCTGAGCCTTCTCCAGCAGTCATTGGACCTAAAATGTCACCACTGACTTCAGCAGGCACTGGTTTCACCTCCAAATGCCACAGCACTTTAAAGTCTCCATCTCTGTTCACACAGCGCAAGTAGATGAGGTAAATCTTCCCCATTTACTTTGTGCCAAGGCATTGAGATATTTTGGCCAACACATAGCAATACTTCAGGGTGGCATAAATTTGCTTGGATTTCTATGCTTGTACCAAGAACCCATTTGGCTTGTCAGAAGAGATACCTATTCTGCCACTCAGCAAAAGCTGAATCAGTTTGCTCTTCAATGACTAGGCAAAGCAGAAGTAGCTCTGTTTGCTTAGCTGATTTGTTGCTTGAGATCAACCAATAACTTTACCAGCAACATTGATCACGCCAATTTGTCCGAGAACATGGTTCTATCTAAAAGTTGATTTCCAATCCTTATTTATATGTTACCAGTTGTCAAGGAGAACCTGCAGGCCTCAATACTCTTCTGTACTTGAGGACAGCGACTTCTGTGCACGAAGTCTCTGTCTGCTCATCAATGGTGCTAATCTCACCTCAACAAGTGTTCTGTTTCCAAAGGGCAGTGGACCTTGCTGTGGTTCCCTGTACAGTGCTGCACATCACACACTGCTGCGCTAGTTCAGAGAGTTAAGTGCTCATCACTTCTTCGATGTCTTTAGCTACCGCTACCGCTTTTGATTCAAAAATGAACTAGATTTTTCATGCAGAACTAAGATTGGATTTAACTGGCATTACCATTATTTAAATGCAGAGTTTAATGCAGTCTAACATTGACTAAGGACTCCAGTGATATAATGTGGTGCTTTATCTCGGAAATTTTATGGAACGGTGGCAGGAATGGACGGACAGTTTACCAGACACTGGTGACTTCAGTATGTTCCCAGGATATATGAGATATGTCAAAAGCAAATAATTTTGTATTTAAAATTTTTGTACTGATTTGAAAAAAATATCTTATTAAATATCTTTAAAAATAAAACCAAAAACCAAATTCTGTTTTCATTCAGAACTATCAGAAGGAACACTGAACAGGCTGAATTCATGTATCAGACCACAAGGACTCTCTGAAATCACTGACAGCCTGATATAGGGGGGTGGAAGTTAGTAAGAGACACCCCCTTTTCTCTAGTTCCCATCTCCTGGCAAAACATGCTCTAAGCCACTGAGGGAACACATCCCATTTGGTGGGAGGGTACAGCAGGGTCTAGGGGGAACATGAAGAGGGAGGGGCTCTCTCAGGCAGCCCGTGGGGACAGGTACTACTCAGCATGAGCACACGTGGGAGTGCAGCTGAAGAAAGGCAGAGGGGTAGCCAAGGAATCAGCCACAGAGGCTGCTGCTAAGGGCTTGTGTAGCGTGAAAAGGAAGAACTGGCTGACCAGGATGAGAGATGCTCACCACATCGCTGGCTCTCCTGATGTGGCTTCCCGACCTCACCTCAAAGACAAGCATTTCCTCCAAGCTGGTGAACTCCTCAACTCTCCATACTGAAAGGAATGCACTGAATACCTACTGTGCCAGGGAAATGTTATCTAAATCTCCCTTGGACTCCCTGAAGCCCTCAGCATCTCATTTTTACTGCACAAAGAGAAAGAGAAAACAAATAATGAGCAAAGTACTGCAATCAGCATCTCTCACTTTCTATCTAAAGCCATTTTCACTTTCTGAAATTTATCATACACCATCTTCTTCGTTCTATTTAGCATTCCTGATAGTCCACAGTAAGACAAGCAAGATTCAAAAAACAATGAAAACTTCAAATCACAAGGATGCTGCTCCTGATCTTACCCAAAAAAACATGTCCCGGCTCTGGCTGTACTCAGTCCGGAGTGAGATCTCCACCCACAGTAAAACTTAGCCCACCTAGGTTCAAAAACTTTCAGCTGTTTGCTCAACGAAGCACTGAAGTTTGTTCCAAAACTTCGTACTGTGTCTGACAACACCATGTACTTTACACACCAGTAGTAATGGCCCTGGGCATATCCACACATCCACACTCACACACAGAGCACTGGCCTTGCAAAAATAAGTCTGAGGGCACTGTCTTTAACAGTTTATTCACAGGAAAATAACCTCCTTCCATGTTTAGCATTCAAAATTTCACTTGAAACAACTATAAGAATTCTTCAAAATACAGGTGGCACTTTAAAGGCATATAAAACTTAAGACAAATGGCAAATAAAGTAAGTATTTTCCAATACCAAAAACATGTTGAGCTTTGTATATTCTTAAAAATCAGAGTCCACTTAAAAGTGAAGGGTATTTATACTACCTCCCAGGGCACTGTTAAAAAGGAAAGTATGGCATTAGAAACAAGAAGTACCACATGCTAATTGAACACCAAAGTTGTGATTCTGTATTATTAACACCTATATTGTCACTGGAAATGTCTTTCAGTAACATCTTTTAGGCACTCTCAGATTCATATTTAGTGCAATAGTCTGTGACTTCCCTTAATCATTACAGCAGAGGAAAAAAATAGTTTTCCCAACAGAAAACAAAGAAACCTTCTGAAAGTCTGAGCCAAACAACACTTTCAGCCACCGTGTATCAGTCATCCTGCCAGTTCTGTGCATAGTTTGGGATCTTAGAGCTGGGTCTTCTGACAGTGCAGCATTCTGAGAGGGGTGGCAGATAAAATGCAAAAGCACCTTTTCCGTAAGACGATGCTGTCTAGAAATTCACCGGGCTGCTAGACAACAGGAGAAAGAAGGGAGGAGAACATCCAACTTCAGATAGAAAAATGATGGGAGGCACTGCGGACCTATACAGTTACACCATTATCAGACAGAGAAATGAAGGTGGCAGCACCCTGGGATTCAAAACTGGCACTTTCACTCCCGCTGTGATTAAAAAAATGGATAGCTTTTAAGGGGAAGTTTCAGTGCAGAGATTTCATTTTCAGGGATGGCAAAAAGGGTTTAAAAAGAAAGCCTTAACAGCAGCGCACTCTCAGAAACGATCCAAATATTTGGTGTTAGCATTATTGTTTTATTCTAACAGCCCCAAGTCAAGTCTTTGGTACTGCAAACACCTGTGAAAACGTGTGCCCAGACAGAAGAGACACTGATCTGGGAGCACTGCTGCGAAACACGCTACACATGGGTGTTCCTGCCTGAATGAAGTTAGTGCCAAAGCAAGAGCTGTCCTCAAGGCAGAGAAGCAGCAATGATGTGTGTGAAGCAGGTGCTGGAACAGGGCTGGTGTACAGGGGATCCTACAAAACATCTTGTGGGGAGAAAAATTCATTACTTGGCTCACTGCTTATTAGAAAGAAAAGCTACTGGCCCGCAAGCTGGGCTTTGAAAAAAAAAAACCCAAAAAAACCAAACCGAATACCCCGGGGTTTATCAGCAGCATCAGCTCTTGGCTTGGTCCTGAGGGAACAGGTTTCGTTCAAAACATTTCCTGGTCACCCTGGGACAGTAACTGTGGTGGACTCAACATCCCTGCAGCAGCACAGAAAATATCTCTTGAAATATTGCTTAATTTGAAAAGTAAGTCAGTCATACAAATGGGGAGAGTTTTTAAGAAATAAAAAGAAACAGCTGATATGGATAAATGCTTGTAGAGAGCATATTAAATTCATTGAGAACACCAAACACTACTTTAAAAAAAATGTTTGGGGAAGACCAAAAAGCTGATGTGGCAAAAATAAGAAAGAGTAAAGGGATTTTTTTAAGTACAAAGAGTTTGGGAGACACCATTTGTTTGCCATAAAGCTTTTCTTTTTTTCAATTATTTTGTATGTTCTGCTACAGTTAGAATCCAAATCCCATACTCTCACAAAAAGCAGAAAGCCTACTAGAAAAATTAGGACAAGAAATCAGTTTAGATTAGTGGGAAGAACATCTCTGGAGATGAAATAAAGCAGAGAAAAATCACCACATCTTCAAAAGCAGAGCTCCCTACCCACTTCTTGCAACTGGAGACAAGGGTGGAGAAGCAGAGGGATGCAGCCTGCACCATCACAAGAACTCTCCTCACAGAGTATGGAGCAAATTCAGCAGCTGTCCTGGAAAAAAAGCCTCCTGGACAGCATACTGCAAGATGTTACATGGATGCAGCTGGATCGTGTCAGCAGCCACTGGGAGAGCCGGGGGCTCCAGCTCTGGAAGCAACTGTGGATTGTGAGGGTGAAGGGGCAGCCCTCCACTTCTGCCAGCCTTGGCTCTCAACACAGTCTAAAATCTACCAGGGGCTCCTCCACAACAAGAGCTTGGACAACACTGCCATGTCTGCAAAAACCTTGCCACAGCAGCTTTTTCAGGTGGAGTTACTGTCATCAGGAGTTTAAATCACTGTAGGTCTGGGGCTGCAGAATCATATACAAACCTTTTTAACTAACTGAAATAACCAGGAAAAAGAAATACAGGGAGAGACAAAGACAACACTGTCACTATTTTCTTATGTGAAACCCCACCTGTTTGTATTCAGATTTTCAAGTGAACACCTCTTCAAAGTCTCAGGAAAAAATTGAGCAAATATAAGAAAGTAAGAGCCATTCTGTGAGCTGGTGAAGAAATTGTGGTTTCCTCAATTTCCACCACCAGAGTCACCTGTTCCAGTGCCCCAGGACCTCCCACACACTCCCCTCTCCTCCATGCTCCCACCTGCCACCCTGCATGCAGGTCTGCAGCTGCACCCAAGGGACACGCAGCTGACAAGACACCATGGCACAGCCTGTCCCTTGCTGGGACACACCTGCATCATTCCCCACCCCATGCCACAGATTTTTCTGGCAATTTGAGCTATTTCAGGTATGTCCAACTTGCTTGAAATAGACCAAAGCTCAGGAATCACTGGGTGAAAACACAAGCCTCCTCCCCTTCAGCTGTGGCACCTCTCCAAATCATACTGCCTTCCTTAATTCCCAGATGGCAGAGCCAAGGAGCTAAAGATGGAAATGAGAACTATGGGAAGGTGTTTGTGGTTTTGGTTTGGTTTTTTTTAGAACACCTACTGCACCCCCCAAGAAAGATGACTCTTTGGTTGCTTCAATGGTTATTCTTCTACATTGCTGCAGCAAAAAAAAAAAACTCTGTTCAGTACTCTTGCAATCCTCAGCTTCTGAAAATAACAAATACCATGGTTTGTGTTCATACTGCAACTATTTGCCGTACTCCTAAATGTACTCCTATATAATTTTATTTAAAAGCAACAAAGGTATTTCTACCAACTTCAAAGATTTTTTTTAGTGGACTTCTTTGTGCTTTCTTCAGGTATGACTGATAACCACAAAAGATAACCACAAAATCTTCCAGCAATCCTGCCATAATTAAAATAAACACTGTACATACATGCCCTCTGAGAGAACTGGAACAGCATACTGTTGGTTCTTTGACAGTTGTCAAGTGCCTTCCCAGGCAGATTTAATTTATTCACAGGCTTGTCAGAGACAAACCAACAGAGGAAACATAAACATCCCATTAACTGTTTCAATTAAAATCTTGAGTAAGTTCCCACTGCTAAATTATTTAGTTCAGCCACACACTTTAAACTTAAATGTCAAGACAGAAGAGGTAAACAGATGCCAAATGATCATTCAGCTGAGGTACATCCTGGATATTCCCTACCACACTCTACTGCCAAAAATGGGAGTATTCCTTGCTTGTATTGATGCTTTACAGCATCTGAGGAAGGAGATTGTCCTCAATTGGAAAAGTCTACCTCAATTTTTGAGGAGCAAACAAAATAATACATGAGATCCTGTCCTGAAGAACTAGGACTCCAACAAGCATTGACTCGAAACTCAGGCATGAGCATCTTTGTCCCAGCTCACGTTTCTGTTGTGGTCTAGGGGCTGACACGCAGGTAGTTCGGACAACTCTTCAGTCTTCATATTTCCTCGTTTTTAAGTCAAGTCAGCAACTGTAAATTTTACTGGATGCACAGCACAGGGAGTATGATTTTTCCATTAAATGGGTACAACACAAGCATTATCAACACCAACATCTCCACAAATCAGACAAAGGGTCTTCACCTTCGGCAAAGGGAGACAGAAGTTCAGAGTTGATGGTCAGTGCAGAAGCTGTGGCTGCTTGGCTGAAGGTGGACATCCTCTCCTCAGGAGTATGGCAGAACAAAACCCGTACAGTCTGTACGTTCCCCCTTCTCCAAAACACACAGTAATGATTTAGATGCATAGTTTTGAAGCCATTTTCATACTACAAGACAGATAGTCACAACTTTACATCCATCTACTGATTTAACACTGGTCATCTCAGTCTCTTGACAGTGGAACTCTTTTGGAGAACAACATCAGAAACAAAGGTATTCCAGAGAATTCATCATTTGGAAAGAGTTCTCACTGGTAAGAAAGTGATGTGCATCACATTTTTATATATCCCTGATACTTTCAGCTGAAAGTTTCATGGTTTTCCCACTATTAAATAGCTTCACAGAAATTCAGTTAACTCTGTTTGCAACAGTCCATTACCCTCAGGCTTAGAAGCTTTTGCCTTGGTGAGGTTTCTGGGCTCTTTTTAAACAGTAAACAGTTATGCTGCACTTAAAAAATAAAAATGTCATACAAAAAATAAAAATTTTTCAAATGTTGAAAATAGTGATTGTTCTTTGTATTTTCCATTCAGCTTTCACGTCAAATTGACCACAAAGTTCTTGTCTATAAGCTTCTTCAAAAATTTCTGCTCGGCGGTGATGTTGTGATATTCATTCTAAAGAGATGCGAGGGAATAATAAAATAAATTATAAAATCAAATTATAACCAGCAGCATCACTTGGCTATTCCTTTCTATTACCTGTGATACTTGGAAGATGCTAAGAACAGGAAAGGTCTGGGGAAAAGACTTCTTAGCAAAGGCTTAGCACAGTTTCCCAAGAAAAGAGGGTGTTCGAAACCAGATTAGCTATTTCCGTAAGGACACAACCAAAAAGGATGATCATTTGGTGATAACAATGGGTGAGATGCAGTTTCACAGAAGTCCTTCCATTATTAAGTCTCCCAACTCCTCGCCCTGCTTATTCAGAACAACAACTGTGTAACCACATTTACAGCACAAGCAGTCAGAAAACAAGTAACTCTCAAAGCTCAGTGCAGGTTCTTCAAAAGCACATCAGGCACTTGTAGTTCAGATGCATCCTGCCAAATAGTTTCAGCAAGTCCAAAACAACCCATCTTCTGTGCTGTATCCAGATCCTGGATACACAGGAGACCACTCAGCTTAGTGGAGGGCAGCGTAAGGAGAGTAAATTTACTGGCAACACTGAATCCCGTAAATTGAAATGAATGTAATACGAATACTGCATAAAATATTAATACATATGTAGTATAGTATTTACAATTTAATGCCCCTAAAAAACTAACAGGAACATTTTCAGTAGTTTGCTTTTTAAAGTTTCAAGATTTTAGGAAACTTATGGATGTCTGTTCAACTAATGATCAACCTTACTCAAACTTAGTGTATGTTGCAAAAAAGCACCTGCAGAGAGGAGCCTCTAAAGGAAGGCAAGTTCAGTGTCAGAGGAAAATTATCTCAGAACAGCAAGCATCTAGGAGTTCTGAAAGAAATATGAGAGGCTCCTATGGGCATTGTCTCTACCCTTCCTCTTCAGCAAAGGGAAGAGGAGGAAAATGGTACCCATATGCTCTGGGCAAATGGAAAAGAAAACTTCACACTGAGGCGAAGGGCTGAGATGGGATTGCTTGGAATACGGAGCTGAAGGCAACTGAATACAAGAGCAAAGACATAAAAGAAAACAGAGGCATGGCCATAGCAAAGCAGCAGGGATGAGAAAGCATTCCTCATGTTTGCCAGCCTCCTGCTGCTCCCTCTCCTGCTGAATTGTGGCTTCCTTCTCCTGGAAACAGTTCCTTCTCTTCCTACCCTCCTCCAAGAGCTGCTTGTCTTTTCTACTTTCAGTTTCCAAAATTCAGTTCTTTTCCTATGCAAGGCCTATACAAGCTCATAGGTCTTAACTGCTTCCATTCCCCTTTGCTCTTCTTTCTGTCTTTTAAGGAGTTTGACAGCTATGACACATGGTACAAGTAGGTGCCAAGGAAAAAGAGAACACGAACAGAAACGACACCACTCATGTGCTGACAGTGCTAACAAAGACATCTCTAGGACAAGAGCTGTGCAGCCCAAGGACAACACCAGCAAAGCAAAACACAACACACAAATGGACATGTCATGCAGACACTGCAGAATATGGTAGAGCACAAGGCACACAAATATCAGTATCTACATTTTTCAGAAACAGCAAGAGAGAGGAAGAGATTCAAGCAACATTAACCCACAAGCAGCTGAACCAGGAGAAGGTGGGAGGCCCTTCTGACCTGCATTCACACTTGTATCTATATTGAATTGCCTTTCCCAGTTATCAGCTCTACTTCTCTCAGCACAAACAAGTGTTAGTTACCTGCATCATCTGAGACATGGTTTCATTGCCATAGTAGTGCAAAGAACTATTTCTGTCAGTGAAGTCATACTTGAAGCCTGCCAGGTGGACTTCATGGCATATGTGAAATGCCAATGTAATGGCAATTAGCCCAGTTGTTGGATGCTTGGGTTTCTACAACAAAACACAAAGAGAATACACACATAAATACCTGGAAGCTTGATGGGAACAGCAAACTTAAGAACAAAGACAAGGGAAATCAAATCAGGCAGCCTGGGTCTTCTACAGATGTTGGGTTTCACAGCTTGATCCCCTCCTGTCTCTAAAGGAACAAGGTACTGCCCCCACAGGTTTCCCATGACCAGGGTGTCTGTCATGTCAGCCTTCCCTGGGATTCCTTGGTTCCTAGTGAGGGCTGAGCCCACAGTATAGCTCTTCCCTCCACAGAGGCATCAGGAAGGTCTCCCCATTGCTCTGCTCAGCTACTTTCATGAAATTGATTAGGCTTCACTACACTGGAGAACAATTAACAACCTCCTCGAATTTGACTGAATTACAAGATGCGCTCAGAAGTTTCTAGATGATGGAGAACCAGATGAATAGAACACAATATGCCCCGAATTTTCATAGCACCAAACTAAAAAAGCATGAATGCTAGCACTACACAAATTTGACTGAATTTGCGTTTTTTCAAAGAAGGGAAATTCCAGAACTTTGCTTTAGACCTTCCCCCACTATCCCCATTAGAAGAAACAAAACTGTAAATAAGATTATTTATCCCTACAATAAGTTCAGAAGTAAATGCAACATTAAATAAAGAGCATGGCATAAACAGGTTTTAACTGTGCAAAATTAAGAGCACCTAACCATAAGTTAGCATTTCTCACAAAAGCATAGAAGAACTCCATGCAACCATCTGGCCCATCTTGTGCTCAGATATGAATTCTTTCGTAGCAGCAGAGGCTAATATGATCCGGGGAAGTAAACAAGGTGTTTTTTACAGAGAGATGAACTCTTTTATTCGACCAAGATGAAGCTAAGGTGAAAAAGTGTCCGCAGAAATGGACAAAATTTTCAGGCACCAATGCCTTTCTTAGCTAAAATAACATGAGCTATATGCTCTCAGTAGCTGCAGTCAAACCTCAAATTGAGCACAAAATCATGGACTTTTTTGAACTCTGACCCAAAGCTCAGTGTGTCTCTGAAAAAGAAGCAGACAAACCAGTACTAGACAACTCTGTACACAGAAAAGGCAGATGCACTCTCTGTATTTCTTAGTATCATATGACAACACAAAAATCCCCAGGAAGAAGTTACTATTCTCAGCTCTTTTAAGCCTAACTGAAGTCACAGATTTGAACTATCGCCTTTTACGGAGAATTTTTTGGTACCTTTATGCAACTCCTGGAGTACTCCAGAAATAGTATCTGCTTAAAATGTGCACTATGCCCAGAGCTCCTGCCAGTTAGCAAAATAACTTTCTGCCCTAGGGGTCCAACATCATAAACTTAGTGGTGACTCTGTTGCAACATCCATACTAAACAGGACCCCAAAACTATGGCAGGAATGCTACCTGTCAGGATTAATGGTACTTGGATAATTATCAGGAATATCACAGGTTGTAACTAGCTCTGTTCACCTTTAGCTATCATAAAATTCACCTCCAAAGAATATAATTTAAAAGCAACTACTTTCAAAATGTACTATCATGAAATATCCAGATATCCTTGGCCTGTACTTAAATTTTTTCAGCCTATTTAATGGGAATAGGCACAGCCTTGGAATGACTCCATGACATTTCCTGAGTTTAGTGGTGCTGGAGCAACACATCCGATTTTTTTCTTGGTTCTACTAACAATCAGAAATGCTTGCTGGTTATGCACTAATGTGCACACTGGGAACGTGAGACTGGTTTAATGGAAAAGGCAGGGACAGCAGGGAAAGCAACAGCAGTCACCAGCATCTCCTGCAGGCAGAGGTGGCCGAAGCACAGGATAGTGAAGGCAACACCAGCCCTGTTGTGAGACTTTCCTGCCCATGGGAACCCCTGTGGTGGGACCTGCAGCTTAACTAAGCCATGCCAGGGCCATTGCAGATGTGCAAGCTCTCACTGCAGATGTGCAGGCTCCCAGCCACGGCCCACTTCTGAGATGGGAGGAAAAGGGAGGTAGAGCATACTTCAGATTGATCATGGCTGTGCAAGGATGAGGGACTGCAAAACCCCTGGCATGAAATAAGTAGGAAATGGAGGTAGTAGAAGGGGGCTCCAGGCATGGTCACACTCTAACCCAGCTCTGTGCAGGGGCACCCAAAGGCAGGAGGTGCAAAGGGTGACCAACGGGCCTGTGCCTCCGTACCAGCTGACCCCGCGCCCATCTCTGAGTCACTGACAGCACTGCTTTCAATGTCTGCTCTCACTGAGTCAGGAGAGTCAGGAGGGATTTCTGGACCTTTGGAGGCCATGCCATTTCTGTGGCCATTTAGGACATTAGTTAGGCATTCAATTACTATGCTGCTTTCTTCCCACTCTCAGCTGAAAAGCTGAAATGCCACAGAGCCCCAAGCAAGCAAGGAGCCAAAATGGCTATTCCAGTGTGAGAATTAATAAGGGGGAAAAAAGCC
This sequence comes from Oriolus oriolus, assembly GCA_013400235.1. Classification (NCBI taxonomy): domain Eukaryota; kingdom Metazoa; phylum Chordata; class Aves; order Passeriformes; family Corvidae; genus Oriolus; species Oriolus oriolus. The sequence continues at coordinate 240,984 of VXBT01000181.1, read as the reverse complement.
ATTATTAGGCTCAGAAAACACAAAGAAATTTTAGGAAGTGGTACAGAACCTAACCCTTCCCCCCTCCGCCTCCCCCAAATCCACTCCCCCAAATATTAGAAAGAGTAAACCAGAAGAAAGTTGTGGCAGATACTCGACAGTGACAGCCTGTCAGACATTTCCATACGTGTCAGTCAAGTGGTGCTGGTGAAGTGGGGATGTGACCCCAGGGAACTGTATCTGTGCTAAGCAGCACATGGTTGATCCTGACTGCACAAGGGAGGTCTCCAGCTTCAAGCTTTACCTTTCATCAAAAACATTTTTCAGTCAAGAACCGACAGTTAAAATAAATTTTTATGTCCTAATTGCTGGTTAGCTCATTACAACACTTGGGATCAAATCAGTAAGCACAGCGATGCTGCCAGACATTCACCATTAGCACAGGGCTGGAATATCCTCTATGTTCCCTAGTCCCTCCCCAGCCCCAGGAGTGCAGAATTGCAGCAGTGTTACAATTACCAGTTTGCTGGGGTTTTGGGGAGGTTTGTTTGTTTGGTGTGGGGTTATTTCCAGTGTTTTCATTTTAGGGGGAGGTTTCATTGTTTGCTCGGGGTTTTTTGTCTGTCTATTGTTTTGTGTGCCTTGGGTTATTTTTCAAAAAAACACTGTAAAACACCCAGCATTCAGTAGTTCAAAATGCCATATTACTCCTAGAAGCTCTTTGGATCTGTCATGTTGCATTACCTGCCCATCTTTCCCAGTTTTGTAAAAGACATTCTGTCTGTCTGGAAAGCAGTCTCATTTCATACCAATTACAGAATCCATAAAAAGGTATTTTTGGCCCACGAGGCTAGCCACTTTTTCTGGATTCCATTTTCTCATCTTTTTAGGCACCATCTAAATGGCAAACTACTTTAATGTGAACCTAAAAGGTTTTCCACATTACAGTCTACTTCAATAAAGATATAATTGCCTCTAAATACACATTTGGTTGCACAAAACTAGAAGGCACAAAAGAAGAAAGCATACCTCCTTTTTAGGAAACCTTGTTGGGAAATGAAGCCACTCATAAGCGGTTTTCCTGGTGATGCTGGGATCAAGAATCCTGATTTGACTGGATTTGTAGATCATATTCAGAGCCGGTTTCTTCCAAAAGCCCTTTGCACTCTGTAACAGGCAAGTGAATATGCATTTTTGACAGCTATAAACAGTTGAATTTAGTTTTGTAGCAACTCTAATCAGTCTAAACTCCAAGGGCATGAGGTTAAAGAAGAAGAGTGCTGAACCACCTTAAGTTCAAAAACACCTGTTCCTGCAACAGGATAACCCACTGCCGCAGCAGTGGCCAGGTGGCTGGAAAACAGCTTTGCAGGAAGGTCCCTGATGGACAACATGTACCAACAATACGCCCTGGAGGCAATAAATGCTCCCTGTGTGCTGGCCACATTAGTAAGAGCATAGACAACAGGCAGAAGTTACCATTCTCAAGTACTCTGCACTGTGCCCTTCTGCAGTCCCAGAAATGCTCTCTTTGGTTTCCCTCTGTGCAAGAGTGTGTGTCAAACAGCAGAAGGTCACTACAATAGCCAAGCTCACGGCAAACAAAAAGGGTCTGAGGAGGCTAGGTTTGTTCAGCCCATCTTCAACTATCTGGAAGGGGTTAACAAAGATGAGATCAGAGGTACACAGTGAAAGGACAAAGAAAAATTCTCTCCTGTAAGAAGCACTGAAACAGAGCTTGTAGAAATATCCTTGCAAATGCTCAAAATTTACCTGGACAATGCCCTGAGAACCCAGTACAGCTTTGAACTTGGCCCTGAATGAAGAAGATCCAAAAAGATTTTGGACTTAAGACCTCCTGAGAGATATTTTCCACATTATTCTGAAATTCCTCCAAGTGCACAGTGTAAAATAATCTGGGAAATATCTGGAACATGCATGTTAAAGTATCAAACAACACTAGGGAGAGGATAAAAATGTATTTCCCAGAGGTGAACTGCTTTGTGGTGAGGAACTGATCAAGTATGTGCATTAGTAGGAAGACAAAGCATTTATGGAAGAGGGATATTAAATAAACTGACTAGGAAGAGATCCAATGCTCCTCTCAGCTAGCAGGATTATGGTTAAAAACAAACATGTATTTCACATGAGAGATGTGTGGCAAGATGAGCAAGGCGCACGAATACTTGAACTCACAATTTTCTGACCACCTAGTATCTCCCAAAGCCACTTCAAATCCCGTGGTTTGAAGACAATGAGAACAACAGTGGTATTAGGGTCATAGTGGATGGGATCTGAGAAGATGGATTCCGGGTAAGAAAGGCGGAAAGTCGTCCTCCTCCCAACATCCTCTTCGTACCCTATCACAGGGCCATTATTCATTCTGCAGAGGACAGAGGCACAGAGACATCAGTGACTGCCTCACCCATGTTCCTACCGTGCAGTGGCTGCCACACATATTATTAGTCAGCACACAGACACTGTGTCTGGGTACAGGAAAGTTCTGCAGCCCAGCATTTACGTATCACATTACACAGCAGATGAGAAATTATCAGGTGCACTCACCCTCTAAACTCAGAGGGATCAAGCACATACAGGAACTTGGCCAAGGTGGTTTAGAACACAAGCACACAATTGCTTATCGTGTGTCACTCGAGCAGAAAGCAAGCCTTCCGATTTGGCTCCAACACAGAAACTAGAGAAGGGCAGAGAGCACCAGCCTTGAAGAACTACCCATTGCTCCATGTACACAAAACGAAAAGGAGAGACCATTTACCTTATTATGACGTCATATGAGTCAATCTTCTCCCCTAATGTCTTATTTCTAAGTACTCCTCCATTACCGACCACGACACACCGTCGACAGGCAATGCTGTGGAACAAAGAGAAGTTTTAATATATCCTTACTTCCCTGCCTTCATATTATTAACGATACTTCTGCATGTTAACTGGCTTGTTTTCTAAGTGAGGTCCTGTTTCTTTTACAGCCCTTGGCCCCTACAAAGCAGACTCAATCCTGTATCATAGACTATGGCTGTTTTCAAAAAAAAAAAAATAGGCACTGCTTCAGGGACTGAAAAACTCACTAATAGGCTTCTCTCATGTGAAACTGTTTCTACACATCTCCTTTTTCTAGTGGTTTGCTGTTTAAGGCCATCTAGCCAGTTGGTGATACGGGTGCCATTAGATAAATTATCTTCCACAGTCCTTCAAACTTGTACCAGTCTGGAGGAATCAGCCAGGACAAAGCACGTCTGGAAAAGCTAACTCAATAATAAGGTGCTTCTGCAATAGTGCACGACTCCACATCTCCAACACAAGCTAAAGCATCAAGATTTATGTTCACAATTTGCCTTACAGGCCTATGAACTGAACATGTGAAAAACCTTAGCCCAATAACACAAGACAGCTCTTCAAATTAATATGGTGTGGATTTTTCTCTCTCTATTTAAAAGGTGCTGTCTAAACACGTTAAAGAAGTGACATGAGTACAGTCATGATGTAACAAGATGGACTGCTTGATTAAAAGCTGCACTCTCAGATGACCAGATTCAAATTAGACAGCATTACTAAGCATATAAAACACTGTGTGCTAAAAAATAAGATCTTACACTACATCAAATCAAAACAGTAATTTCAAATTTACAATATACTCAGAGATAAAAAGCATGCAAAAAAGGTACTGTGGAGAATTATGAAAGTAAATTTAAGGCTAAGATTTTCAAAATTATCACAGGTTTCCTCAATGCATATTTTGCTCTCTACTGTCTTGTTTCGTTGTTAGTAAAATGTGTTAAAAAAAAAAGAATGGGGAGTCTCACAAACAGGCTTGCTGGGTTTTTACTCATGTAATTTTGCCTTTTTAGGGAAGGTTTAAATCAAACATGTAAAACTAAACTCCTCCCTTCAGAGTAAGCACATCATTTTTTTGTTACAAAAATGTCTCTTTGTTTAGAGCAAAAGCCATTCAATTTGGCTGCAGCAGGAACAATGCGAAAATAAAAATGTTGGTATTTTTTTCAGACAAGCAGGCTCACAGTTCACCGAGGATGAGTCACCTCACAGTAACACCCCACTCTCTTGGTTCTTTCTTCAAGTGAGAAAAAGGCTCTATGCCACTTCTCGCTCTAGGTTCACGACACCAAAACTGTGCCCCAAAAACCACTATAACTTGTACTGAATCCCAGCATGGCACTTTATGCAGACTAATTAACATCTCTCTCCTCGAACAGTCCAACCTGTTTTTTCAGCTGAGAGTTATTATTCAACATCCATGAAAACAGCCAGCTCCAGCCAAGACTGAGCAACATCTCAATGTACAAAGCAGTTCCCTGCATTTCCTACAGAATTAACAACATCTGCAGAGACAGTTGCCTTTGAATATATAGATATGTATACCCATACACACACACACACACACATATATATAAATAGTGCTGTAACGCCGCTTTCAGGGTTGGGTGACATGAAAAAAGCTGGCACACCTTTCTCTACTGTTTCCTGAAGAGCTTAGTAGAAGGCAAGCATTCATAAAAAGACTTCCAGCTAATACCATAAATCATGTGACTTGGTATACTGGAAATCAGGGGGGTGAAAACCTGTTACACCATCCTGTCCTCAGTATACTCATTCCCTCTACACCCCTAACGCCCTTCCCTCTCTACCCCTTTCGCCCATGCATTTTCCATCCAGTTTTTCTATCTAGTTTGAAAGTATCTTAAGAAAGCAGGCTGATGCACATATGCCTCTTACAGTTTACAGCAGGAGTAAGAAAACAGAAGTTGCCCTTTTCCTGCATTACACCTTGATACTTACAGCTATAGCTTAGAGCTCAAAGGAAGGAAGGAAAAAGCAAAATTGGATGAAACAATGTGATTGGTAAGGGATGAAGGTAGAGTGAGGGAGAGGGACGAAAAGCACAAGATTAGCTTATGGTTGTATCATGTGTCCTGGCATTTACTTTGAAGAGGCACTGCTTTTTCTGTTCTTCGTAGATGAACTTAAAGTAATTCCTTATTACATACCTTCCAACTTTTGGAAGAGGTTATTTAAGATACTTCACTAAGGTAATGTCCAGCAATTGAAATAATGCCTTCCACTCTGACATAGGACTAAGAGAACTTTGCTTTCTCCTCTCTGTAGTCATGATGCAGCAGGACACACTCAGGGCAGGGAGAGCAAAACAAAACGTGACTTTAAGAGCTGAGCAACTGAGGTTTGCTCAGCTGCAGAAGTTGTGTCGCTGTTCTCAAGTCAAATCCAAGCTCTTTTTTCTTACTGACAAATGCATACCAGATTTTGCTTATGACTAAAAGTTGACTAATACTACTTGGACAGAAAACAAGAGTGAAATTTGAAGTTCAATGAAGTTTTTGAATTACAGTGCCCTTCATAACAGGAATATTCAAAGTTATCAGCTGCCATCAAATACTCAATAAAGAATCTAACATGAATATCTGAACTTTTGAAATGGATGAAGTCAGCAGGCAGATCAAATATTCCTGAAGAAGTGTACATGAGTACAGTTGAACAAATTAAAACTATGAGCTTTTAATCTCTGTCAGGCTCAGGGAGTCAAAGTGGGCTGGTTCAAACAGGAAGTCTGGCACAAATGTGCTGTTTCTGAATTGCTTCCTTCCCTTACCCTTCTGCTCCCAGTATTCAAGTGTCTTCAGTTATGATCCTAAGTAAAAGTCCACAGTAGTACAGAGTCCACTAAAAACAATAAGCAGGGAGGGAAACTGTTTTATGTAAAAAACCATAACATAATATCATAGAAAACTAACACATGATGTAGAGATAAAAAACGTGTAGCAAGGCTGAACTGCATTTAAAGACTCTTAAGTTAAATAACAGGCCTGTACTTACCACAGATCACAGAAGTCAGCATATCAATTTTCAACAGACTGTTACCCCCAGACATTTTACCAACTTCACTACTTAAAATTTCCTTTTCATAGTATTTTCAAATTAAAAAACTCCAAACACTCACCCTTTCTCCAAGTCAATAAAATGACAAGAAGAGAAATTAATTCAGATATCCTTAAACAATATCAGGTGTGCTACAAGCAAAATATGTCCAGACGTCCAGCTTACGATCAGTAGCACAATACTGATGACAGTGAAAAATATTAAGACTTTGGCTTAACAATAGCTGTAGGAAAGGTTTGAGTGACAAAGGGATTGCCTTTACGTGTCAGGGATCTACTAAGAGCATAAATGGATCCCAATGCAAACACCATGGTAACTGATCTCTAGTGTCTGCAGGCACTCAAACCACTGCCCTATTCAAGTGGTGTGCAAGACCCTCAACCTCAAGGCCAGGCCTTGGCTTATGCACTTTGTTAATATTGTAAAATGCTAAAAGAAACATTTTCCTAGTCTATAAAAGAAAAATATTGCTAACTGGAAATGTAACCTTTGGAGGTCAAAAGGTTTGCATCTTCCACATCCCACTGAAATATTGTTTCAGTGGAAAAAGAAAAAAAGATCTCAACCTCAGCTCCTTTAACACACACCCCCAATAGTCAGTTGAGGAATGCAAATTATTTCCTTTGAGGCTATTTGGTGAAAGGAGGATGCAGAGGTCACATTTGTTGACTCAGGATTGTGTAAATGCATTTGCAAAAATTGTTGAGCTCAGAGTCTTTAGAGTACCCAGCAAGGAACTGAAGTCACAAATGAACTGAAGTCAGTGACACTGTTCATTTCCAAACTCTTTGGGGGAGCTAGACTTTTATACAGTGAGAACTCGACCTAAGTTTGGAAAATGACACTGTTTGGAAAAAACCCCTTTGTAGCTCACTCTGTACAGATTTACCTAAGCTGCACACAAATACAGCCATATAAGCACCACAGACTTTGTATATTATCTAGCCTAATTTTATCTGCCTTAAAAAACGTTTATAGGGAAATCTGGTTTGCGTTCTGTCAAGAAGGCTGAACTGGACAACAGCATTACAGAGCTGCCTAATAATTCTGCATTACTGGATAATGTTGTTAGGATTAATTCCCAAAGTGTTTCACTGTTAAAAGCCACTGTATATCTCAGTGAAATATGTGTATAAAAACTCTTCCCTACTACAGTGATTCATGCCCTAAGAGTGCTGTACACAAAACCTGATGGATCTAGAAAGAATATATTGTATTAAGTCATTGTATGTTTGATTTGTTTATACTACTGCCTATTAAATAATAATAGCTCTCATTTTGCTTCAGTACCACTGAAGCATACTTCCCAGAACTACTAACCGTATCTGTATCACAGACTCTACATTCAAAGGATAAATACCTATTCCCTTACTTATCTCCCTTACTTACAGGACAAGTACTTCAACTTAAAAGGCACAAGCATCTCTGCTTTACAGCACTAACAATTAAAACACTGAACTTATGGTTTCAGGGAATTTCTAATACAACATTTGGCACTGTCCTTCTCCAGACAAAAGAGCAGCTTCTGACAATTCTGTATAAATTTACCCCATTATCACACTCCTGATAGAAAATAGGGAGTTTTACTTTTTTCCTTCCTATTTTTTAAGAGTAAACTTGAACATCCGAGAAACAGACTAAACACAGAGAAAGGAACGAGTGCAGTAGGGAAAAAAAAAGAAAAACTCGGTATTAAAACAAATTCTTAGGTCTGAACATATTCCACCCAAGTTTTATTAAAATGTGACCCTGACATTTGGCTTCAAGCAGCAATCTTGTATGATCTCTGTAATTAAAAAACAAAAAAAATACAGCCAACCTTAGCATTATTTGCATTCAATTCTATCAAGAAGTCTGTATATTAACATGCTATCTGTCAGGTTATCAGCCCATTTGCTAGACTGCAAATCTAAGGAGTCATCTGCATCACTTTGTAAACACAGGACTTTAGTCTACTTGCCAACCCCTACTACACTACCTCCAAAAAACCCCAACCAAAGCCAAACAAAAAATAAGACACACAAAGACTCTTCAAAGCAAAACAAAAACTCCTGGCAGATGTGGCTTCCAACAAGAGATTTCATCTAATTAAAGATTTAATCTAATTTAATCTATCTAATCCATAGGAAGGAAGTTATCTAAGGCATGCTCCCTTCCGTGCCACACCCTTGTTACTCCCAAAAGAACAGACAGCCTTTGCTGTCTTCCTAGGTCTCCCTCATGCACAAGGAGAGGAAGTTGAGCATACGTAGGAACAAGGATGTGCAGCAGCCAGCAGATGCAGAGGCACAGGGATATGCCCGAGATTTGTTCTGCACAGAAGCAGACCTTGGTTTGCACCTGCTCATCTCAAACATTCTCCATCTTAACACTGAGTTTGCAAGAGGAGATCACATTCAATCTAAGTATAAAAAGGTACTGCAGGAAGATGGGACTGCATTCAGCTGGCCAATTTCTAACACACTTATAAAAGGAAATCTCTAAGTTAAAGCTCCCTCACAGAATAATTTTTCTTGCATGCTGGTGCTACCTAAGCCCAAAACCAAGCCTACTTAAACCTTGGAATCAGCTACATCCTGCTTGGATCCTGTCAGTCTGATCCGTGTCTTGACTAACTCGAGTGATTTCAGGATAATCCTGCAGACATTCCTTTCCAGACAAGTACTAAATATCAAAAATGCAACTAACAGAAACAATAGCAAATAAACCATCTCACCTGTCTTCTTCATTGGAAAGGCCACAGTTCTGCAGTCTCGAAAGGGCTAAACGAAAAAATTGCTCTATAAAACAAATATAAACAAGATTAATGAAAACACTCAGCATTTGCCAATACAAAAATAAACATGTCACCCTGACCACAGTACTTTTAAACACAGTAGTTTATATGCACTGTGCATAAAAACCTCCAAGTAACAACACTTGGAATTTAGGGCCACAGACAAGCTAATGCTACCAAAGAAATTAAGGTTTATCAGAGCTCTGCTCTGAGTTTTTTCTGCCTCAAAATAGAAAACAGCATGAGCTTTATATTAAAAAAAAAAATTCTTAGTTACAGAGGGTTCATACAGCCAGAAACAGTTAACAGCATTACCTATCTTGGGAGAAGACATCAATCCAGCCTGTGGCAAAGCTGGACAGAGGCACGTTCCCAGCCCACCCTTGGTGGGCAGGCTCCTACTGGACACTCCATCTGCCTCAGAGGAGAAATTAACTCATTCCCAAATGTAGTTTTCCTCGCTGTTTTCCTCCCAAAAGTTCAGGAAAATGCAGGAACCCTGTTACCACTGATGGAATGCAAATCAAAAGTCTAAAGCCCAGACTAGGAAGGTGCACTGTTCAGTGTTAAAAACTCTGAAATTTGAGACTTCATAACCCTTTCCAAAAGGGTGGCTGAAGCCCTTAGGGTGTCTGGCGCTATTTACTCTGCCCTGGCCAACATGGGCAGTGGCAATGAGCCAGCAAACCCTTTGCATAGGCCCAGCAGCCAGGCAGCACCATCAATTCCCCCCTGAAGCCCCTGCCACACCTTCCCTGGCAGGAGCAGCCAGCTCAGTGTTGTGGTTTAGCCCCAGATGGCAAGTAAGTGCCACACAGCCACTCACTCTCCACCCCTTGATGGGGGGG
>VXBT01000181.1:216876-231416 GCA_013400235.1 Oriolus oriolus | reverse complement strand
GGGGGAAGCAAAAAAAGGTAACATTTATACAGAAAAGGAAAGAGAGGGGAATAAAACCCAAGAGATTCAGGTGGCTTTACAAGCCATTTAGGTATTTCTGTTTAAAATAAGGTACATGGAAAACACAAACCTGCTCTCTTTATTCCGTAAGGTAGTTCAAACTTATTGCTCCCTTGGAACCCTGCCACTCTGATAAAATCATTAGCGCACAGGAACGGGTATATTTTGTCAACACTGATGAAGGAAAAAAGGAAGAAGCTTCAAAAATCCACATCATGTACCTGCATGAGCAAGTAAGTAATGCAACTGCTTTGTAAAAAACTCTCTTCATCCTACTATTACCATTTTTATCGTATTAGCATCCATTTTTAAAAGAAGAAAATCCAAGAACACAGGGAAATCAAGCAGTAGATGGAAAAAGGGAACATCTTGTAACACAAAACACAGGCAAAGAGTGAGATAAAAAGACTTGTTTATTACTACAATTTATACTGACTCATTAAAATTGTCATTAAAATTGTGTGACTGAAAGCTTACACCACGAGACCACATATTTAAGAGAATATATAACCCAGGAAGACAGTGAGTAACTTCAGGTTTGAAAAGTATGTAATACAGGTAGCAGAGAAAATTAAGAGTTATTATTGTAAATGGCAATTTAATGAATTAGAACAGGATTTGAAGCAAGGTGTTTTAACTTGAAAATGCCGTCTCCTGATTTGAGCTGCACTTCTATTCCAAACAAGTGGCATTGTACGACTGTGTTGACATTAGTAAGTTATTTGGGGCAACAGGGTTATATCCATGCAGCAAAAAAGTACTGAGTTCTCATGTCCACATTACATGCATCTCAGGTAATTTACATTCTGGACTAACTCTAGTAGGGTCCCACCCCCCAGCAGCTGCAGCACATGGGCTGTGCTCCTGCAGTGCATCTTCTGCCTTAAGCAGATGTCTGAAAGGATCTCAATGCATTCGCGCCAGGGCCACCCTGGGATGAGAAGCACGGCATGTGGGGATCACAAGGACGTTCGCCTCAAAAGCACAATTCTTCCTGCAAACTAGAACATGATGGCATTATACCTTGTAAGTGTCAAGCTAAAAAGAATAGGTCACTTCCTTTGTCAAAAGACAGGAAGCACAGAAAAGGGATCTCTCATAGCAGGGAAGGGACTCTCACTGCCTTAGCACGGAGTCCAGAGAAATGAGTGAACAGCAGACACAAACATGTCACATGCTACTGTGCCCTTGGATTCACCTTTGAATTAACTAAGCACACACTCAGTGTACTGGTTGACTTTGTAGTGATCCTGCATATTAGGTCTCAGATTAAAATGTTAATACAGTCATTAGAAAACCTAATGTTAATCATAAAAAGCCGCAGTCAGCACATGACTTGTTTGTCCATTAAGAATATTAACAGCTGTTAAGAAAACCTTCTCTTTCAGTTTCCCAAATCAAATATCTCGCTCTTTAAGCTCTATGTATTCAGAAGATACTAAAAATGCCCTAACAACAAAACACTACAGCCCACACACCAAGAAATGGGCCATAGCTCAACCAAGCAAGACCAGCTAGCTTTGAGACATGATGCACTCAATACCCATATTAAATTTAGTAACTTGCTTTGCTGTTCAGAAGCAGCTGGTAAGCTTAGACATAATAAATAATTTACCTACTGAGAAGAGATTCTTAATTCTAGCTCTTCTAGCTCTAGTTCCTTTCGAATAAATAATTCTGTGAGGTTAGAAACCCTTTCAACCTCCCCAGGCTATTACCAAAGTGCACAGAACAGATCTTCAGCTCATGCAAACTGCCTCTATAAAAAAGCTCCAGAAATGTGTGAGACTCTGTCCTAGCTGTGCACGTACCTTCTTCTTGCTGTGTACCTCTGAGTCCATTCCTGCTCCTTTGCTGAACACCAGAGCTACCCTGCTGCACCCAACACATAGACAGCCTGGGCACAATCCACGGGCAATGGAATTGGGACCACCTCACTGGACCAGGAGCTAACCAAAACTCAAAGACTACAAATCTGCTTTGGGTGGCACAAAGTTAATATGCTTCCATGTGCTTTAAAACCTGCAACAGCACTAAAATGATAGCTATGGTTTTTATTATACAAAAAGTACCGGGGAAAAAAAAAAAGGCCATGACGTCTTTGTGCAGAGGTTTAAGACTCCTTCAGCCAAGACTCGGACTAATCTTTCCAAGCTTTCTCAGGGCACTACTCAATGTTTGCTCCAAAATGTGTAAACAGCCCAGTTCTACCTCTATCAACACAGCCTTTCCTTCCCCTCCCCCCAATTCCCACAGAAGACTCACCCCAATAAAGACTCAAATGCTGGTTTCAGGAGACAAGTGTCCAACGCATTCCTCCTCTCCACAGCTGTAGGTGGCAGCCTGCAAAAAAAGAATTTCAAATAAACAGCAAGACCTGGAATGGGTATCAGGAACAAGGCAGGGAAACTTGGACAAATCAAATCAGTAAAAGCTGATTACTGAGTTAAGATCACACCAAGATTTCACTACTCCCTCCCTCTGTTATAAAGACGAAACTTTCTCATTGCAGCACAATTACTTTTACTAGTAAGGGCTTTTATCTCACACTGCTGCTCCAAGGGGGCTGCGACCTCCCTTGCTCAGCAACTATCAAAGCAGGCATAATCAGAAGTGAGAACTCGGGCCCATCTCCAGAGAGGCAGGATTCCAGGCTCAACCACCCCTGCAGCCATTCCAGATGGCATCCCCATCACTCCTCAGGGAGGAGACAAGAGTCTTGTCTGCAGAAGGAAATAGGGTGCTTTATGGAAAATGAGATTCTTTGGGGATAAGTCATTCCTCTCATAATAAGGCTAAGACTTACACTTCTAAGCACATTCCTGACTTGGAGATTTAGTCTAGTTAATCACAAATATGAAGCCCAGAAGGGAAGGTAAAGTTCAACGTGAGCAACATGTGCCTCTGGGTTGCATTAAGAACAGAAGGATGAAACCACCACATTAGAACCACAAGCTAAAAAGACCATTAAGGTGAATTCATTTTGGTAACCTCAAGTTGTTATGTGAGTACTGACACTGAGAGAGAACCCTGTGAAATCTGTCAGCAGCCCACCTTGCTGCTTTCCAGCATCAGCCTCACAGATGGCATTTTGCAGGACAGCTTCAGAGAGAAGAGAGGTCTGCTTTCAAGTTTTAGCATAAGTGTTCATTAGTCCCACACATCTAACTGCAGGAAGTCACAAGCACAAGAGCTGCCTATACACACACTTGAACATGACAAGTGAAACACACCTCTGATTTATTAAGTTTTAAGCACTGAAGTTGCCTTCCAAGCTGTGCTAACTTTATTCAGGTATAACTCAGAATTGCATAGATTTGAAAATTGTAAGCCAGTGTCCTTCCAACAATTCACTGCTTGTTACAGGCAGTTGCTGGAAGTGGCCATAAATATTAAACAAACACTGGAAACATGACAGGGACAAATTTCTTTCTTCACAGACACCTTACCACAGTGTTTATAACAGGAACAGCCACTGGACACAGTTGAACAATTGAGCAGGGAGCCTATGGACAAAGGCGATTTTAGCCTCAATCCCTCCCACCTGTCCAAAAACAAAACAAAACAAACCAACCCCACCACAAAAATACTCAACTGCTGAACTTACTCATTGTAACTGATTGTAACTCCACTAGTCACATAGGAAGGAGAAGCCCTCACAGAGGAAGTCTGTCCATAAAAGCTAATCCTGCAAAAAGGGAAATGTCACAACATTGTGGTTTTCTGTAAACAGAAACCACAACAGAAAGCTATTCGTATCAATTGTACACTGTAAACAAGATAAAAGGAGCACAATAACCACTACTTTTAAAAACTATCACTTATCTTCGTAACACTCTGATCAGTCCTGGTCACAGCTGTGCGAAGACCAATGGAAACTCCACCTCTTCAAGTAAGCGCCCTGAATTTTAGGTCCCAAGCCACTTGCCCTGTGAGCCTGGAGACAGTGAAGGCTCACTGCCCTCAAGGGCTGCTGCTGGGCCTCAACAAATTTCAGCTTTTCAAAAGGTGCCCCCTGCATCTGCAGTTATTCCCACGTGTGGAGAGGGCCTCTCCCACGTCCCTTATCAGACATTTAATGGAACAAACTAACACTAAACCCGCATGGGGTGGAGGGAGCTGTGGACACTTTATTTCTGCATTTCACATATCTCCTCACCTGAACACCTATTTTCAAGAACCTCAGAGGGGCTCCCTACCACTGAGGTCCTGACCTCTCCACACAACCAGGCTCAAATTAATTACTATGTTTGAAAGTGACACAAGAGAACAAGTGACAGAACGATCACACTGATTCCCTCAGAGCATCGACAAACCTCAACCACAAAACATACACACAGAGTAGTAATCACTTATGACGATTACTAGTAAACACTTATGGAACAACACAAGAACTCAGAGCCACATCTCTCATAAAGCCACGAGGTGTCTGCACACTAAACGAATGAAACATCACCATACCAGTAGAGGTTATTTCTCCACAGATTTCCATGCAGGATACCATACATAACAGCAGCAGCCAGGATAAAAACCAGAAGAATTCGTTTCATGACTGATAAGCCTGAAACAAAGGAAAAACAAAACAAGAAACTGAAACACAAGACAAACTAATACATGAACTTTTTCTAAGGCATCTGAAAACCTACAAAAGAAAAGTTATTGTCATTACAGCTGTTCTCTACCACAAGTCTGACAGGTGATCACTCCACTTTGGCTTCTCACACAAAGAAAGACCCAGTGTCACGAGATGAATGCTGCTTTGCACTTACCATGCATGCGTACTCTGCACAGAAGCACGGGTTCACTCCAGGTTCTCTCTGAAGACATGTGAGAGAAGAACACTTTTCTGTCCACTGCCAGCCTGAAGAAACCAGCCTGCTTTTATAGGTACCTGTGCTTCTCCTGCTCCTTGTGCCACACACTATCAGTTTCCATAACTACACAGTTAAACCAGCACTGGCACAGTGCAGGAGGCAAATAGGCTGATGCTGATGAAACAGAATAGGGTATGAGCTGCCACAAATTTCTACTAGTTTTTTTTAGGATCACTGAACGTTCTTGAAGTCCAGTTTTGACATTTAAAGCGGCACTGAAACTATTTGCTTACACCTGCACAGTCTTCAGCTCCTGACACAAGCCGAACTTCATTGCTCAAGTGACAGAAAAATGTTGTTTTCACACAGTAAAAAGCAAGGTAGTAAAGTTAGGACCTCATCTGTTGAACTTGTGAAGCTATGGAAAAACATCAGAGAAAGTGTTCATTTTTCAAATAGAGTTTGCACCTCAATGCACAGTCTAGTGAAAGAGAAACAGAGAAGTATCAGACAGAAACTCATGTATCTGGCAAGAAAGACTGAAGGAAAATCAAGTCCTGTGTTGCTCACATCTTACATAGTGAGCAGCCTTTTCAGTAGCTATGAATGAACTGTTGTTGCTTAATCTTGTGAAAGTCCAAAATAGCCATTCCAGCCACAAGTTACTGTGGAAATTTACTTGAGAGGTACAGCCTTCTAGTATTTCACTTCTCCCCCATCATGGGAAGCAGGGTCAAAGCACACATTGCAGATACGCCTACTTGCCTATCTATATTTTAAACAGAACAAACAGCTGTCCAGCAAAACAATCCATATCCAAATATACTGCTTCATTTTCTAAGAGCAGAACCTTGGCTTTTATGGCTTGGATTTTTGCCTTTTTAATTTTCTTTTTTTTTTTAAGTCCATGTTTCTTTTTAGAGTCTTCGGAGTTGCTGTTATTTTAAGCAGCTCTAAGGCAATAAAACTCAAGGTGGATATAGTCCAAGTGATTTACAGCAATATGCTTTATGCCAGTAATATGTTAAGATCCCATTTTAAAGGCCAAGAAAGCACTGGAGAGCCTTTTTGTTATCAGAAATTGAAAAGCAAATTGCTGCCACTCACATTTCTTCACCCCTGAAGAAATACCCAACAGTGTCACCATTACTTGAGTGCAACAAGCCACTACTTCCTTATTCTTTTCTACTCCTATCTTTCACCAGAATTTAATTGTAGAGTTAGAGATGTGGTTTTATAACAGTATCTACCAGTAACAAAGCCATGCAATGAACCAGCTAGAACCTATCCACCTTAAGTATATCCTACAGGCTATCCCACTCTTTTCTGGAAGAAATACTTCCATAGGCTGCAGCTGTTGCAATTCCAACCTTTCAGCCCTCTTTAGGAAGCAGCACTTCCTCCTTTCAGCTCCAATTCCCTTGACTCTGCTTGAAGGGTTACTGCAAATTTGTCTTGACAGTCACTCTCAGCTTCTAGAGCAATCTGTAAGTTTTTGCAGTAATTCAGTAAGTCTTTCCCTAAAACTGCAAAAATAGAGGAAAGCTCACCTACTGGGTTCAGTCAAGCGCCATTACCAGCAACTGGCTCATAATCCCGAGTGCCATCACAAGACCCACACAGGACAAGTGAGGGATCAGGCCCAGCAGCATGGGTTTATGAAAGGCAGGTCCAGCTTGACCAACCTGATCTCCTTGTATGACAGGGTACCCTGCACAGAGGATGAGGGAAAAGCTGTGTATGGTATGTTGTATACAGAGTCCTTAGTAAAGCCTTAGACACCATTTCCCACAGCATTCTCTTGGAGAAACTGGCCACTCGTGGTTTGGATGGGTGTGCTCTCCACTGTGGGTAAAAAGCTGGCTGGCTGAGCCCAAATAGAGGTGGGGAACAGAGTTACATCCAACTGGCAGTCAGTCAGTAGTGGGGTTCCCAGGGCTCAGTCCTGTTTTATATTTTTAAAGAAAAGATATGGTCTGGACAAGGGGATCGAGTGTACCTTGTCAGTTTGCAGGTAACACCAAGTTGAGTGGGAATGCTGATCTGCTGGAGGGCAGGAAGGCTTTGCAGAAGGATCTGGACAGGCTGGATCAACGTGCCAAGGCCAGCTGGAGGAGGTTCAACAAGGCCAAGCTGAATCCCTCTGTCTGGGTCACAACAACCTCATGCAGCACCACAGGCTGGGGGAAGAGCGGAAAGCTACTTGGCAGAAAAGAACCTGGAGGTGCTGGTCAGCATTGGCTGAACATGAGCCAGAGTGTGCCCACATGGCCAAGAAGGGCAATGGCATCCTGGCCTGGATCAGCAAAGGTGTGGTCAGCGAGATGAGGGAAGAGATCACTCCTCTGTACTCAGGACCGGTGAGGCTGCCCCTTGAATCCTGTGTTTAGTTTTGGGCCCCTGACTAGACGAGAGACACTGAGGCGCTGGAGCAAGTCCAGAGAAGGGCAAAGCTGGTGAAGTGTCTGGATAACCAGCAGCTCAGTGGGGACCTTATCACTCTCTACAACACCTGAAATGAGGTCATAGTGAGGTGGGGGTCGGTCTCTTCTCCCAGGCAACAAGTGACAGGACAAGCGGAAACAGCCTCAAGTTGTACCAGGAGATGTTTAGATTAGGTATTAGGAAAAAAAATTTCTGAAAGGGTTGTCAAGCACTGGAACAGTCTGCCCAGGGAAGTGGTTGAGCCACCATCTCTGAAGGTATTTAAAAGATGTCTAGATGTGGCACTTGAGGACATGTTTGAGTGGTGGATCTGGCAGTGCAGGGCTAATGGCTGGACTCCATGATCTCATCCAACCTAAGTGATGCTATTATTTACTTGCAAAAGACGCTGCACTCTCTAGTAGTTCTCTTCCTTTCACTATTAGTATTTTTACCCCCACTCCTGCTTTGAAAAGGTTTGCCAAAACATTCCACTAAAGTGAAACATCCCACTAAAGTGTTTATCCTTACTCTCTAATTCAATCAATGCAAACTTCAGTTAAACAGAACATAACAAACCAGCTCTTCAGATAAAGCTGCTAAATTAGCAACTGAATAAACTGCTGATTTTGCTGACTTCCACGTAAGAAAGAACCTTGCTGAAGAGTCAGACCAAGCTACGAAACAGAGAAAAGACAAGACAAGGAAAAGCACCCCATAAAGGATCTACTAAAAACCAAAAATATCATTCATAACAGTATTATTCACGGAGGAGAAAAAAACTGTTCCACTTGCTAAGTATTTACAAAGATATTCCTACAGCCTGGAAAAAAAAAAAATCATTAAAGCAAGAGAACAGAAGTCAAGCATCATTCTTCAAACAGGATCATAAGAGATCTGTTAACAATTTCCAGTGTTTTATGTAGGACACTCAGCCCGGCACACATGTGATAATGGGTCCAACCCAGCTCCAAACAACCCATCATTAAGAGTGTACCTAACTAGGCCCTTAGAAACATAAAATGGTCTTTAATTATACAAGTTTCTTCTCACCATCCCATTCCCCAGTGCCTGGCTTCATTCCATGTTTGAGAGAAAGTTCTGTAGCCAAGGAAGTCTTCACTAAGAAGACTGCCTTTCCTAATCTGGTTTAGTAAACAGAACCATTGCCTTGTTTACAGAAGAAATTATTCTGGGTGCATTTTTAATGGTGGCAGCATCTTCCAGCTCTTCCTTCCTATTTGAAAACAGCTGAGTATTGTAGAAAGTTTATCAAAGGAAAACAAACTCCTTCTATGCAAATATTGCACTAGAAAATTCCCATAGTCAGAGATGCAAGAAAATAGAGAATTGAGAAGACACAGTTCAGATGGAAAACAGCAGCTCCATTCCAGTTTTACTTCAACACAAGAGCCAGCACACTGCTTTAAGCCCATCAACCCAAGTGACAGAGGCCATGGCTCCCTCCCTTAGGTCAATGTCAATCAGAGTTAAGCAAAACAAGGAAGACAAAGCTGGAACTCAGTTATTCAATTTCCTCCTCTTAAAACCCTACAGTGATCTATGCAATGAAAGGAACAACAAACCGAGTATAACCATGCCCGATGATCGTGGTGTCAGCTTGTCAATTTTCAGAAAGCAAGCAATGGGATGCAGAAGTGTTACAAAAAACTGATGAGCATTTTTTAACAGTAATCTAAGCTAACTTCTGTGGGTCAACTTCCCACCTCTCCCAGAGGAGAGCGTTACAATTACAGAATTAGACAAGACTGACTCTGTTATGGTATTAAGAAGACCTCAGAAGTCAGCCTGCATCTCCCGTTGGTAGACAGATCTCCCTAAGCTCCCATCAACCCACCAGAAAGACTCATTTGGGTATACAATCAATTAACGATATAAGACCTGATGCTAATATTTTCTTCCCCTGGCAGAAGCAGGGCGCCCCCATCCTTGTCAGAGGTACATCATTCCTTACAATTAGTCTTTATTCTAGTACAGTGAGGTGTGAGCCAGTATCTCAGAGCCTCTGTTTATCTTCTGACTTACAGATTTGGTTGATGCAGCCCTGCCACAGAATAAACCCTGCAGGAATCTACAGCTGTTGGACTGGGCAATCACAGCAGTGATTGGTAGTGACCACACTACCATCACTTTTCCTTCATAACGCTCATAAGCCTTCCTTTCTTCCTTAAAAATTAACAGTGTTAATAGCACAATGCAGGACGCTTTTCCATGTGTCCTACTTATTTTGTAAAGTACCTTTGACTACTACTGAAGTGAAGTTAATAAATATTTAACTATAAAGTGGTTACTCCTAAATTAAACACTACGCAGCTTAAAACAGTCTTATCTCCATAAACTGTCACAAGATGATGTAAGTTCTTTGCTGCTGCCATTAAAGGACAGTCGGAAAGTTTCAGCTCACTGAGACCTCAGATTCCTATCCCTTGTAGTTGTGGGGGAGGACGTGAGCTTGAAAATATGCTTTGAGCAGACCCTGAAATTTAAAGGGACAGCAGAAAAAGCACATAAACACCTAATAAAGGTTTAAAAAGAAACATCAGGATTTTTAAGATGTAGTCAGTATTTTGTGGGTTTGCGCTTGTGACCACCAGTCCTGCAGCACTGCTTCCTTTTGGTCAGGATGGTCACCAGCATGTGCCTGGTGAAAACAACCATGCAGCAAAAGGATAATTGAGGAAGGAGTTCTCACACCATCTTCCTCAAGTTAAGCTGTCAAAATGCGAGCACATTGTGGCACAAATGTATGTATTTCTTCTGCCAAATCTAAATACTATTCATCAGTCACTCTTCCAGTTCTTGCTCTAAGTATGTGCATAACTGCATTGTTCATTAATTCTCCCCCTCTTCAAGGGAATGCTGCAGACTACACCACAACACTGCTGCACAGTCTAAGAGGTACTGAAATGGCTGAGTCAGTCTAGTGCCTTCCCCCACGCCCACACACCTGAAATTCTCATCATTTCCAATGTTCTTTTTGATTGTAGTTTAAGAAACAAAAAGCCCTCAGAAATATCATTTAAGCAAGATGTATTGGGTTATCCCAGCAAAGTGGCTTAGAATTAAAATTAATTTTCTAACTCTCCAGCAACACAGACTTGTTTTTGAAGTTGTACATTTAACAGCATCAGAACCGGGAAAGATTCTTGTTAACCTGTCCTGCCCCACACCAAACTAAAGCAGTTATTCCTGTTCCTGAAAACCTGTACAAACCATGACACTAAAAAAAGCTAAGGTTTTACTGTGTCAAAATGTCACTAAGAACTTCCAGCATCACACCACACACATACCTAACTGCTGCTGAAGTTATTCCCTACACTAGAAGATAAGACACTTTCTGCCCTTATCTCTTCCAACAACATGTATAAGCAGTAGAGGAACAATTTCCTGACTATGACAACTGACACCTTTTTCCTCTCCAAGAGCACACCAAACTACCCATTTTACTTCCACAGTATGCAGGTAATTGGGAAAAGAAATGATAGTCTTTCCCCAAACACAGCTTCTCTCTGTTAAGGAAAGTTTCCAATGTTTCCCCTATGATTTCCTCTCTGTCCAAATACTGCAGCAAGCCTGAAAAGAAACAGCAAGACAACCTTTTCTCCAAGTACCCAATGGCAAGCAATGATGGCCAGTAAATACAACATCACAGCAGTAGAGATGTTTAATAGATTTAGTCAATCTTTACTCTTTATCAGCTCCTACAGCCAGAAATGTAGCCTCTGTCATTACATAGATAGTAATGTCTGTCGACATTAAATTACCGTGGAGACACAGATTAGAGCTGTGCCCATCCCTGACCTTGTGCGGTATTTCAGGACAGGCTGCAATAGATTGGTTTTAGGGCCTAAGTGCTTGTCTCCCTCCCCTTCATCATCTTGCTAATAGTGAAACATATTCTGTACCAGAAGAGACAGAAATACATTTACTGCTTTGTGGACAATTCAGGATTCTTTTATTCCTTTTCTGCCTTTCAATAATAGACACTGGTATTTTGTTCTTCAGAGAATAATTGCCCGCTGGGCCAAGCAAAAGGAAAAAGTGACTTAACTGGTATTTTTCACTAATGACCACTATTTCAGTTTGCTTTTGTCCAGAGTCTACAAGATCTCTGCATCACTTTCCCTCTTGTGTGCCTCTGCAGATTTATTTATAATCTCAGCAACTCTTCCCACACAAGCATATCCTTTGGCTAAAGGATACTGATAGAGATTTCAAATCCAGTTAAATCTATTGTACTTTCACCTCATCTAATACTAATTTACCTAGACAGCACATCTGGTGGAAGAGGAAGGTTAGCTCCCTTCCCAAAGGCTGCAGTCAGGCCCAGGAACAAGCATAGTTCATCTCCGTGTTTTGGGCACAACAGACAATACAGCACCTACAGCTCTCCAAACCTTATTTCCAGCCCCACACATTCTGACCTCATCAGATCAAACAAGATTGGAAAAACACAGGTTTTTCAGCCAGTGAGTGCATCCTGCCAGAAAACCTGGGTGAGCAAAATACAAGGGAGCACATGCATTAGGTACCACTGAAATGGCCCTTGAATAGGAACAGTATTCAGTGAAATGTCTGAAGCTGAGTTCTTTAGCCCTGCTGAGAGGCAGAACACGTCACCTCCGGCTTGGGGCTATCACAGGGTTGCTATGCCACCCTTGAGATCCAAGCTAGTATTTTGGCTGATTATCACAGTGCAGTGCGGATCCCTGGCACCAGCTCAAGGTGACAGCATGCTCCATGGCATGGTGCAGACACACAATTAAAAATGCAAGCACAAAAAAGAGATAACTGGATTGACATTTTTCATTTGGTAAATGTTGTTTTTAATTATTTTTTCCCTCCAAGATAGAAAATAATATTCTTTGATGTTCCAAGATGGCTTAGGCCTCATTCCAATAATGGACACACAGTTAAACACTGCTAACTTAAGCTTAGAAGTCAGCCCTGGATAGATCCAAATCCAACTTGTGGCTTTAACAGGAAGGAGAATAATAACTACTGGATTCTCACCTAAGTGATGCTTTGTAAGTATCACAGATTTCCAGAAACCTTGCCTATAATTACAATCAAGAGTAAGATCAAGTTCACAGCTACATCTTCTTGCCTGCTTTTGTGCCTTGAGACAAGGGAAGGCAAGAAGGAAGTGGACAATTTGTGCGAAGGCACACAAAGGTTGGGAACAGACATTTCCATATGCTTTCCCTGTCCTGACCCTCTACAGCCCTCCCATCATCACACTTCACTTCTTTTCCCTCCTTCTTCTTCCTGTGCACTTGGAACACAGACAAGCAGCTTCTGTCATGGCCAGCAGCCACAGAGATGCAGTACAGAAACAATTATCTGGGGTTTGGTCAAAATCTAATCTGTCCCTGCGAAGTCAAACACAAGTATGAGCTGAGCACAGACAGCTCTGCTTCCTCAACTCCCAAAGCTTTAACCAAACATAACAAATCCAGCTGTAACTGTATCTTTTAAAAAAAATATTAAATCCACACACACAAAGTCAGTAATACAACCTTAGCTGATAGATTTTTTCCTAGCCCTCTTACGTTCTCCCAGATTAACCTTTAAAGCTTTAGCCAGCCTAAGCGAGGTTGCTATTTATATATTACTCATCATAGGTGTCCGTATAATACGTGAAAGAACAAAGAAACAGAGAATGGGTGCTATAAATCCATGCAGCTCCTCCTGCAAGCTCTGGTGGCAACACTGTTCCTTCCCAGTCTCTTTCCCTTTTTCCTTCAGCTCTTTTTCCAGAAGAGACTGGAATATAAACAAGCCATGCAACATGTTCTGGGGGTCAGAGTTCAGGTCATTTTCTTCTCATACTTTGACTTGCACAACTGAAAGGTTTCAATCAACTTGAGCTGCTCTTCCTGCAAGGAATATAGCATCGCGATTTTGAGTTGTTTCGCTTCTCCACCTCCTTTAAAAAAAAAAACAAGACCACAGAAATACTAAACAATGCTTGAAAAAACAGAACATTATTAATAGAAAGATATGCAAGCCAGTACTACATCAGTTACTCATTCACACCACTGTTCTTTGTCCACAAGTGCCTACAGAGTCAGAGGACTGAGGTTAAATAAGCAATCCTTCTTAGGTCTCCCAGAGAGAAAAAATGGAAAAAAGTGGAAGGAGAAACGGCTGGAAAAAGGCGAATTAGTCAGGTTTCAAAACAATTCAGTTACAAACCATATCCAGCTCATCAGTTTTTCCTCGAGGAACTATGAACAATCTAAACAAATAAAGGTCCCACCAGAAAATCTGATCTATATTTATTATATGTGCACACTTGCTACAGCAGTAAGTTCACCTTAAAACAAGGCATACTTTGTTTTCTAACAATGCCTAGGATATCCAAAACACCCTGGCTGATTTGGAGCTAGTGATTTAACCTCAGATCTCACTAAAATGATAAAATTATAAAACTAAATTTACCAGTCAGTTAGGGGGGGGGAAAAAAGAACAAATCTCAACACCAGGTTAAAATAAATCCCCCCCAAAAATCCAAGAAAACAAAACACACACAAAAAACACAACACCAAAACCCACTCATAAGCAAAATTAGGGCTCTCAAGGGCAGAGGGAAAAACATGGTGGGGTTTTTGTTGCCTTTTTTTTCCGAAGGATAACAGAGCGCTGATTTACTAGCCTCACTACCAGCACCTGAAGATTTAAATGCTCTCCATCTACACTGACAATAAATCCCAAGTAGATCAGACTATTTTCTCACTTCACTCTAACAGTATAAATCCTGATCCATACTGGTGTCAGAATCTGTCCCTAAATAGAAACAGGTGCTTTTTGTATGACTGGTTTTCACAGTAACATTTGTAAACCCCAGTCATGATAAATTTCAAATGCACTAGGACTGCCATCATCAGATGGCACAGTTTTTTTACTATTATTTTTATTGTCCATATTTTACCATATTTTAAAAAGGAACAGGTTACATTACACAGGTTTGTGTGGATTAAGAGGCCCAGAAAATACATGCGAACATGCACCTGGCTAGCATACAAAACTGAACAGTTAAATTTTCATTTAAATAACATGCCAAGCATTTCTGTAGTCAGAGACCCAAACGCAGTATGTTTCTTAGTTTTTGCTGTGTTGCTCTCAGTCTTGCCTCAACTGCCAAAGGGAAAAAACCCCCCAAAAAAACCAGAACACACACCCCCCACACACCCCACCCCCCCACAAAACCCCTAAATC
>VXBT01000181.1:175574-208527 GCA_013400235.1 Oriolus oriolus | reverse complement strand
TAGCCGGGGATATTCGGGCGGCCCCTTCCCTCCTTCACGGCCGCCCCGGAGCCGCCTACCTGTGTGTGCGGAGGCGCCCGGCCGCCGCCGCCGCCCGCCGGGGGCGACACCCGGCCCCGCATGCGGACCCGAGCAGCGCCTCAGCCCGGCCTCTCCCCCGGTCCCCAGCGCCGGCCGCCCGCCTGCGGCATCAGGCGCATCCAAGCGCCGCCGGGAAGGCGGGGGGCGGCTTCACTTCGGTTTCCGTCAGGCTTATCCCCACCACCGGGAACCAAGTCCTGGCTACGCCGCCGTGTTAAGATTTTTTCCCGTAAAGTTCCCAGGAATCTTTGGGAAAGGTCTGGGACGTCTCATCTCACCAGCTCTCAAAACCGATTAAAATTGTGTTCTCTTCAAAGGAGGCTTGTAGGGGCAGGCTCCATCCCTCTGGAAATTCAGTTTAATTCCTTGAATGCTTTCACCGAGGAACACGCTGATGTATTGAAACAGCCGCTCTGCCTTTGAATACGCAGTAATTTACATTGAATAACAATGTTGTTGGCAGCTGCTGCCATCAGCATTCACCTGAAGGAGATTTTAATATTGGAAGCATGCGTACAGGCTCTAAATGAGGTTAAAGCTAGAAGCTTTCCCGTCTGAAATGACGCAAGAAGATCACGGAACGGTTCAGGTTGGAAAAGACCCCCGAGATCTCTCGTGTCCAACCGTGGAAAGTCTCCCGACAACCGCCACATGTGCCGCGGCAGAGACGGCGGCAAACTCGGGAACAAGCACTTCCAGCGCACCCAGTCCTATGGGTTCAGGCACCATCCACAAGATCCTCTCAACCTGTGCAAGGGTTTACAGAGCTATACTTGGTAAAGCAGAGGTGTTCACTTACCGGTTGTCAACAGAGCAGCTTTTTTTTAATCTTTAAACCATCGCAGAGAAGAGGACAGAACTCGTCGCTTCTGCTCAGGGCCGCCCAGGCTGTTGCTGCAGCCTCTGGCAACTCCAACCCGGTTCCCGCATGGTGGTGCTTACGACAGAGTTCAAGAGGAGGGCTTGTTCAGCTGAGCCCCATCTGCAAGAGAAAACGTAGGAGGAAGCACGTTGTGTGTTTAGACAGAAATGTTGTTTAGCTCAAGCCTGCTGAAATTCCTCCTCCATTTATACCAAAGCCTACCAGGGGGAGGAGAGACTCGCGTGAAGAGAGAGAAAGCGGTGCGACGTCTTGCCCTCAGTAGTGAGTGTTGTCTTTTCTGACGGACTTCTATGTGAAGCTGCAGACGCTGTTCTTCCTCCTTCTCCTCCCCCCTGCCCGAGCCGGCGCCAGGAGCCTTTCCCCCGCCCCGACAGCCCGAAAGGGGGTGGAAGACCCGCACTGCGGGGGGCAGCGAACCACCCCCAGCCTCGGGGAATTACCATCTATCTAAGAAACTAATCGTCACCGTGTGTGTGTCGAGGGGGATTGGTGGTGTGAGCCAAGCAGTCTGAAAGCCTCTGCACTAAGTTCAGGGGCAGGATTCTCCCTCCCCAGGTACCTTCGTCCCTTACCATGAAACCCCAGGGGAAAGCCTTCAGGGGAAGAACTACCCCCTGAAGAGCTGCTGCCAGGAGCAAAGTGAAACCCCACCCAACGCAGGCGGGAGTCATTGGGCTCCTGAAGAATCTCTCCGTACGTCAGCACCCAACCTTTTGAGGCTGGACCTTGCTATTTCAAAAGAAAGTTAATAAGAAATTCTGCCTCAGATAAAGAGGATGAAAAAATGACTTTGTTTGGAATCCTGTGCTGCATCAGTGCTGTATTTTGCCCAGAGGAGTGTATCAGGCTAGAAGAAATCTGAGGGGTTGTTAATAATTTAATTGTCCTCTCCTGTTTCTATCTTTATGATCCTGACCACTTCCAATCTGAAAATTTTCTATATGATGTTTCAGTGACCTCACAGTATGTTTTTAGCATTGTATCAGAACAAGACGCTTCCTTGATTGGAAAAGCAGCTCCTGTTTTTTGATGGCTGTCACTGGGAATGACCAGAAGTGGATTCTGTTCTCAGCAGCAGTTTTCTACAGCCTATGTGTACACGAAATAAAAATAACAGACCGAAGGCTGGGAACTTTTGTCTATTCTTCAGGGACTATCCCAGTCTTTAGCCTGCCGAGACGACTTTCAATGTGTTCTGCGCTGGGAACAAAAGTTCAGTCCTCTGTAATCTGTCTTCCCTTGAGCTGAAAATACCTTAGTACTTTCCCCCCTCTCCCAAGAGGTTTCTCAGGTCTACATCCTGCCCTTTCCAAAACCAAGCTTCTTCCAAGCATATAGCTAAATTATGTGCCTTCTAAAGTTAGTTTATTTAACTCTGCTGTATCTTTTTCCCATTAGCTGTCAGCTCTTCAGTTCTTACCCTTCAATTCACCTAGGTATCATAGGCCCACAACCAATTAAAAAAAATCATTAAGGTTGCACAACAAAGGAGTCAGAAGTTAGGATATACTAGAAGATGGATTTTGTGAGTTCATGTCAGTCCTCTTGCTCATATGTTTCAGGACAGTCTTAAATTATGTAGTCTAGTATTATTTTGTTCTGGCCTTGCTTTATTTTGCAAGGCCTTGTCTTTGTTTAGGATACAGGATGGACTCTCAGGATGTGCCAGATTTTTGCAGAACAAGATGTTGGGACAATTCACCACAGAAGAGTGTAGGAAACCTTGAGGAAATGGATGCTATTCCTGCCTCTGTTCCGGACAGGATGTGTGTGCTGCAGCTGCATCTTTTGTGCATGAGTTCATGGGTGTGACCTAATTTCACACTGGCTAAGGTGGGTATTGGTAATAGTGCTGCACGGATCTCTGGGCAGGCTGAAGGGAAGAACACAAACGTGCTGTGGGCAGGACTGAGGCACAGCTCGGAGGCCAGCTCAAGTTACTGGTGCACCTCTGAATCGAGTTAGACACGTGCAATGTTCATTCCTGTTGTGGTGCCATGTGGCGACTTAGAAGTCACTTGATTTTACAGCTGGCTGCAAGTTAAGTGCTTGTCAGTTTTCTCGGAGTCTTGCACCAGGCACCTAATTTTTGGAAGGGCTGGGCATTCACAGTTGCAGCCCAAAGTCCATAGGAGTTACAGTTTGCTCACAGTTTTATTCCCTTCCATTAAAGGCAGTGTGTGTAAGGAATACAAAGAATTGCATCTGAGGTAGCTTTATACACCTTTATCTGGAGTAAACTGCACTACACTGGTCAAGCAATGTAATAATCTAATTTGCAGTAATGTAATTTCACTTTGGTTTCTTCTGGCAATTGTAGCTGTCCCACGCCAGCAACGGAATGAAAGCTGGTGTTTATTGTTATCTAAATATGTTGAACTAAATTCAAGGATTCAAATGGCAATTTGAACAATTAATATAATGCAAAAAAAGTTTAGTTCCTAGTTGTTTTCCAAATAATCTGTACAAGCAAGAAGTTAGTAACTAATCTGCAACCCAATGAATTTGTTGGGCACAAATTACAAGGAAAAGATAAGAAATCATTAGGGTATAGTCTACTGCAAACAAATTATTTGACAACAATAAGAATCTTTCAAAATGCTTTTGAAATGCATGACTAGCAGGAAGTCAAATGAATGCTCCTGCAAGCAAATACAATGCATGAGACCAAAAAGTCAACAGATTTGGTCTTTCGGTTGAAAATCGACACTCCTGAGACACAAACCTCTCCCCCAACCAAACATAAAAGCCCCATAAACCTTTAAATGTAAAGCAATAACTAAAATCTGAATAAAATGTAGTCGTATTTTAGTTCCATGTACCTCCTGAGCCATTACTAAACTAAGAAAATGTTGTAGCCTCTATCCCAGCTTGCAAAATCGGAGAAAAATAAAGTGGAAAATTACAGGAAATGGAAGGGAAAACTGTAGAACATGGGAAAATCAAAACTGGAGAGAGCTAGGAATAAAGAGAATGGAAAGTTGCAGCATCACAAAAGCGATTTCCCCATCAATCCAGTAAGAAAGATGACTAACCAAGCTCTGTGTAGGCAATGCACCATATCTATCATACGCTTCTGGTCTTATAACTAAAATGCAACAGAACTGTCACCCTTCATTAATTACTTTGGGAGATTAATGCATTTTAGAAATACAGACTGTCACAACATCCTTGTGGGTTCCTTCCAACTCAGAATATTCTGTGATTCTCGGACCCTTCTCCCACCCATCTTCTAGCGTTACTATCTACCATCACAGGCTGATCCTAATCTTTATGTCACATCATGAGAACTGCCCTGAGTCCCACACATGCCCAAACCTCTGCTATTGAGCTCCAAAACATGTCTCAGCACAACTGTTTTGTACAGGTTCTCTCAGTCCCCTTGCCCAGGTGCTCGGGGCTGCCCCCCAGGTGCTCTTCACTGAACTTAAGAGTTCCAGCTGTAGTAAGCACCAGTCCTTACATAGCTTTAGTCACCAATCTGTGGTTGCATGATATTTCTTTCAGAGACTCTTTGCCAGGAGACAACTTGCTGAAGCCTATCCCAGGAGATTTAAAAAAACTGCTTAGTGGTTGTAGCACATCTCATCAGAACCCACAGTATTTGCCATGAGCTCACAGCATTCAACCCCCACCTAGTTTGAGGTCACTTTTTCAAGACCTGGTCAACCAAAGAACTACATCAGGCTGTGACTGCTTTCTCAGTCCCCAGGGCCTGCCTTTTCTGGGAATTGCACAATGCTTTCTCCTGCCCCAGGCTGTACAGTGCTCCTCTACTCAGTCTGGGAGACAGGACACCAGCAAACAAAACATGATGACAGGAAATGTCATGGAGGTAACCCAGGTAGGCTGAGACAGCCTCCCCTTATTTTTACCCCAGTAAAATGCAGTCTGGAGTGGTGAGCACATTAGGAAGTGCTATTTGCCAACCAAAGTGAAGCCCTTAATGCATGCGTTTATATGCAAGCATCTACAAACCAATAAAGAAATACATTATCTAATAGGCATTAGGCATTCTTGTGCTTCATTAGGCATTCTTGTGCTTCATTAGGCATATGCAGAGGAAGAAATAGGTCAAAGCACATCCACTTGCATTGCAAACAAAACAGTGGGAAGGAAAAGGGAAAAGGGTTTGAAAAATTACAGAAAATGTGTCCTGAGCAGCTTGTGGTTTTCACCAGGTCAAGGGCAACATTAGACCTCAGGTTTCACCCCACCAATCATTCCCTTGTTTCCATTTAATTACACTGTCATATGGAACTCAAGTTTCCCACTTGTCTCTTCATCCTCCCAGAGGATGGCAGTGTACTGTGTGACTCCACCTCTGTGTATCCAAACTGAAGCTTCATAGCACTGAAAGCAGCAAAGCAGGCAAGAGCTGCTGCTTCCTCTGCTGGCAGGAGACAAACTTCTCAAGATCCAGTTCTCCTACCCATCTACCTGGGACACAGCAGTCTCCTCCCTGCAGCTCGCAGGCATGCAGTGGACTGCTGTTCCCAGAGGATGTCGGCTGTGGCATCTGGCACAAGGGAAATCTGGGAAAAGGAGAGAGGTGGGGGGTGCACAGCAGAGAGTAACCAGCTGAGGGGCGTGGCAGGGTGGTGGGAGACCCTTATTCGCAGTCTGCTGCTAGGTCACAGCCACAGTGCCAAATGCAGGAGGGCTCTGAGCTCAGAGAGAACATGAAATCCTTGATCCTGTGGCTCTGGGTCCCTACCCACTTGGCCTGCATGCTTGGATGACTGACATAAGCTGCTTCTGGAAGATGAAATACTTGCCCTTTTATGATAGCTCTGCCAGTCCTACAGTACCATGCCGGGACCCACTCTCCTTGTATCCTTTCCAAGAAGAGGCCTGCATGTAAGATGCCTTTGCCATTTAAAGCACTGCTTAATGCCCAGTTTCTTTCTCTGGGCATTTGATGAAAAAGACTTCCCTGCTTTTCCTGCTGGCCCCCCACAGCACAGCCTCTGATTATGGCCTGCAGAACCCCAAGTTTTTGTCCTGTGTCCTGCTGGCTTCACCTGTACAGCCAAGTCATTATTACAAGTGCTCAGGCAGCTACTGCAGCTCTCAGATGTGTAACCTTTCCACTTCAAACTTTTGGCCCACTTCTTTGGCCAGTGTTAACTGGCCTGGATTTCTCTACTGCTTTGCTGCCAAAGATCTGGGAACAGGTGCACAGTTTTTCTGCCAGGTACTCTTCAGACTGGGTCGTTACTTGAAAATATGATGTAGCAAGTCAGTACACAAAACAGGGCTATAAATGCAATAAAAATAGCTATATTTAGGTTCCAGGGAGAAGGAGGATGAGAAGTTAGGTGAGCCACTGTAAGTCAGAAATGTTACGACAAACTGCTGGAAGCCTTGTCATACGTGAACAGCAGGCTAATTTCAATGAGACAGGGGTAGGCTGAGAAGAAGAGTGCTTTGCATGTTTCTTACTTTTAAGACTTCAAGTTGCACTGAGAGTCTTGGATGTAGGCAAAATGTGGGAATTTTTTTAATGCATTTCTTTCCATGACTGACTTACCCACTTACAACTCCCGTCAGGTAATGCCCATGGATAGTGAGCAAATGGTCACTTGCCACAGGTTGGAAGAATCAGTAGGAACTCACACAAAACTGGGCTGGTGGCACGGGAGAAAGAATGCTCCCTTCAATGGCACTCCGAGCTGAAAAGAGCAATTCTGTGGCAGAAAAGGCTGGATTGGTCTTTGTAACTCAGGAGAACAATAGCTCATGGATCAGACTTTTCTTTTTTACTGCTCTGCTCCTGTTCCAAATGGAAGCTAGACCTGACCCATGTGGATATGATCAACAGGCCAATATCCAAGCCATGTGCAATCTTAGCACAATACTCCTTCTATTTCAATGTTTAGCCATTTCATCCATGCAAGTGGAAAACATCAAGTGGTCTTTGCAATTTATCAAAAGCCATCTGTCAGTTAACTCACCATCATTTAATTCATCATAAAATTCCCCATTGTACAGAAACAGGAAGCTCCACTTCCAGCAGCCCAAGCCACCTGCTCACAGCCTCTGTTTTTTGGGGAGTGGTTGTTTTTGATTTGGACACATCATTGAAACCTGGCCTTTCTTGTCTGCAGCTAAAATATAATGGTGCAAGAAGAGGTCTGTCGCTGAAATGTTACTATAGAAACACTACTGGGAATTGTGCCATGACCAACTTTAACTTCCCAGATACTATTTCGGAAACAAATGCTTCTAATAATAAACTTGGGCCCAGCTAGTCATGTGTGTGATAGCTGCCAGATTCCTTCTCAGTAGTCACTGAGACAAAAAGAGACAACCTCAAATTAGTAAGTAATGAAGACACTAAAAAAGAACTGGTCATAGAAAACTGCATTGGGCTGAGTACTCAGCAACTGTTTCCATTTCTATGGACAGAATAACAAACACAAGCAAAGGGCAAACGGTCAAATTAAGGAAACTCACTAGCAAATGTACCTGGACTGGAGAGCTGGAAGACTCGACTGTGGAGGGAGATTGGAATATATCTAAATCAAAGATACAAAAACTATCCAAATTTATATATTCCTGGCAGGAAAAAAATATTATTGGAAAACATTTTAGACCTGAATAAACAGGGAAAAAAAACCCCACTTCAGAGAGCTTCTTAGGAGTCAGAAATAGTAAACAATCCTGGTCAACAAAGATAGCTGTTGGGTAGAGATACATAAGATTAAGGCCAGTTTTGTCAAAAGTCAAATGAGCTGGAACATGCAAAAGATGATTGAAGTAAACAAGAAATAAATCTTCAACCACTCACAGAAAAGGAGAACATGCCTTAGATAGTATTTCCCTAGCTGAGGCAGGGAAGCAGTAATGCAAGTGTACAAAACTCTGTGTGGTGCTTCCCCCAGAACACAGTGTATGATTTGTGCTCTCACACTTGAGAAGAAAGCAGTTCTGGAGAAGATGCAGAGAAGGGTTACACCACGAATGGACAGTCTGTCTTGTGAGAGCAGCTAAACAATGCTGGCAGGAGAACAAGGGGATACAAACTGACTGTGAATTTAACAAATCCCTTGCCATAGCAGAAACCTGCAGACTTGTTGGTACCCTTGCCATGCTTTCTGGCCCTCTGTGGCACATTATCCTTTGGCTCTTTGGCCTTTTCCTACAGCCCTCAAGTTTGTTGTAAAGCACTTGAAAAGAACCTTGGCACAACATAAATTGGTGGGGTATGAAGGAAATGTTTTACGGACATTTTTGAACAATGAACTCCCTGTAAAAAGTTGCATGGCCATGCCTCATAGGGTGGGATTCATCCCCTAAAATTGGCATCATTTGAAGCCAAATGCATTTCACCTTTCTCCTTCTTCCCTTAGAAGCATAGAAGAGCTAAGTCAGAATACTCACAAATACACACACAAAAAAGAGCTTTTTGTAACTGGACAGTGCTTGTAGTAACCCAGCTGCAAACTCACACCTTCTCTTACAGAAACATAACCAGAATTAAGTAGCTTTCAGTTATATTACTCTCGCACTGGCAGAGCAGATGTTTCCATCATTACTTGTGCTTTTGAGCTGGTTGTTGAACTTGGTATGACCATGTGGAAATATCTCATCTCCCACAAGTACAAGTGAAACCCAGCTGTCACTGCAACAGAAGCAGTGAAAACCAGGCACTGCCCTTCTATTATTCACAGCTAAAAGCAGAATCCACCTCATTGCCTATTTTAACAAGCACCTTTTTTTCTTCTGAAGATTCTTCCTGGTTTTGTTTAGTTTTGTTTCTTTTCTTCTTTTCTATTTTAGTAATTGGGAAGTTCCATTTTCTTTTCACTTTCTTATGAATCTGCTCTGAACCAGAGCAGACTCTTGCCCTGCAGGCATATAGGAAGAAGGAAAACATAATTACAGAATTAAATTACCTGTGACAAATGGCTTCACTTTGCCAATTTATGCAGTTGTCCCATGAGCTAGATCAATTTGGGTAGCACAATATTTGAGATGGTCAGAAGTCTCTATTTAAACCAACTCTAATGTACATATGTGATAGTTATTTCAAAATAATTCTGCCTAAATAAATAGCTCTGTTAAGAATTTCCCATTACCGTGCTTGGTAGGAGCTGCCAGGAATTAGCCTTGTACCTCCACAGCAAACAAAGACAACCTTGGTGGAGGGTTGCCAGTAAGATTTGCTTAAATGTATACTTAGAGGTGAATTGACAAACCAGAGAATGCTTTATAAAGTGATTACCTTTAGCTGACAGAAAGTTTAATCCAAAATCAACAGTAGAGTTCATATTCCACAAGTAGATATGTTTTTGTAGCTCTCATTACATTGAAGGGTCATGACCATAAACATGACAATTACCTCGGTACTATTGTGCCACTGTTGCTGGCAAGAAATCACAATTTACAATGGAGCGTAACAGATGATGATAGAGAAATTTGAGAGCAGAATCTCAAATTTCTTTCTGCCAAGAGGCAGAAAGAATCATGGATGCTGCAAGTCAATAGGTCCACTTTATTGGAGAGAAGGATCCTGTGACCTTTGCAGAAGAGTGAAGTAGCACAGGATGCTAACAGTTGCAGAAGTTACACGCCTTTCATTTTTTTGACAGAAGCAGAGGTGATCTTTGCAGAAGTCACACCAAGGATTAAAGACTTATTTTCAGAAAGGAGAGGACTCATAAGACTTTACATTGTCCAGGCTAAGCTTTTTTGCCTTTACTCTCTCCTATGTTTCCAGTTTTCTACTCCAACAGCCTGTTCTTCTTCTGTTTATCCAGTGCTTTATCTGCTTGTGAACAGACAGTGTTTCAGCATGGTAGGTAACACAGCCTGCTTTCTGAACAGGTTTTCTTCCATCTAAAATGCCTGAAAAGTGGATGATTACTAAAATCTTCATACCAAATTAACTATCCCTTGTTACTAGAACTTGCCTGATTATTTTAGATTATTTTAAGATTTATCAAAATGTCTTTCAGTGTTAAGAAGCTTCTGCAAAGTGAACGCAACTGAATGATGTAATGTGCCATTCTAAGTGGAAACCTTTTGCTTTTTACAAACAAAAAAAGTTATTTGTTTGGCCTCTTCAAAATACATGCTGAGTCATGTCTTGAACCAAGACACCAAACTGCTCCCACATGAATGATGACATACATCTTGATTTTTCAGATCTTCAAGACCAGTAGGCAAAGACAGAGGAAGAAGACAAGGCTATATGAAACGAAAGAAAAAGGGTGACTTAAGAAAACCCCAAAATTGTTGAAAAGGGGTTGGTTTGGATTTTTTGAAACTGCACAGTTTTAGTTAATTTTTTCAACAAACATTACCTGGTTTTTGACAGTAATTTCTATCTATGTCCAAAGTGTCTGGAAACAGAGTTTGAGCCAACACTGCAGTTCAGTTCAGACACATCATGATTCAGATCAGTCTTCAGCTGCTGCGATCAGTGTGTCCTGTGGACAACTGTCAGCTGACTCTGAAAGCATTTCAGAGCTTAGGAATAAGAAGATCAGGACAAGCTGTAGCTGAAAAACTAAGGAAGGGGATCAGTTTAGTTTTAAGCCGGTACGGATGTGATGTCACTGTGAGACACCAAGAGGCAGAAATTCTGTGAGAAGACTCAGCTGCATCTGACTCTGCAGCCAGTCACTGCTGCCAGTGTTCCCTGGGATGTTCAGCTACTGTTATGCAGACTGTTTGCTTTTCCTCATCTACTGTTATAGTTGTTAGTGAACTTTTCATGAATACATTTTAAATCAAAGTCAAATCAAGATTCCCTTGGGATCCTGCTTGAACTCCTGCTGATTTACTCATTAAGATCCTCATAAGTTCCACGGAGAGACTTTGGGGAGTGCTTCCATTGTCTTGGCTTGCAGTCAGCCTCTTTAGCAGATTTTGTTATCTTTCAAAGTCAGGAACATTTGGAGCCCGACAGATCCTGGAAGCCCTCCAGGGAAGGAGTGTCCAGGATTTTCAGATTCCTTGTCCCCAGTAGTCTAGAAATCAAAGAATTTTAGATGCTCCCCTCCCTCTCCTGCCATGCTACTGCATGGGCTGAAAGGGAAGGAACAAATAAGCCCCAGCTTCTATGGCAAACGCAGAGGCTTTTGAAATTGGAAGACCACGTTTTCTTAATCTTCCCCAGTCCTAACTGTTGGAATCAGCAAGCTGACATTTTTCAGATTGCTTTTCTGTGGAGAGCTTAGCAATTATCTTTCATCGCAGTTTGGAATTAAAACAGAAATGTCGATTTTCAGAATCATCTGTGATGGGAAGTGACTGTTTTCTCATCCTGTCTCTGGTTTGGGAAGCCTCAGAATTGTGTCTTTGGAAAGACAGACAGGCAAATACAAGTCTGAAGAAAAGGTAATTAATAATTGTCTGCAGATATTGCAGTGGCTAGTTTAAAGAAGAAAAGCCTCTTATTAATCTAAAATTTGATTTTAAAAATATGCATTTCAAAAAACATTTGCCATGAAAATAGAAGATATTTATAGGAAAAAAAATATTAAAACTACATACAACTACATACAACTAAAACTAGAAAATCACATGTGGAGATGTGCAAAACTATATGACCACTGGTACAGCTGGTTTCACCTTACTACTTTAGCACTTTTTTAGGGCTCAGTTTTACTGAGAATGTTGGAGATTCAATGTTTGGCTGTTGAGCTGATTAGACTGAGCAAAACCAGTTTTTCCTAAACAAGAGGAGGAAAAAAAAATATAAAACAACAACCAACACATACCTTTGACTAGGAAAGAACTTCTTAAACTCAAATACCATAAACTGGAATTCAACAGAGGTGTAATCAGATGAATTACTCTACCAGCATGTTTAAGATAAAGTGTATCTACAGTCCTCAGAAGCAATAAAGAGACAGCCAAGCTGATGTAAATACTGAGCAAACAAACAAAATGCGGGCTTGACCATCCTGGTATTGGTCTAAAACAATTCTACTCCCATGTATGTGTTTAAATTCTATACTATAACTTTAAGAAACCTTTTTTATTTTCTTGCAAAGCAAAAAAATTAAGGATGAAAGATGCCCCACTTTGGAGTAAGGAAAAACTTATTTGATCAGTATGTTTGATAGTTAGGCCTGCAGAAAAGGAACAGACATGGCAATTACCAAAGCAAAGAGAAATAAGCTATCATTGGACTTTTCTTCCCCACCCTAGTTTATAAAACAATTCTTATTGTTATTGGTTCTTACTTTCAGCTAAAGAAGCTGCTTTTTTGACAAAATTGGCACAAGTTTCTTTGCAGATTTCACCTAGGCAAGATGGTGAGACTCACACTTAGCTGGGTTGATGAGTGTGCTTTATCAACTGTGGGGATAAAATGGCCATGATACAGCAGTGTTAAAACAACAAAACAAAACAAACCCCAAACTTATTCATACATACAATACAATTTTTCTACTATTTATTTGTATGCGTGGAGGCTCAGCTGCATCTAATGGTTTATCTTGCTACATGTTTTATTACAAAACACAGTATGGTCAATTGTCAATAACAAATCTGCCAAAAATTTATTATGTAAAAAGCAAAAGAGCCAAACCTAATTATCCGAAGTAATAGCACAGTTTTAGGCTAATGGAGTATAGTTGATAACTTTGTCTGTTTGTTCTGTACTTCTGTTGCCTATAAGCAAATACTGATTCTGCAAATTTGCTAATTTGTAATTACTTACAGCAATTTTGTAGGAAAATTTACATGTGAATTTGCAGCATCTTGGTTCAAAATTAATTGTAGTTGACTCATATGAATGCAATCGCTAAAAAAAAATTAATAACAAGAAACCAAGGGAAGCAAGCTCAGTATTTAGTTAAAGCTTTGCTCAAAAATGGATCTTGACTGTTTAGAATACTGTAACATTTGCAGAGAGAGTTCACTGCAGATAGTATGAGAAATGTTTTGTGGTGTGCAGGTAGGCATGGGTACTGCTGGAGTGGGGAGGTGCCAAGTACCAAGAGGGAGTTCACCAGTGAAACTTGAAACAGGAAAGGACATGACTCAGATTTTCAAGAGCTGCCAAACATTTGTAGAAAAGCATTGCTAGGGTGACCTACCAAGCATTTGTCACATTCCCTTAAGTCCTGAGAAGGAAATCACTGAAATACACTGTTAACGTAAATAGCTACAAAATCAGTCCAAGTTTTCACTGTTTGAGTTACTCAATGAGCGTAAAGTTGCACTAATGATCCCTACAAATGCAAACACCTTCGAAAAACAAGAGCGCTCTGGTCTGTGCCACTTGACCCAGCTGGCTGCTAATGCCAACAGTGAGAGCCCATAAACACCATCTCCAGAACACCAGCAGCTTTTAGAGTGCTTCTAGTCAGGTGTCCCCACACACACCTCAAGAAAGGAGGAACTGCAATGAACTGAAAAGATTAAAAAAGGAAGGCAGATAGTTTGTTTCTCTCTTGTAGCCTTGGTGCACTGGCTGACCCGCACAGCTTCACAACCCAGGTATTTCTGTTTGAGCTTGGATCTCCCAGTAATGTCCACAGGAGACAGCTGATCAACACTACTGAATAGCCAAGGTTTAAAGGAAGTAACAGAGGCAAAACTTAATCGTCCTGGGTGTTAACATTCACCCATGGAGCGGAAGTTCTGAAGGTTTCTACACAGGAAGTGGCCACCTTTAAGAAGGAGTTAAGTTATCTGGAAAAGCCTTAAGCTCTTGTTGGTCTGTCTCATCTACTGGATCATGCTTTAGCTCTCTGTAATAAAACCACGAGACACAATCATGGGACACAGTCAAATACACACTTAAGGAACCACACACATACACTCATTATTCCTTCTCCTCCCTTCATTAGGGCCATTTTGGATTTTAAATCAGATCTCTTGGTTAAGATACAGCTGGTATGATACAAATTCCTTAGCAGTTGAAGAGAAAATGAACAGAGAAGTCTAGTAGAGCTATTCTACCTACTCCACAAATGAAAAGCTAAACTCGCTATGCACCAATTTGTTTAAATTTGTGATTTCTGTATTTACTTATACATGAGCTGCAATCTACCTCTTATCTTGGACAACTATTTTCTATGTGGGTGCCTTTTCAGTAGTCTTGTTCTCTTTCATATTTTCTTGCCAAGCTCCCTCCTTTCTGTTCTGCACTAAAACATGCCCATTCCCATACTTCAGTTTTTCTCAAGTATCTTATCCTTTAGTATCCTCTTTTTTTCTCCTCCTTATGAAAAGAATAATATGTGCACAAAAGGCTTCTCTCCTTCTTCAGTTGTCTTTTCACCCCCCACATCCCTAATTTCTGTCCAACTCTTCAGTCGCTTGGAAGGAGACTCCTCTGATCCCAGGATCTGCCCTTGAAAAAAAGCCCATGGATACAAAAGAGAAAAATTCCCTAAAGAATTCTGAAAATGCTTTTGTTGTTTGGTACAGAATCTGTGAGCCTGATCAAAACCACTGAAAGCTTCCTGAAAGCCACTGAAACACTTACTCTGAATTGGACTAAAAGCTAGGTTTTACAAAGGGGAACAAAATAAGAAGGCTTCTATAGACCAACTCTTCTGTGAGTCAGCAAGCAGAAAGCTTGGGTTGCTGCACCACTCTGTAAACAGTTCTTGCTGGAAGGAGGATGGGGGGTGGGGGTGGAAAAGGAAAAAACTTATTTTGAGGTAGCTAGCTGTTCCCAAAGCCAATGACTGAGAAGATCTGTCTTTGCACAGTGTTCCTAATCCATTGTTGGTTTTGCTGGCATTCTTTCAATTTTCATCAATGTAACTTTCCTCAAGGCCTAAATGGGAAAAGATTAATTATTTATGCATTTATTTAGCTTCAGTATCTCAACAATGATCCTCATGCTCATAAAAGAGGACAGCTGGCCAAGCTTGGTGTCTAACCATTCCCACTCTTTACTCTGACTTGGTTGTACTGATTTAGCTGAAGTAGACTGACAATCTGAATTTAAACTAACAACAGGTAATAGACTGAATTAGCTTCAACTGTTGATGACTTAGGAAAAATGGCCACAAACAGTACATGCACTGATTAAAAGAAATTAATTGAGTCAAACTAATACAACTGTCTTGATCATCTTCCTCTTGGTTTCTCAATCCTGCATTATTTAAGAAGGGCTATGACATAGGCTTTTTCCTGGAAAAATGCAGATAACACAATTGCCTCAGAAGACTTTTCTACTTAGAGTGCATGTGGTGATCATCTGAAAAAAGATCACAAGGTGGAATGAAAAGAGATGGGAGGCATAAAAACTGTTATACTTAAAGCTTAACACTGCTTGTAAAGCCTGCTTTTGTGTCATTTCATTGATTGGGATTATGCACTTGCTGCACTATGTCAGCCAGACTGCTGGTGAAAATATCTAATGATGTTCCCTTCAGATCTAGGCACTTTCCAGTCTGTCTGCATCAATAAAAACTGAATAATGGCAGAGCTAGAAGAAGGACAGCTAGGTGAGGTTAACATGTCTGGGTTAAAGTAATTTTCTACTTGAGACCTCATGGTATTAATAACAAACACACATGCAACAAAAATAAATACACAGTTCTACACGGTTTCTCTATCGCACCACGTGGTTTCACGTATTGCCATATATTATGCCATGGCCACATGCATGCAGTACATACCAAAAAACCTGGGTTAGTGTACAGTAATGAGATACCTGGTCTGGTAGGAGAGTAGAAAGAACAGAGTGAACAGAGGTGGGCTG
This sequence comes from Oriolus oriolus, assembly GCA_013400235.1. Classification (NCBI taxonomy): domain Eukaryota; kingdom Metazoa; phylum Chordata; class Aves; order Passeriformes; family Corvidae; genus Oriolus; species Oriolus oriolus. The sequence goes on along the minus strand of VXBT01000181.1, from coordinate 192,877 downwards.
AAGGAAAAACACAGCAATAGGAAGAGACACAGGAAAGGAAGAAAAAATGATAGGAGGAAAATGTGCATGAACTGAAGATGTATTAGAAGAATAAGACTGAATTAAGAGAAAAAAAGAGTAAGGTACCCCAGAATTTCTTCAATAATAATATTTGAATGACTATAAAAATAATAAACACATCACCCAAATGATTACTAGGGCTAGAATTGTCAGTCCAATTTGCAGACCTATACAATTCACTTTTCACTTGTGAAAAGTACCTGGGATACAGGCTGCTTTCTGCTGGCATTTGAAACATCATGGCTACCTGGTGCTTACTATTGCAGGGAACATGATGCCACATGGGCTCCGCAGCCCATAAGGTCCCTACATCACTGCAGATTGTTTATGTGATCTGACATTATACAGCAATGCATGGGCCAAGATTAGGGTATGTCTTGGAGCATACACATCCCCAGGTTTAGACCTGAATTCTGCTGTCCAAAAGGGAGAACTGAGCCCTCCATATCTGAACACTTGCAGACACAGACACAGACTGGTTATGAAATAGCCACACAGGCCCAAGAATAAAACAGCCACCTCTCTCTCTCTTTTCTCTCTCATACATGTTTTGTGGCATGAATAAACGGTGAAAAGTGGCCACAACATCTTACATTCTAATCCTTGCCTTGCTGGGGGCTCTGGTGTGACCTCAAGAATGTTATATCATCCTGATTTCAAGTTTCTCCGTCCTTAAAACTAGCCTGCTCTATCTTGTTAGCAGTTTTTCTAATTGCTGTTGCTTTCCTTTTGTTCATAAGGTATGAAAGCAATTTAGATTCTTTAACATACCCTTCAAAAAAAACCCACCCCAAAACCCCACACCCAAATCCCAAAACCAAGGGGGATCTTAACTCAGGTTAAGACAGCCATCAGGCCAGTGTAGCTTGGGTTGGCTACAATAGTTAAAGTTTATAGCCAAGATCATAGTTGAACAAAAGAGGCTTATCCCAAGTTCTATCTGGAATTGCTGTCTTCGCTGTTATTTCAGGTAAATGCCAAAATAAGTTCATCACATGCCACTTTCTGATGTACAAATGTATGTTTTATCTTTTGGACAATGCTAAAATAATGATGTATGCATACAACTTTATGGAGAAATACAACTCTATAAGGAGAAATAAGGTATATTAGTCTAATTAATTTAGTATTTTCTGATTTGGTTTAACCTGCATACTGGAGAATGGAAATAAAGCACAGATGCAGTCAGGATATTCCTTTCCTATGTACATAAGGCTCACATGGCTCCAAGTCCTGACCTTGAACTCAGGTGCTTTGGAGTATGTGGCCATCAGCATGACTGGTTATAGACCTGCAGGGAGGTCCACATGTGCTGCCTGCCAGTTCCCTCTGCAAGGCTCAGTGGAGAGGAAATGCTGACAGAGGTTTTGCATTTTACAATTTTAGGTATGTGTGGCTTTTAGGATATAGCAAGGCCACCAAGGAGATTTTGGAACCATTTCACTCAGACCCCATTTTTACTATCATGAATGTTGCTGCTCACACAGGATGAGCCATCAAGAGCAGATTAAAAAGAGGATGGTTACACACTGTACTTCCTTATGGTTCTCGGCAGCATTCAGTTTTAATCTTTTAGAGTCATGAGAGTGCCTGAATCATGGCTGGTATTTTGCAAGTACTGCTTTGACACACATGTGGCCCTGCAAAGAAACCTGGGTGTTTCCTTAAGGAAGCATTCATTCACTCACAAGCATGCTGCTCTATGAAGTGTTTTATCCCCACATCATGCAAAACGTGGTCTCGTTATGGCTATAGAGAAGACTCATTATCATTCCTTGAGGTTATAGCAACAAGAGGGTCCATTCATATTCTTAGGAAGAATTACTAGAAATACCATCTTTCACTGGTGCTGAAAAGCAATTTAAAAGGAAAATAATGCTACTCCACGTTGCTAAATAGTGTAGTATCTGATCTTCTGTCTGAAGGCTAACACATGCAATCACATGACTACACACAACCTTCAGCTGCTTTGATAAAAGTAGTCTTTCATCAGCCTGGATCTAAAGATCTAAAGCAGAGAAGTCTGACTCCCCAGGCAAGATGGCAAATGGAGAAGAATCCCAAGTTATTACGTATTTTAAATAAATCTTGTGACTTTGAGTGATCTTTGAATGATCTTTAAATGGATGGCTTGGGCAGTGTTGCATCTCCTAACCATTCCTTAAACTCTGCTGATAATCTCAGTGCCCAAATACAAATTTTACAGGCAATCTCATTTTAAGAGAATTGTGTGGAAAAAATTGTACCTACCAGCATATTTGCATTGGACCTGGCAGTAGGAGGCCTCATTTCCAGTTGCACACTGCAGAGTTGTAAATGCCATTTGAGCAAACAAAACAACAGACACTGCATCAAGTATCTTCTTTCCATCTCATAGCTTTTATTTTACTTTGTGGGGAAGTGCTGTGTATAGAACTGAATAACTGCTGCAATGGATCACCTGCTGCTCAAACATTGAAGCCTGTGGTATAGAGACTCTGGATTTCTACATTCAGCTCTGCAAGATTTGAAAATGATGAAATCAAAAGCAGCCAAACCATATTCCTTAGTTATGACTGCTATTAATATCTAGTGTATTGCATAGCTCATAAGACACTCAGATCCAGACCCTTAAAATATTACACACTGCATAAATGCAGAACAGGAAGCCTGGCTGAGTCCCCAGGGTGCTTACTGCTGAATGACTCAAACAGTCATTTTTGGATACTTGGCTGGCAACACATTCTGCCAGTTTTCAGAAGTCCCAAGGGGAAGTAGCTCTCAGCACTAAGAACCAGGGCTGCAGGTCCTCAGCATCCTTCAGTATGAGACTTCAGAAGTGAACACATTCTAAAATCCCATGGCCAGTGTTTCTGGTTGGCAATAATTTTTTAAAGGCATACAGTCTGACAATATGAATCCAAGTTGTTTTAACGGGGTCTAGCAAATGTCCCAGATATTGAAGCTTGCAGCATTAGCAAACATTCATAAAATGTTGGTAGCTGTCCTCGTACTCATCAGAATGTAATGTGAAACAGAACTCACCTACATTCTCCAAAGGGTTCATTAATCACTGCTCAGTCTTTACAGTTAATATGATTAGACCAACATGTCTTAAGAGCACTAATAAAAAAGTATGAATGACCAATTTCTTCTCAGCTAAAGCACCCCATATATTATCCAGGCTGTTATAATGAAACAACAGCAAACATGAAAAACACAACAAACAAACCAGAAAAGCAGCATGAATCCCAAACTGCTGCTATTTATTTTCATGCCAGTGCTAAGCAGTGCAACCATATGCCAAAAGTTGGGGGGTGAAGGCTTTTTACCAAACTTGGACAACATAATGTAAGAAGCAGAGTATCATGACAAAGTTGCTTCTTAATGGGAAGATAGGTGATTACCACAATTTCCCAGGGGCTATAACATACATCAGTAAACCTTGCAAAAAAAATGTTTCGGTTCCCCTCTCCCTGGATCCTGCCATGCTAAGTCTGAAACCTACTGGAGGCTTTGGATTCAGCTGTTGAATTTGTGTTCTTTTCCTTTTTCTTTCTTTCATTTACGACTCCAAGCCTATCTGAGATTGTGTTCCAGTTAATTTTGTTTCATTTTTTGTCTGTGCATAGAAAAGAGGCCAGCATTTCTTGTTCAAATGCTGGGTATTTTGCCTCTGATTACCATGAACCTAATTATTCAGTAAGTTTAGCCTCAGATATCCCATGCACTCAACTATTTATGCATTTTAATCCCTCACATTACAATGCCAACGTAATGCTGTTTGCAGCACAGGCACATGAAATGGCTGTTTCTGCAGTCGATGCTCCTTCACAGGTGCTCAGCAAACACGGCAGCTGAAGAACTGGAGTTTACATGATAAGTTGCCAGAGAGCCTTTGAAATGTCTCTTTTTCAGTAGATGTACATGGCTTGCTTTTATATAGGTTAAGATTCAAGGTTTTGAAAAAAGAGGTCACAGAGACAAGTAACTGCTGTGTGAAATTAGCTGAACATGCTGTCACTCAGCCACATCCATCTTTGACAAGTACAAGCTGGAAACCTCAGTGTGCTTCTCTCTCAATGCTACTGCCTTGCCCCTTCTCCTTAACACTAATGAGCTACCCTGTGGTATTGTTTTAAGAAAAGGTCAAGTTGATCTTCAAAAGGAAATAACAATGTCACTAGGTATATGGTTAACAAGAGAAATATATCCTATGGTTTCCTTTGATGAAATTAACTAGTGATTTATAATATAAAAGGAAGAGAAACTTATATTTAGAAAGCAGTGCTGCTATTTTTTTGAGCAACTTTAATGTTGCCAACAACATTTTCTTGAATACATGCCCGACTTCCTCTGAAAAATGTGTGGTGGGTTTGACAAGCTTTGTGCCTACAAAGCTTTCCAGAACCTATATCTACCTTTTTCACAAGAGAGGCAGAGTGTGCATTGCTCCTCTGTGTATTTGAGCTGTCACCTTCCTTCTAGTTTCAGCATTCTTTCAAACCCTTACATCTGAACAGAGCTGTAAAAAAGAATAAAAATAGCAAGGTAGATGCTGTCTCATGGTTATGTTCAGCAAAACTTGAGCACCAAGTGTAAATTGTGTCCTATTTGCCATTTTTGGCTGCAATTATGCATGTTATGCAGGATGTGGCTTCTAAGATATCTGGTGCAAATCTGACAGCTTGTATAGGTCTTCCTTGTAAAGTACAACATGCAGCTGCAGGTGAGCCCCAGCTGCAGACATAAATATCCCTCAGACCAAGAAAAGCAAGAAAGATAAGCATGAAAGCAGCTGAGGTCAACACTTCTTCCTCTCCACCCTTTCCTGCCACCACAAAAAAGTGCAACTGTCTGATATGAACGACAAAAGTGTTTTTCAGCCACTCCACTTCTGATCGGAAATAACACTGATTTTGTGTCATTCATGCCTGAGTTAGTATATTTCTGAAGTAGGAGGCACAAGCAAAGTACAGCACCATCCATGAACACTTCTTAGCACTGGTGCTAAGCAGTGTGGCAATAAAATACTGGTACCAGCTTTATGTAACTACATCACATTTTGTTTACATCATCATAACATCAATGGACCTGGATGGGGTAGGCACTGTGAAAAATCTGGAGACTGATGCTCATACTCCTCTTATGTTAAAATAATAGCCAGTGAAGTGACATCTATACACCTTTGATATTCCATAAGATGTGCATTTTGAGTAAGGTAATGCTGGAATTTCTAAGTTAACCTCTAGCTGATCTTAAGGACAGTTCTTTAATAAAGCCAGAGGAAGAGAATACAAATAGAGCAGTAAAACTCAAATGTATTACTAAATAAGTCATTGGTGGTTTTGTCTCTTGCAGAAACAACTCAAGAATTGCCTAGAAGGGATGAGAATGTCAGACACTTCTCTGCTGACCCTGGAAAGCAGCTATGTGGGACAGAGAGAATCACAAAATCATAGAATGGTTTGGGTTGGAAGGGACCTTAAAAGGTCATCTACTTCCCAAATCCCTGCCACAGGCAGAGACACCATCCACTAGACCAGGCTGCTCAAAAGCAGGAATGAGGCATCCACATATTCTCTGGGTAACCCGTTCCACAGTCTCCAAAAGAAGGGAAATGTGTCAAAATCAAAATGTCTGATGTAAGATGAAAATTTTCCAGTATCAACTAACTAGATGAAGAGTTTCTAATTTGTCCTTTCCCCAGCAGGGAGCTTATACCCATGCCAATACCCTAGTGTAACCATTTTATCAAAAATGGCCAAAAGCTCACTCTCTAAAGACAAATGGGAATCTACCTTGACAAATAAAGCAAGTATTGAGTTCCACGTAATTTATGCCTCAAAGGAGGCTTGACATATATTCAAGACTTTACAATTCTCCAACTCTCTCTTCTTGGAATTCCTTGTATAGTCAAGGATTTAGTTTACAAAAGTATAAACACCTTCTGATGGTAAATTAAACAAAACAAGCAATCTATGAACTCTTGCCTTGGTTGTATCGGAGTGGATGTGAAACAACCCTGCTGTATTCTGCAAGTTCCTTCCAACCAATAGAAAAAATAGAAGTCTGGAGCTCAGGACCCAGCCTGAGCTGGAAATGAGACAGGTAACTACTTTTAGCTCAAAAGAACAGCTCAATATACTGACAATTCAATCACCTTCACTTACTTCCTTGAATCATCATCAGGCACCAAAGGGTGCTTATTTTAGTACTGGGACGGATTGCTGTAAGACACTTATGAGAAATTGCCCTTTTAATTTATTTGTTAATTTGTTATAGTCCATATTGACAGGCCATTTTGCTCCTGCAGAAGCATAGAACAGGGGCACTGCTTTTAATGTGAACCTTCTTTTTTCTCTTTCTGGCAAGCATCCTAGATTTTGTAATTTAATATTCCTGCCAAAAGCACTGGAAACATTTGAGAGGATCCTCGTGGGATTGAGGACAAACTGTGGATTACATTCCTGGCATTGGACTGCCCTGGAAGCCATAATTTTCTTGCTATCCCTGAATATTTGTGAGCTAACCAAATAAGAAAACAGCAGAATTAAGAGTAATTTGATGTTGTTTTATTCTTTCTTCTCAAACCATCCCAGGATCTAACTCACTTCTGCTCTTAGTCTAGGGCATGTATTTAGGTCAAGCAGATGTGTTCATGCTGATTAACCTTGCATGTTAACAAAGTGAGAGCAGGTTGTGATGTGGCTGAGGACATGACTTTCATTTTTTTTCCTGTACACTAGAAAATGTGTACTCAGCCATGAATCCTGCTCCTTCTTCCCAGATGCTGGGCGTCAGTGACATAAGGATAGCCACAGTGAATCAGACCAAACCTATAAAAAGCCAGGCTCCTTCCTCTGGCAATGATCAGTAACGCTGCTTCGGGAAAGCGTACAAAAAATGGGGCAATATTGACTCTTCTTCTAATACCCTGGTGAGATCTGCTAATTCGCTGTTCAGGAACAGCCAGAGCCAGAAGCTCATTTTGCATCTGTGCATTTAAAAGCATTTCTATGATTTTCTTAGTTCCTTTTTAAAGCTCATTTGTACCCCTGGCCTCTGTAACACCCTGTGCCTCTCAGTCTCAGTTTATTTCAACTGTGCTTTGTAAAAAGAACTCATCTTTGCTTGGTTTAAGCCTGCTCCTTGTAATTTCTGTAGGCACTCTGACTTCTTGTTCCATGCTAGAATAATCCCCTCCCTAATCACCCACAGACCATATGCTGAATACCAGGTCAGCAGCAGCAGAACCACTATCAGCAGCCTGTGTCCCACAATCCCCTGTGGGGCAGGGGCTCGATTTACAAGTACAAAAGGAGATACAGAGACAAAACAAAGAACATAAAGATAAAACGTATGTTTTATCTTTTGCCATCACCATACCTACAATACGGAGAAAACTTTCAGAAAAAGAACTGCATTGAATCTCAGCAGTTTCTGAACTCACTAAATAACAACCAAACCCTTCAGAGATCCAGTAGGTCTCCCTTGTGGAATAAGCCCAGGGTTTTGTACTTTAAGCAAAGAAATTGCTCAAACGAATGAGTGACAGCTGTTAGAGTCCACCTTCCAGTACTTCCAGAAGGGCTGGAAAACATGCTAGTGGAAAACAATTTTCAAGATCCAAAGACTTCAGCATTTAACAAATCAATCAAATATATCAAACTGTTCAATGCAAGCTGTAACCTGCTACCTGAGTTTATGGAGAACTTGTCAAAAATTATACAAGAAAGCACACAGCAAGCACTAAAACATACAGAACTGTGAATTGTTAAGTAATTTGTCTTTTACAAGTGCAACTGAAATAACTAAGCTTCAGATAACATTGACTTCAAATTAGCAAGAAATCAGTCAGTTTAAAAATTACAAGAATTAAAGAACCTTGCCTATTTTCTATATTGTGTGATTATTCTTCAAGAAACGAGTCTGCTCTCTAAAATGTTCATGCTTTCATGAAGCCCTCAAAGTCACCCAGCAGTAATATCACTATAATCCTGCGACAAAGCTGCCATGAAAATGTAACAGGAATGAGTCAATATGTTTTAGAACATTATCTTCCACAATTCCACAGTCTAACAGAGAGTATTAACACTGATATGTGGTTTGAATTGCCTAGAGAAATGTTACAGCACTATTAAAAATAACTCACTTTTCTGTTACTTTGGGCAGTTCAAATAATGCTCCACAAGTTAACAGAAGTTGATGTGCAATTCTGAGATAGCTTAATATTGTATGTGCAATATCTCTTCTTATAGGTGAATGGAACAAAACAGATCACAGTGATAGAGAAGGGTCACGCTAATACCAGGGTGAGGCAATGGATCAACCATTCAGCTAGTGTACCATGCCTGTACCCTCCACTTTCCGCAGTTAACAGATGAAGCCCTTTACTTGTTTAAGAAAGAGACTGTAAAAACTAATGGATTAAAGTCCACTTTAAAATCTAATTTTTTACTGTGCAACTCGTCTTTATGACCTAAGAGACAGCCTACCTTAAGAATCAACAGAAACAGGTAGGGCCCCATGTCCCATGGTTTTCACATGGCCCCTTGTTTTAAAATAAAGTCATCCTCTTACTTCTTCCTTTGATAGATGAAGAGAATTTCTCCAAGGCCTCTTATTAAGAAATTTAGAGGGAGAAATTCTGTTTCTTCAGGAAGCAGGCACCATGCTCCTGTGACAGGTCATATCCTACATTAGTGGAAAAATGAGGAGGTCCGGAAGAGAGAAAAAGTTTGTGGGAGAGGAAAAGTTGCAGGAGTGTAACACAAGAATGAGTAGAAAACAGCTCTCTCATGAAAAGTAGTCTCAGGACAACAACTGTAAGGACTTGTGTTACCAGAAGACACGGGACCCTTGGGGAAAACCAGTGATGAGCATGTGACAGTCCAGCCAGGGGTTTTCAAGGCAGTTCTGAAGAACAGGAGAAGGAAGGCATCGGGACAGGGCTCTAGGGTTTTTTAGGCTGAAAAAGAATGAAACAGAAGAAGTCCCAGAAGGGGGAGATAATGCAGTGCTAAGATCCAGTGTTGTCTAGGACACTCCATTTCATTTAAAAGCTGAAAAGACAATGAAATCCCACACAACTCATGACAAGGCATACCCTGGCAAGAAGGCCAAATTTAATAAATAAACAAAAAAAGGAAGTCTAATGCTGAGATGATGCAGCTGCCCTGCAACATCCTACACCTTATCAGCATTTTTGAGATCTCTGGTAGGGAGCTGAACAGAGTAAGTTCTTGACAGGCTCTAGTATCAGTGAGAATTTGACTCTATGGTTTTCAATACACTGACTGAAATTCATTTCAGTCCTTGCAACTCACACTACCCAAGAAGGCTCCCTTGCAGGAGTTCAGCCCACTTTAGAAAGCTAACTTTAGTAGTACCCAAACAAACTGTCCCAACCTTTCCCCAGAAGCTTCTGCTGCCTGCCTCTGCTTGTGCTCTCCTCAAAGTATCCCCATCTGTAGGGGGCTTGCTCCACTTCTCCACTCTAGCCCAGTCCCCAGCACTCCTGCCTGGACTTGTCTCTGCAGTCCTCAGGCTCATCTCCAGTGTGATATTTCCACTTTGGTGACATTGCCCCGTCCACAGAGCTAAACCAGTGTGAGGTGAAACATTAGGAAATTCAGGCTATGAAGGAAGTGAAAGCTGTGATTCAAAAGGTGGTGATTCATTTTAGGCAAGACTGCAATCCGAGTGTTGCCAAGACTTTTACCAACTGGCCTTTTAAGGTTCTCCTTTTCAAACCAGACACAAGAACAGGCAGTAACAAAACAGTTCTTTGTTTTTAGAGTTTTGAGAGAAGAAAAACTGCTGAAGGCAGTGAGTTAATTTAGGGATCTACTAGCCTGCTGATGAAGTTTCAGGTTGAGAAACACATGCATTTTCATGGGTAAGCAATGCATTCCTGACACATCCTTTGCATGAGGGGACAGTGGTCACCATACAAGGAGCTAAAGGGTTAAGATTCTCCATCCTGGTGCAGAGATGGGCCTGATGGCATGGACAGGAAAAACTCTTCACTGTCTCTTCAGATACTCAAGAATAAGGAACCATCAATGATGCTAAGAGAAGCTGTGTTCTAGGTGAGCTCTACAGACCACAATGCTCCTTGCCTGAAGATTTTCTAGCTGCAGAAAATTCTCAAGAGAGACTGAACAAGCATTTAGAAGAGAGACCTGTTGACAATCACTAACTAGATCAATCACACCAGTTTCAGGAAATCCCTAAAGTGAAAACACACATAGTCTGGGAACGTATCTGGCTGGAGTATCGTGCCTTATTCTTCTACTTCCCTAGCATCTTGCCTTTGGATTTGGCTTGCTTTTAGTCAGGTCAGATAGTTAGATCTGGTAATTGAATAACGGCCATGGCAAAACCTGTAGTTATAACTTCTATGAACTAACAACATGAGGAAAGAGTTATCTCTTACTTAACAGCAGATAATGGACGAAGCAGGCTTTATCGTTAGTTTTCTGGAGGCGATGGAGGAAAAATAGCTTATCTGTTTTTCCATAAAATCCTGACCTTGTCCCTGCAGTACAGTGTAAGGGTCGGATATAGATGGTGCAATAAACTTACAGTTCTACCAGAGAGTAAATGAGTTCCACTGCACCAGGTTAAAATGCCTGAGCCAGGGACCATCATGAGTCCCAAACTGCCAGCTTTAAAACGACCGCAGAAGCCCTCTTGTGTACTGTCCACAATTCTTAACGTTGGTCACCTTCCTTGTCAGCAAGGGTGAGCATAGCACCTTTCCCCATGGAAACTGCTTTTCTGTCCCCTTATAATCCTCAACATATGCATAACAACCCTCCCTGCCTCTAGTCTTCCTGATAATCCAATATGGCTACTTTTTTCCTAAGATTTCTATTTCTGTAATTGTATAATTGTAATTGATAACTGTAATTATTTTAAAAAACCCTGCAGAATACTATATGATGTTCAGTTATATATGTCTTACAGAAATCTGATGGGCAAGTACAGTTTGAGAGGTTTTCTTATTCAAAAATCTTGAAAACTGCAGCAAGGTCTACAAAAGAAATGTGAACAATTACAGTACTGGTGTGAATATGGTTTAGTCCAGTTGATTAAAGATGAACTAGAACCTAATGACATAGCTTTCATTGTGCCATCATGTCTTATACCAGAAAAGGCTATGGACACACAAAATACTAAAGACAGCACTGCAGCTTTTTTAACTCAAGTTTCTGATGTTACCACAGAGAAAAGTTTTAGCATGTCTCTTGCAAGAGTGAGAAAGGTCTTATTTTACACCATAATAAAATGTGTTGTTCTTTCTGACACCCTTAGAATCAAGACTTCTTGATGGGCATTACTGAACTTAGGGGAGAATAAGCACATGATTTTAAATCTACAAATTTGACGTTCACTTCTGTAGTTGTACAATAGCTTTTCAAAGACTATAAATCTCCAGCTCCACAGAGCTGCCCAGACAGTAAAGAAGTTTCAATTATACTACCACAATGTATGTCTGTTACTCAGAAATAGATGCAGACAGAAGTCTCTTAAGACTTGTGAGCTAACTCAGCTAGTCCTTTAGCTTAACCATAAAAAATGTACCTATTATTCCAGGGAAGACAGAAGGGTATGTATTTTGGCTTCTGGATGGACTTTCGTAACAGTAAACATTACATTTAGTGTGTATAAACAGCTACAGTGGCTGCAAAAAAAAAAGAAAAAAAGAAATTGTTACACTAGGGCAGGGGAGTAATGTTCGACCTGGATCTCAGTACAAGAAATGAATTCTCTCCAACGGATCACTTCTGCTCGTTCTTTCCCTTTCCTTGGAAACCTAGGAGAGAGGTCATGCTTTGGCTTTTTAGCCTGGATGAAGTCACATAGGCAATAGCTATGGTTGGGGAAAATTCCTAATGTTTTATGAAGATGGTGCTATGTGACAGCAAATCTGAAGGCAGAGCTCAAGGAAGGGCACAGAGGAAGTGGGAAAACGACAGATCTCATCACAGGGAAGATGTAGTACCTGGCCTGGAGTGGTGGTACATTTCCAGGGGAGACTGCACGCAAGCACATTTTGGGGTCTAACTGTTAGTGCAAACCTCTATATTTCACTTTTTTACTTCTCTTTTATTAACTACGCAAAGGTGATCAATCAATAGTGGAAGAAAGCTTTTCATAAGGCACTGCATAACTCCTTTTACCTTCCAGGAGGTAGCCTGAAGGAATTCCAGCAGCTTCTTGTTCTGTAGTTATCCTTTCCTTCCTTCATACACTCAGGAGAATCAACCCTGCATTAAAAAAAGGAAAGAAAAAAAGGAGGATTCCTATGCATCTGCCATCCAGACAAATTGCTGAGATGACAGATGCAGAAGGGAAGGTTTTCATCTTCCTTTTATAACCTTCACATTGCCTGCTGTTTCAGCTCAATCACCAAAGCTTTCACTTCTCTCTCACTATTATCATACTGAGATAATAACTTAATTCAACTTGTACTGTCATGAAAAACCTTTGAGATGACCTCTGTTAAACAAGAGTACTTGTCTAACTGCAAGCCCTCAAAACCTTTTTGAAGTCACAATCAATGCTTTGTGTGATAAACTGGATGAAAATGGCTCTTTTAATTTCAGAAGTAACAGAAATGCCAACTTGATGGGGAGTTTTTCTGTTCTCAATGCATCTTTGTCTTCCTATTTTCTGATAAGCAACTGTATTAATTTAGTATTCAAAATAAAAGTATCAAACAGCCTCAGTGAAAGCATGTGCCTGTCTCAATCTGAATCAGACCTGACCATGCTTTGCTACCTTAGAACATGCAGTGTCTCTTGTTCTTTTGTTAATATGGTTTTTGTGCATAAATCCTCATTTAAAAAAAAAAAAAAGCAAACCAAGGTAGACGGCACCTAAAACCAAGCAGCAGCAGAGAAGCTTCAGAGCTCTCTTCAAAGTATAGGAAAAACAACAAAAAAGAAGAAATAAAACTAAAAGTATTCTTCATAGGAGGTCGTCTTTCATACAACTGTAGACAGAAATCCAGTTCTTCAAATCTGCTTGAAGTAGTAATCACGCATGGGCATGGACTCTGCACACATGGTGGAAAAAGTGCAAAGACTTTATTGCGCATCAGAAATTCCCTTAAATACCAGTACCTACAGGAAATCACCTCATATAAACAGGAAAGATGTTCACCTCAGTGTCCCCCAATCACCTGGAGTATTTCCCAGAGATTGCCTATTATGGTAAAAGGTAAACAATACCCTACAAGGTCACAAACTACAATTATCACATCTCATAGGGCTGACACTGTCCAGAAATGCACAATCCTCTCTCAGCCCATCCCCAGTGACCTGGCTGTAATCCCAGGATCACCTCCGGCTCTGAGAATGAGGCTCTTTCTCCGGCCTTCAGGGCCTATCTCTCTTCCAGCACACAGTGCACCCCAACAGAAGTCACTGTAGCCCTACAACCTCCTCTAGAATCACACTTACTTGCACCAGTAGAGGTTTTGGCTACAAAGCAAATCTAAATGGCTTTGCTGTCACTGAAAACAAAACCTACCACAAAACCCTCACTACACAACACATACATGTATGACAATGGATGACACACTAAGAGACACAACACTCAAAGTCATTTCACCGTGCACATTTTTAGCCAGACTTTTAAAACCGACACGGAGATTTCAAGGGAGGTCAAGACCTTGGAATTTCACCTAGCCTTCTAAAAAACCACAAGGTACACTTCCTCAGATTCAGTTCTTGTTCAGGTAAATGCAAGACCAATTCCAGGTTTTCCTTTTGGCCCTAAGCTAAACTCTGAGAGCCTTTTCCCTCTTCCATTAGTCTTTCCACAGAACGACCCACTCTACACACCACCACTATGCATTGCAAATGCAGATCAAAATGTGAGCTGTCATTTTCTTGCCTCATGTCACTGCCGAGCATCTCACACACATCAGTACTTGGCTGACATTTCAGCTTTAACAGGCTGCCAGAGAGGAGGTCCTCACAAGGAGCTAACTTGAAAGGATTCAGCACAGAAACAGTGTAAGTGTTTTACACTCTGTCACTCCTCCTCACCACCAACAGAGAGTGAAGCCTGACCAGGCTGCTGCATCCAGCCTGAGAAATCCCAGTCCATAAAGCAGTCATACTTCTGAACTTCACCAGCAAGAGCAAGAGACTGACCTGGCAATGTGGTTGCAGCAAAGGAAATTCTCAACAGATTCTTCCTGGTGGTGGAGTGCTGAGGCAGGAGCCCAGGCAAAATGAGGAATGAGGTTTTCTAACTGCAGCTGGACAAGGAAGGCCTTGCACAACCTCATCCAGCCTGGGAACAGTGAACCCTTGGGGTTGGACTAGAGACCTCCAGAGGTTCCATCCAGCTGAATTACCAGATGTTATCAATCAAAGATTGCATTCAACGTAGTACAGAAAAAAAACCACCAACACATTAAATCAGCATGAATGGATTTTACATATCTTGGCCCCGATATTTAATTGTTTTTAATAGTGTCTAAAAAAACCCCACTGAAAGAGCAGAGCTTTACTACAGTAAATAGCTTGGAAGGGCACTACCATCTTAGCGGTTTTGGCTGCTCTATCAGCTCTTTCCACAGTTCTTTATCCAGGGCTGGCAGTGATAGCTCAGTTTCTTCTCGAATCATATCTACTGGATTTATCTAAACGTTTTCCTGATAAACAGTATGCATTGTGCACTTCCAAGCTATTTACAAGCCACAGACCTCTCAACACGTTCCCTCCTTCGCTCCCACCTCCAGTGGGTCGGGTTTCCGGGCTCATCAGGGATCATGTTCTCCAGCTGATGGCAGAAGAGAGCCGAGCTCAGAAGAGAGACAAGCTCAGAAATCTTCCGTTCCTCGTTGCAGAGCTTCAGCAGCTTCACAGCATCCTCTGCTGCCAAAGAACAGAATCAGATCAGAAAGGAGAACATGGACTATGCCTTCGAGCAAACGTTATCACTTTGTACACACAGACGCTCCACCCCAAAATACCCTGCAGTGAAAAGAGGCAGATAATAAGACTCAGATCCATAATAAGAATTCATCTCCACACTTTCCACGGAGCCATCCTTGAAACTGATCTATGCTTGGGTACTACAGGTGCAAATCAGTCCTGAAATACCAGATCACAGTTTCCAAGGAACAGTCCCACACTAAAGTGTAGTCTTTGCAGGGCTGAGCCATTTTGGCGCTACGCAGTACCTTACAACAACTGGCTCTACACAGACCTTCTCTTTATTATTCTGAATTCTTATTTTTGCAGAATCAAAGCTGGGTACGTTGGAAGGGACCACAGTGGATCAACTGGTCCAACCTCCCTGCTCAAGCAGGGCCATTCCAGAGTACATGGCAGAGGATTGCGTCCAGATGGTTCTCCAGTGAGGGAGACTCCACATTCTCTGAGTGCTTGGTCACAGTAAAGAAGTTCTTCCTCCTGTTCAGGTGGAACTTCTTGTGCATCAGTTTCTACCTGATGCCTTCTTGCTCCATTGCTTGGCACCACAGAGCACAGCCTGGATCCATCCTCCTGACACCCTCCCTTCAGTTATTCATAGACACTGATGAGGTCCTCTCTCAGCCATCTCTTCTCCAGACTGAACAGGCCCAGCTTCCTCAGTCTTTCCTCATATGACAGATGCTCCAGTCCCTTAATCACTTTTGTCACCTGTTGCTTCTCCAGCAGGTGTCAGGGTAGTTAAAGTCCCTCACCAGAACCAGGGCCTGTGACTGTGAGGCTGCTTTGAGCTGCCTCTAGAAGGCCTCATCTACTTTCTCCTGCTCGAGTGGCCTGTAGCAGACACGCACAGCAGTGTCACCCTTATCAGTCTGCCCTTTAATCCTAACCCATAAGCTCTTGACTTGCTTGTTGTCCACCCACAGGCAGAGCTCGATACATTCCAAGTGTGTCTCACAGAGAGGGGAACTCCACCACCGCACCTTCCTGGTCTGTCTATCCTAATGTAGCCCTTCATGACAACATTGCAGTCATGCAAGCTATCCCACATCTCCATAATTGCAATGAGATCAAAGCCCTTTGACTGCACATGTCTCTATTTCCTCCATTATATTAGGAAAGAAAATGTGCTTCAACTTTAGAAAGAACAAAGGATGTATAAGCATCGACCTCTGAGGTCCATGGGAAGTATTTTTAGTGTACCACTAAACTGGTGGTGCCACAAACTAGTCAGGTTCTAAAAGCTCACTACTGTGAGTACAAAACCAGAAATGCCATACACAGGAGGGCAATGGTTCCACACAGTTCACAGGACAGCTCAGTAAAATACAACTTTACCCCTATTCCAGTGCTGCCTGGCCCTGTACAAGCAATTACCCACACGACGACTCTGCAGCCCCACGTAGTTGCATCAGCAATACCAGGTTATTTGTAAGCAGTATGCAGAGATGTTTTACAGGCACAAAGACAGCAGAGCCCCCTCTTCCAAAGCCGCACCAGGTGAGGTGTGGCACCTGAGTGCTGCACCCATCGATGCCTCTCCCTGTCGCAGCACCCACATGCAACAGGCAGTCCAGATCCAGGGACACCCTGATGGGAGGGTTATGGGATGTCTGCACTCTTTCACGGCACCCAGTGTGGATGGGCTTTCTTGCACAGACACGTACAAGCCAGCTGTGTGCCAATGGCATCCTGTTTCAGAAATAGTGTGGCCAGTAGGACTAGGGAAGTGATTCTTCCTCTGTACTCAGCACTGGTGAGGCCACACCTCAAATACTGCGTCCAATTCTGGGCTCCTCAATTCAAGAAGGACATTGAGGTACCTGGAGCAGGTCCAAAGAAGAGCAATGGAGCTGGTGAAGGGTCTGGAGCACAAGTCTTATGAGGAGCTGCTGAGGGAGCTGGAGTTGTTCGGCCGGTTGAAAAGGAGGCTCAGCAGTTACCGTATCACTCTCTACAACTACCTAACAGGAGGTTGTAGCCAGGTGAGGATTACTCTGTTCCAGGCAACCAGCAACATGATGAGAGGACATAGCCTTAATCTGTACCAGCGGAGGTTTAGGTTGACATTAGGAAGAATTTCTTCACAGAAAGGGTGATTAGACACTGGATTGGAACGCCCAGGGAGGTGGTGGAATCACCGTCCCTGGAGGTGTTTAAAGAAAGACTGGACGTGGCGGTCAGTACCATGGTCTAGCTGACAGTGTGGTGACAGATGACAGACCGGACTGAATAATCTCAGCGGTGCCTTCCCACCTAATCGATTCCGTGTGCAGACACACGTTCGTACCCGGCGCGGCC
>VXBT01000181.1:161613-175239 GCA_013400235.1 Oriolus oriolus | reverse complement strand
GGAGCTGCGGAGCCGCATGGAGCTGCTCATCATGGAGACGCAGGCGGAGGTGTGTCGCGCCCTGACCGCCTTGGACCCCGGCGCCTCCTTCGCCGTTGACAGCTGGGAAAGAAAGGAAGGTACGGGGGAGCCGCGGGGGAGACCGCGGACACCGGCACCCTGGGCTCGGTCACCACTCGGTGACCCTGACCGGGAGCCTGGCGTTGGCAGGCGGAGGCGGCATCAGCTGCGTGCTGCAGGACGGCGAGGTCTTCGAGAAGGCGGGGGTGAACGTCTCCGTCGTGTCCGGGCTCCTGTCCGAGGAGGCAGCGCGGCAGATGCGGAGCAGGGGGAAGTCTCTGAAGGCCAAGGACGGTAAGGCGTCCAGCGGGCAGTTGGGATAGGGAACCGGGACGTGTTCACCTGTGTATTCCCGTGCAGGTACTCTGAAAGCAACCTGGCCTTTGAGCAGAACATGAGGAAGGCCAGACTGATCAAAGCTCAAAGTTTTTCATTTGTATCATAGTAATCTCTAATCAGTAAGCCTGACAGGTGGACTTCCTAATCCCTAAAAAGCCAGGTACGGGAGTGCTTCTTCCTCTGTCTTGCTGCTATAAGGAATGTATTGTAGGCACCGGCGGTTTCTCAATAATGACGCTGTGGGTCAACAGTGAAATAGTGCAGGAATTATGTACCAAAGAGGTGGAGGGAGAAAACCAGCAACACCTGAAGGCTAAAGAGGACTCAATGCCTGTTTGTGTAGCAAAGGCTAATTGTGAGGACTGGGGGTGGTAGAAAGCCTTAGCAGTGCCTTATGTTTTAAGTGGTCATCATTTAGTGGGTTCTCCAAAGTATTGTCACGTTTTGGAATAAATACCAGAGAAGGAGTTTAGTTAGGTGCACAGAAGTGTATGGATGAGAAGTAAATTGCCCACTGATTAGTAATTATGGTGACCCAACACGAGACATTTCCTGTTGTGACTTGGAGCCTAGGGGAAAATAGTGATGTTCCTTAAATGATAACAAATGAAGTTTATTGAAAAACTGAAGGGCTTTCTCTGTGCATCTTTTTTATCTAGGGAAGCTGCCTTTTTGCGCCATGGGTGTGAGCTCTGTTATCCATCCAAAGAACCCTCATGTTCCAACCATGCACTTCAACTACAGATACTTTGAAATTGAAGAAGCAGACGGTAAGGATTATAATCCAGTGAGGAATGTATGAAATGTGTGACTCCGCACAAAAGAAGTGTGAATGCATGGCTGGGTAAGAGATCAAGAACCAGTGGAGGTCTGCTCTCAGCTGTGCCAAGAGTCACCAGCCCATCTTGTGAAACTGCCATCCTATAGTCAGGTTCAGTGGTCCAAAATGGTTTTCCATTTTGGAAAGGAAATTTCCATTTCCTTTGAAGTTTGTTTCATCTTTACCTGAAGTCACTGATCATCATGCTACCTTGCACTCAAATCTTTTGCTGTTGAAGTTTAGGGACACCACTGAAAAATGATTTTGTTTTGTATTGTAAAAGTAGTTGTTAGTTCTTGGTGAACCACCAGCAACATGTTGCTGTTCGGAAGTTTAAAAGAAAAATGTTGCTGCTTGCCTCTGCTATAGGAACTAAACAGTGGTGGTTTGGTGGTGGTACTGACCTCACTCCAACTTATCTGAATGAAGAGGATGCTGTTCATTTTCACAAGACTCTGAAAGAAGCCTGTGACAAGCATGATCCAAAGCTGTATCCCAAGTACAAGAAATGGTATGTGGGGGGAGATGTGCTTGGGAGGAGCAGAAAGCAGCAATGGATGTTGGCAGTTAAGTGTATGCTAGGAACTGTAGGTTCTGCTGCCTTTTGAAAAGTATCAGAAAGCCTCTAATGAAAATCAGAAGTGTACTGGGACAAAATGTTGTCTAAAGAAATATCTTATTTACAGAATCCTGGATTTTTCAAATCAGAGGGCTGACAACTAGGATCGTAAGTCTATAGCCCAAAGAAAAACCAAGCTGACTCTTCAAGATTTTGTTGCAATAGGCAGCTTAAAATTCCTTTTAGGCTCTGGTGTTAAACTAGGCCAAGGCTTCTGCCCCATGCACTTGCACAAATTCTGTTTACAGGTAACTGATGGTAAACGTGCATGATTCAGTGTGAGCTCTTGGCCCATCATTCCAGTTCTGAAAATCTCACTTTTGTTTCTCTGCTTTCAGTCTGGCCTTCACGGCCTTTTGTTTCCTTTTTCCCCCCTAGTTTCCAGGTAAGTAAAGGACCATGTCCTTAATGTAGAAGCTTCATGATTTGATGAAGCTGTGTTTTTTTCCCTGGCGACACATTCACTGGAAGTTCAACAGCATATTTTCTAAGATGCAAACTTTGAATGTTCTTCTTGAGCTGAGAGATATAGGTGATGGGATCCTCCACTCTTCAGTGGGAACTTGCTGCTCTGTGTCTGATAATCCTATCTGCCACAAACTGTGCATGCACAAAGGTGGGGCTACCCTTTTGTAAGCTACTAGGTCTTGTCTGAGGACAGGAGATAAAGTGGGTGTTATAGTTTGGGTGGTAACCACTTAGTAGAGAGTCACATCTTAGAGCCTTGAGATTACGGTCTTGTTCTCTGAGGATTTTTTGCATGGTAGTTTAGAGAATCTGCCTTAATGGTGAGGTTCTTTGCAGCCTAAGTAGGCTAGCAATGCCGGCCGCAGGGGGCAGGAGACTTCTTCCCACTTTTCTAAAAGATAAAAGTTATTACATTTACCACACTGTCTATCTGATCTAGGTTTAAGATTTGTCAGGCTTATTCTCTTTTATGTTTCTGACTCAGTGTTTTTTCCTAGCTCTTCCTGCTATCATAAAATTAAAACCACTGATCAGCCCAGTGAATAAAAAAATAGCATAGGTTATCTGTTACCTCTCCATGTCTCTCTTGTTACGACCATGCCATATATAATGCTTGAGAATGATTGAGGATGTATGGAAAACTGGTCCTAAAGGAAGACAAGGCTTTCTTGATGTTAATGGTTTCTGCTTCCTATTTCCCTTTGCTTTGTCCTCCATGTGAAGACTTGCATGCCCAAGCAAGGAATTATAAGCAAGATAGGGTTAAGTCAGTTCGGTTACAGTAATTTCACAACTAAATACTCCCCATAAATACAAAGGAGGTTAATTGCTTTCCTGTTGTAGGGTAAACTGCCTTTACTCATTTATAAACTTAAACATGAGTCGTGAAAAGCCACTGCTATAATGACTCAATCTTCCAAGTTTTAACCATTAGAAAGCCGCCTTCCAAGGAAGGGTACCTTGACAGTTGCTTTGTTATCTGGTCTTGGTGCCTTAGATTACTTTTGTTTTGACGAAGAAAATTCTTTTACTTGAATGGCAAAGAGAATAAAGAGATTCTCTTCCAAGTTTGGGTTCATACAAAAGCTGTCCAAATAATTTGGGAACTACAAATAATGCTGGGAATGAAATCTATCAAGAGCCCTTAGTTTTGAAAGTTTTGAAATCAGATTTCTCTGTTCCGAGTAGGTAGATGATACGGATTGGATCAATCCACATGGATGCATCTGCCTTGGTGTTCAGCGACTGTGTGGTGATGTGTAGCTTTACAGAGATCATTTAATCCCAGCTTTTACTGCAAGTGCCATGGGAGTGCTTTCTAGGTGGTGCTGCACCATCCTGGTTCTCTGAGATCAGTGAAGCAGTAGGGCACCCAGCCCTGCAGGAACTGACTTGTGGTCAGTATTTCACTGGTGCTGTCCTGCACCATGCACCTGTTTGGAGTTGTGTTCATTCTTTGAATACTGTTGACCATATTAGTAATCATCTGATGCTTCTTCTAGGTGTGATGACTACTTCTATATCAAGCACCGCGGTGAGCGAAGAGGGATTGGAGGCATATTCTTTGATGATATGGACTCTCCCTCCAAGGAGGAAGTATTCCAGTTTGTAAAGAGTTGTGCCAAAGCTGTCGTGCCTTGTTACATTCCCATTGTGAAAAAGCACTGCCATGACTCCTTCACACCAGAGGAAAAGCTATGGCAACAGCTTCGGAGAGGACGGTGAGTACTGAAGGAACAGAAGTATACGCAGGAGATAGACTGTGCTGGCAAGAAAAAAATATGAGCTAGTTCTTTATGGTTACAGGTTTATGTTTTGTTGTGTGGGCCAAAAAAGCTCACTAAGAATTTCAGCATTTTTGTGCATAGAACTAATTCTGAAATCCAGCGCTAGATTGCTAAAGAGGGTGCAAAGAAGGCATTTCCCACTCTCCCATGTTGCAACACAAGCAACCCAAATAAAATGCCATTTTTTCCAACTCCTTCAAAAATCAAGAGAAGCTTCTGCTTTGTAACAGGCAAAGGGATGTGGGTGTGCTTGGTGTCCTGAATCCTGCCCTCTCCTGCAGCCCAGGGATACTGGATAAAGGGCTGCCCTGTCACATGAGGAGCTAAGGGTGAGGGAATGGTACTTCCTATTCAGTAATAAAGCAAAACCCCAGAAAGTCAGGAAATAACTGTACTTGAGTACTTTCAGCTCCTTACATGCATATTTATTACATCTGATCTTGGCATTGAAACTCCTGTAAAGGAATTAAGTATTCCTACAAAGGAATACAGAAGGTTAGAATTTTTTTATTCTGGCATGGTCCAAGGTTACTCTAAAAGACTTCGGAGGATGCTTGTTAATGTGACCAACTGTTAATGTTGCAAAAGCTTAAGTATATTGGTCAATACAGTTGTACTGTTCTCCACATCCTGTGATTGTGTGAGCATATGGAGAAACGAGATTACATGTGCTTTGTGCTTAAGAGTCTTTAGTTTCTGCCTGTACTGCAGAGAAATCTGTGAAACTGGCATGGAAAAAGTGTAAGCACTCAAGTTCAGATCACTGGCCTGCAGCCATTGGTCAGATGAACAAGCATCTTTACTTCGGTGGGACTTTTCCTGGGAACACTGGGCTTTCAGGATCCAGTCTGTTGATGGGATTTAGCAAACCTGCAAAGTTTAAAAGGAGGAGTAGCTTTTCTAAGTTGCAGCCAGGACCAGCTCTTGAGGCCTGCCTATTTCCCTGGGTCTGTTTGCAGGTTATTGGGCTATGTAAAGCTTTCCATTTCTGCAGATAGATAAGAGCTTTTCCCTTCCTGTATCTTTAAGTCCAAACACCTCTGTACTGGCTATAAAGATAATCCCTGATGAATTGTCACAGCTCTGTTCCTATGCTGGGAGCAGAAAATGGTATATTTCATCACTTACAAGTCCCAGCCAGCACTTTGAAGCTATCTGACTTCTGCTGCTTTCCAGATCTCCCCAAGAAACAGAAAATACTTTTCTGACCTTGCTGCTTATATGTCCTTCAGCACAGAGGACTGCACAGTAGAATTTTTCCTCTGGTTATTTTCAGTACCTCTAAGGCCCCTCTTTATGTCTGACACCCCCACAAAGAAGAGAACAACCAAGGTTATGGTATCAAGCTTGCCAGCAGGGCTGAGGCCTGGGAGAAGTATAGGACAGCATAGGAGCTTGCAGAATGCTCTCCTTTGAACAATTGGTCTGCTCTAGTCTCTTAGCTGAGGTCACTTCTCCCTGAGCTCTGTGGATTGACAAGGTCACACCTGCATTCCTACGCAGAGGATGCTAAAGAACAGTTGACCCCAACACAGCAGAAAGACAGGCTGATTTTGTTTGAAGTCTGCCAGTTGAAGAAAACACAACCAACTTCTGCTAATAAACTTGGTTTTTTTCTATTGCATCTCTTTGTTCCCATAGGTATGTAGAGTTCAACTTAGTTTATGACAGAGGTACAAAGTTTGGCCTCCTGACACCAGGATCAAGAATCGAAAGCATTCTTATGTCTCTGCCGCTGACTGCAAGGTAAGGATGTAGTTATGTGGGGTTGCAGTAGGCACTGCTCTTAGTAAAATACTTCATAGCATTAAATCAAAGGTCTCTCCTGGTGTCCAGCCTCTTAACAGTGGCAACTTCATGCCTGATACAAGAACTGAACAAGTACAGTTCTCTATTCTGCAAATGCAGATGCTTCTCTGGCCTTCTGCACTCACCTAGTCACCAGTAGTGTGGTGTAGAGCTTTTCTGGCAAAAAAAAAAATTATTGTTTTTTTGATTAGTTCCTCTTGATAGATTTCTTCTTTTCGCTCCATAAGTTTTGATTTAGTAGCTCTTAGAAACCATGAGAGCTTCTGGCAGTCCTGACAAATGTGTGGCAAGGAGCTCCACAGTTTAACTGTGTGTTGTATGAAAAAGTGCCTCTTTGTTTTCTACTTAAACCTGATGACTTCATCTGACTTTTCACTGAGTAACATTATTTTCTTCCTGTTCATTTTCTCCATAACAGTTTTTATTTTACAGGCTTCTGGGGTTTTTTCATTGTCTGTTTTCCAGGCTGACAAGTCCTGCTCTTTTTAGTCTTGGTGCAGTTGCTGTTTCATACTTTGGCCACTTTCTCTCAGCTTAAGTTTTCTGTGCCCTTTCTGACCTGAGGATAAGGAATATACAACATAAGCTGCATATTTGTATCCAAGATGCAGGTGTGCTGCTCACTCATACAGTGGCATAATGATGCTTTAATTCATTATTCCTTTCATAATCCTAATATTCTGTTTGCTGGTTTTGACTGCTGTTCAGCACTGAGCTGGCTTTTTCATAGAACTGTTACGATGCCGAGATCTTTTCTGGGCAATAAAATTTAAGTCAATCTGTATGCACATTTTTTCTGTGTCCATCACTTCACTCAATCAACAGTGAATTTCACCTGCCATTTTATTGCTCAGTTGCTTGGCTCAGTACTGTTTATAACTGCCCTTTTAGGTTTTAACCCATCTTGCTTATTCTTGCAACACCAGCAAACTCTGCCATTTCCTGTTTATTCCCACTTTCACGTTGCTTTTGGGTATGCTGAGTAGTACAGACCCTAACATGAATTCCATGAAGTTCACTAGTGACCTCCCTCTGCTAGGAAAACTGCCTGCTACCCCATAACCATGAAGGCAGTGCTGTTTTCACCATGCACCTTCATCCCACTGACAACACCAGATGTGTCCCTGACCTGGTGGTGTAGCATGCTCCTATGTTTTGATTTCATTTCTGGGATTGTCTGGGTTTGCTCTTTTTCATCAATGCAACTAGCTCACTTCTCAGCATTCCTAGGGGAAAAATGGAAAGAGGACGTGCCTATCTCTCTGTGACTTCTGACACTCCTTTCTCTGTTGTGCCTCTTTCAATTGCCTTTTCAATGAAAAAAAGGGATCCTTCACCATCTTTGTTTTTAAAACCAAGATTCAACAGAGACTTGTAGAGCTTCTCGTTCAGATTCTAGAAAAAGGTCTTGTGTCCTCGCTGTCAAAATTCTGAGTTCCTTTTCTTATTCATTTTCCTTGTGATACCAGTGTGTCACAAGAGACTGCTAAAAGATTTTTGCAAATAAACCTGCATGCTTTGTGGGGAATGGGGCACTGCTCTTTCCTTTTTCCTTGTCCTTCCAGCCTTTTCAGAAGTTGGTAAAAGATTAAGCTAACATTTCTCCCCTCTTCTCTGGTGGAGTTATTATTTGTTTTTACTGAACAAATGAACTTGTGATTTGTAGCCATATCAGTCACCTGAGCCAAGAGAATCAACTGTGTATGTAGCTTTGCATCCTTAGAAAAGGCAACTCCAGTCCAAACATGGCCTGGTGCAGGAGAAGTGACTGCCAGCTGGGCTGTCTGAGTGAGTTTCCCCTCTCCCTGCAGGTGGGAGTACATGCACACCCCACTAGAGAGCTCCAAAGAAGCAGAAATCCTGGAGGTTCTGCGAAATCCCAGAGACTGGGTGCACTGACATGGATCATGAAGAAGATGGATTGATTGCACTGAGCCATTCTGAAAGAACAGGAATGCCTGCACAGCAGCCCGTTCAAACTGCTGTTGCGTGGTGTTTCAGTGTGTCTATTTATACTCTTACCTCGTGCCTTAATTATGCTGTAGACTTGTTAGAACTTGCAAATGTGTGAACTCATTCTTTTAGATTGATGTCCTATCATTGTCACCCCTTGTTGCTGTTGCCTTGTGAAGGACTGGTGAAGGCCTCACAGGGCTACTGTGCATGCTTTACAACTTCCTCACCTGATTTGGTTGACGGCAAAATGGCAAACTACTGTGATGTGTTCAGGGAAATGAAAGCATTATCTGTGCCTAAATAGCACTGCTTACCGTTATAAAATGTTGGGATGCTTAAAAACATTTTTAAAAGAATAAAGGGAATATTTGATATGATTTTAAACCTTAAACTGTGCTTTCAGGAAGCTGTGGTAAAGGTGGTACTTAATCATGTGTATTTTGATGCTGTCCTATTAATTGTAGAGGGGGGGAAATGGTTTAAGATGTGCTGCAGCAGCATGACTTGGCTGATCAGTATCTGGGAGAATGTGGGTTGAGGTCCCAGTGTTACCTCACGAGAAAAGAAGGATGGCTGTCCGTTTGAGGAGAAAATCAGCACTGAGCATCTGTGCTGCGATCACGACAGCAGAACAACGCTGCTCCGCTCAGCTCCATTGCCAAGGAGGTCGACGGTGGCTCAGGACGCTGCTGGGCATTGACCAACGACATCCACCTATCCCTTCAGGCTGCTCCCAGCTTTGGACTGACTCGTGTCTCCCAGCATGACCTTCGTTGAGCACCCGGTAGGGAAAAACAAGCAGGGGGCGGGTTCCATTTCCCCCTCCCTTGAGGAAAAAGCTACGACTCCGCCTCCCCGTCGGGGAATCGAACCCCGGTCTCCCGCGTGACAGGCGGGGATACTAACCACTATACTAACGAGGAGTGGGATGAGTGATGGGTGCCTCCCGGCCGCCACGTGGTATCACCTCACCTGCCGCGGGTTCCTGGCGTGCGGGTGACGGCCGGCCTGGCCCCGTGCCCGGGCACGCTGAGAAGAGACGCCGGCCCGGCTCGCGCTCGCTGTCCCCCCATCACCGCCCACGTCGAGCTTCTTGTTGGGGGGCACCGCGTTCTTCTCCGTGTTACCCCTCCGCCCCTAAAACAAAATACAGTGATACTCTGCTAAGTCAGCGATCCCCTCGCCTCCAAGGGAAAAAAAAGTGAAACTGGCCCGTACGGGGATCGAACCCGCGACCTTGGCGTTATTAGCACCACGCTCTAACCAACTGAGCTAACCGGCCAATTTAAGCGCACTGTTCCACGTACAAGCATCTGAGGCAGTTCCACGGACCTGCCGCGGGTGTACCCGCTGTGAGTGCCGATCTACTGCATTACCGCGATCGCTCTTCCTAGACACCGCCTCGGCTGTTTGTTTCATGGAGCCGTGGCAAAGCAGCAAGGGCACTAACCGGGGTGACGAGCATTCCTAAAAAATTGAGACTTTTAAACCTTTCGTTTTTCTCTGCCTGCTCCCTCCTCCGGTACGCGGGCGGCGATTACCGACGGCACGGAGCGGCTCGGCAGGGCTGCACCGCGCACACGGACGCGTACCTACCGGCGGGGCAGCAGCACCACCGAAACCATCCGCCACGCTTCGGAGGAGCCGTTCCCGACGCTTCCCTCTCACCCTCCTTCCGGCCACGCCGCGGACGGGGGTGTGGTGGGAGCAGGATGAACCAGGAGCACTCCGCGGGGATAAAAGGCAAGGCCGCCTCCCCGTCGGGGAATCGAACCCCGGTCTCCCGCGTGACAGGCGGGGATACTCACCACTATACTAACGAGGAGCGAGGCACAAGCGGTACCCCCCACGCCGACCCCCAACACCCGCCTGTGGGACCCCCCCCCCGCCTGCCCCTGGCGCCGCTGCTGCTCCCGGCGCTGGGACACAGGAAAGGGAACCCTTCCCCCGGCGATGGGTCATTTGGATCACTTGTGAAATCAAGGCATTGATTTAAAAAAAGCAGAAAATATTTCAGAATTAAATACTCTGAGTCAGTGAAAAAGTTGTAGAGGAAGAGAACATCATGAAACTCCCAGCCTTTCCCTTCAGCAACCGTTAGTATGAGTGGTAAGTTGAGCTCCTCTCCTCTGTTGTTTCATTTGCCACTAACACGACCTATCATTAAATACATCAATAAAAAACATACTAGTGTGATGGATAGAGGTCAATAATTCGTGAGATAATAACTGTATATGTAATATTAAATGATAAACTGTGCTATGCAGTTGTATATTGTACTTAAAATAAAGATCCAAAGGAGCGAGCTCAGCCCCTGGAATGCAGACAGCGGAGATGGTCCTATCAAGAGACACACAAAAGAGACAAACTCCTGCCAGGAGAGACAATTTCCAAAGAGGACCGCCCTGAGCTAATCACCAGGACATACCTGGCACTACGAGATACGAGAGGAAAGATCTGCTAAGGACATCAAGAAAGAATAAAACTCAGACTCCTGACAAAATCGACCTCTGATTACATCAGGACTCTGTTTTGTGTTCCTAGACTAGGGATTATGCAACTCAGGAAATTCTAATCAGAGGTTTTGATTACCCCGAGATCCGTCTTTGTCCACCCTTGGACAGGGGCGATACCACCTTTGAATGTGAAAGCTTCCAAATAGAAACAGCCAGGATGCTGCCTCGGGCTACTTTTACGGTATAAAAAGGGTAGCTCTGAGACCCTGAGGTGTGTGGCGGGTTGGATCATTGCTACCGAGCGTGACCTTCTGCACACCCAGTACTGGTCCCGGGGCCAGTCCTGCTTGTTTCCCTGTGTTTGTGGCTGCCGTGATTGTACTTTCTGTCGCGGTTTTTAAATTGTTAATTTTTCAATAAATTCTTTTTATTGTTATTAATCATAATTGGCTTATCTAATTATTACCTCTAACACTAGGAAGCCAAAAATAAGGTAATATCTGCATAGAGAAGCATATATAACTGTATCATGACAAGAGCTTCCTCAAACCCGGGCAACGTTTAACACAGACATTCCCACATGCCGCAAAAAAGATCCCAAAGCTGCCACTAAAGCAATGACCAACACAGGATGTGAGGACACAGTCAGAGATCACGTGTGAGAAAATACAGAGTTAGGAAGGAAAAGGACAGGAGACATCTGATTGTAAAAGAGCAGAAAAACCCACATGTACATGAAGAAGAAAGAAGCAGAAAGCCCCTCAATAAAGAATTCTAAATTGAAAAAGCATCATTTACCAGTGACATGTTGAGCCTTAAAAAAAAGTGGGCTGTCTACACAAAATAATTATTTGATTAGCTGCAGAACTGGAAGAATCTGCAAAAAGTCATATACCTAAAAAAGCAACCCTGACACGGTCTAAATTCAACAGGTGCTGTTTTCCTTTCCTTAAGCAGCACCCTTCAATCACTAACACTGTGGGTCACTAAGACTAGGTTTTCCTCGATCAAAGAGACCACAGTCCTCAGGAAGTCGATCAAAAGATTCTAGGAAACAGGACTGAAATATGAGAATCACTCCAGAGGTGGGATGAAGAGTGCCTGTTTTAAGTGGGTCTAATGGATTTTGTTAGAATTTCGAGATCAAAAAATATCATGACAAAGACAACAGTCAGAGCAGAGAGAGGCTGTAAAGTCACTTTGTGTTTCTGCTGTTGTGAGTAGACCTCATCTCACTGTAAAATAATTTCAGAGCCACTGGGATAAGACTTCTTTCAGAGCAGGAGATTGCTCAGTAAAGAAAGAACAACTGTGAATTTGTATGCTAGGAGCCAGAAACCACAATGCAATTGCAATGAAATGCAGTGTCTTTCTGCAAGACAAGGGATTGCAGCCCTAACTTATATTATTACCAACCCTGATCTTTTTTTTTATTTTTAGGTTCTCTCTAATTGATTGATCACTCAGTCCTTTGAAATGCCATTTTCTAAGAAAATTATGAAACGCTATTTCACTATTTAAAAAATGCAAGAAGCACAGTTGGTTTTGCTCCTATAATATATAGCTATTGTGTCATTACAGTTCAAAATACATTTCCAAATACATTTCCCAGTCTTTCAGGATAAGAAGGATGCCTGGGGAGAGGTTGATATTTTATTTTTTCTTTCTGGAGTAAGAAATAAGTAATTGTCTTCTCAACTGTTGCATCAGGAATGTACAGGTGAAAGATGGTGAATTTTGATGACAGATGTTTGTCTAAATGCAATACTTAGAACTAAATGTTTGAAACACGTGTTTCCTTTTGCGTTCTCCAATGAGTCAAATTTAATACTTTCAACACCTTTCCTTTCCTAGGAAAAACAGCTGAGAGGAAAGCTAATGTCTTTACAATTTGATGGGTGAAAGTATGGATGTTAACGTCTTTGAAATGGGTCTTAATGTCTCTGCTAACTCTGGGCAGCAGGTTTGTTGCAGAGCCCAGAGAGCTTGGCTCCTGAAACAGACAAGGGTCTGCACAGGCCTGAACTTCTGAGCTTTGGGGTAAAACACTAGGTTCAAGGGGGGAATATGTGGGAGGTAAAACACTAGGTTCAAGGGGGGAATATGTGGGAGGTAAGACACTAGGTTCAAGCGGGGAATATGTGGGAGGCAATTCAGGAAGGCTGTACCTTCCTAGTACCTGAGCCAATGGGGAAAGGAAGAGGGCAATGTGTGGCCGGGAGTCTAGGATAAAATGAGGCTGCGCCCTTCCGAAACTGCAAGAGGGAAGATTCTGTGGGGTGGACACTCTCTCTCTTTATTTGAATAAAGTTGCAGGACTCCTCTGTCTCCTTTTTGGACATAAGCCTCTGGCATTTGTGGATCTTCCTGACACAACTGTTCCAAGAAAACCATTATAACTTAACTTTGTAATATCACATAAGGAGAAGAACTTGTCCAGGAATAAGGAAGTAAAGGGTTAAGATGACACTTACTTTCTCCCCCTTAATTATGGTACATTGCAGGTAAGTGATCATGTCCATATAACTAATTTTTGAACTTGGGTTTAGCCAAGAACTCTTCTACCATATAACGGTTTTAATTAACTTTCTAATTAATTGGTTTTAATTAATTCTAGGCAGTGTACCACTCATAAAGAGTGTGATTTTCCACTTTAACCCGCAAGTAGCAAAGTTTTTTTACAGACTGCTATCGTTAGAATAGGTTAGGAAAACCACTGCAACTTTTAAAGTTTTGCTAAACTAACCCTGATGAGCTTCAGTGAACAAAGCCTGGGGGAGAGAGGTATTGTTTAAAACTGGACACCTGGAATGCAGAAATTATAGCCTCCATGTTGCAGAAACCAGAAGATAAAGAAGAAACTAACAAAGACAATTCAGCCTTTGTGCTAGAAACTCCTTATCAGGGAAAAAGGTAATAAAAAGACTGAAAATGTGCATCATGAGAAATCAATAACCAACAGGCTATAGAATACTGTTTAATTAAGAGAATTATGTCGTTTATAACCAATTTCTTCGTTTGATAAAAATGTATAAATAAGTGAAAAGTTTTGAAAGTGGCCCTGCATCTAGGCAGAGCTATCCCCACACACCCCGGCGCTGTCAATAAAGCAATGCTTACTTTCTAATACTAAAAAATAGTGGTTTGATTTATCCCGACGCTTTCGGCAACAGGTGGAGCAAAACGACGCATGCACATGTGAGAAACTCGTAACAAACGTGCCCTAAAAACGCCAGCTCCCGATGACACCTTTCTGCAGGTTCCCGATCCCCCCAGACTGTGTAACGCTACAGGAAATCGTATTTTAAATTA
>VXBT01000181.1:129465-159465 GCA_013400235.1 Oriolus oriolus | reverse complement strand
ACCTTTTACCCGGCCCTGCAGGCGATCCCGGTAAAGTGTGGGCGCCTGCAAAAGAGCGCGGTTATCTATCTCCCCCTTCTGCTGATCGGCCCAAGGAGGGCGAGGGAGAAGCCGCATCAGCAGCCCCCATAACGATGGGGAGGCTCAAAAGGGAACTGGCCCGTACGGGGATCGAACCCGCGACCTTGGCGTTATTAGCACCACGCTCTAACCAACTGAGCTAACCGGCCGGCTCGGAAGGTGCACTCCCAGCATTCCAGGTGTCGGACTGCAGCCAGGGCGGTGCTGACCACAACCCGCGATGGCAGCGCCTGCGCCGAACGGAGGCGCAATCGCGTGGGCACCACGCGTGGCCCTGGGGCACTTCCCTCCTCCGCTCGCCCACCCACGGCGGCGCAGACATGGCGCCCCCTGCGCGCCCACCCGCGTCTGGCAGGGCCGCGAGGCAAAACAGCACCGCAGGGGGCGCAGGCAGAGAAGGGGGAAAAAAAAAGAAAAAAAAAAAAGGGATGTCAGGAGTGGGATTCGAACCCACGCCTCCAGGGGAGACTGCGACCTGAACGCAGCGCCTTAGACCGCTCGGCCATCCTGACCGCTGGGCGCATTTCCCGGCCGGCCCAATTCGCCTCCGCCGCAACCCAGAGTTCCCCAGACACTCACACAACGTGTGCGCCCCGTTTATAGCACGGGAACAGAAGGGACAGCGGCAGGGCTGGGGCAGGGCGATAGCACGGCAAGACAGCAGCCCAGCTGCCCCTTACAGCCCCCAGGCACTGTGTAAACGTCCCCTGGCAGCCCACCCTGAAACACCGCTTAGCAGCAGGAACTGCTGTTCTGTCACACCCTCAGTGACCACCGTAGGTGAAGGCTACTCTCAGCCCTCCACCAGAGACCCAAAAATTTTGTGTTACAGAGACCTGGTTACACCTGGACTGACATTATTTAGAGTTTTGCTCATTTCTGTAGATAACTGTGCAAACTGAAGTCACACCACTTACTTACTATTCCTTTAAAATAATTTGACTTTGAATAACAAACTCATACCTTCACATCATGGTGCAGCATTAATTTGCCAGTTCATGAGATGGCAGCTAGAAGTACGTGCTAGACTTTCAAACTTCAGAATTTCCTCAAAACTAATACTCGGAAGAAAAAACCCCACAATAATCAGGAACTCAGGTTCTGTTTCATAGAAACAGAACAGAAATCTACTTCCCTGCTTCAGTATGTGTTTTGAGCAGGGTAAAAAAAATTGTTCTTCACTTACACAGAAAAAAACCTCAAGAACAAAGGAGAAAGTAAAGTATTCTTTTAAGTCCTTCCTTACTTTTGTTACTTAAAATTTAAAGTTTATATAGTCCTCTTATAGCATTGTGCTCAATGTTTTTTTTTTTCTTCATGCCCATCCAACCTCACCACTCAGCCTCTGAACTTTGTCTCCCTTGTTCTTGTTTCACTTATGCCTGTGCATCTCCTGCATTTCCTGAAAAGGAAAGTTTTCTAACTAGAAGGCATTCATACAAAACCAAGAAACAAACACATCTGTTGCAAAACAATAGCTTAATTATAACTGTATTAACCTTTGGATACACGATCAAATGTCAGTATTGAAACAAATTCTTGAAGTTGACAATTTTCCACTACAGTTATAAAAATGTAGTTATTTGTTCAAAGTAAATGACCACCTCAAAACAGAAGTCTTATGTTGAAGTCTGCACAGTTACTTGTAGGTATAAATTACTTTCTGTTGGGTATTGCAAAAGATAATTAGATGCCAAAGAGAATTTTGAGGTCAGCCAGAGTGAGCTTCGTGAAGGTCTCTCCTTTGCCTGACAGAACCTGCTGGGCAAGACCTTTCTTCCTCTTCTGGAGTTGCAGGATCTTTTCTTCTACTGTTCCTTCACAGACAAACCTAAAAAAAACCATTAAAAGACAAAAAGCCATACCATCTCAAGTGCTACAAAAAAGTGTCAGTGTTATATAAACACTTCCCCAGTAAATTTTGAAAGATTCATCTTACTTAGAAATTAATAATTAGCCAATTATGTGACTGACAAAACACACCTCTGAACAGAAACCAGCTGTCCACATATTCAACTACGGTAACATCTCAAATATAAGTCTGATGCACTTCAGGCCTCAACTTTGGTCATCTAAAGTAACAGTAATTCTGTGACAAAATCCTGTAATGAATGATTGCTTGATAACTGATGGCACCTATTATACCAAAAAAATTGTACCCAAAATAGCATTTTAGGTTTCAGTCTTTGAATGTGCATTTATAGTAACTAAGTTAATCTTTTACTACTTAAAAGTCAACTTTACCACTTATTAGAGTCTCCACTCAATTAAGGGAAATGGTTTAGTGCTGTTCTAAGGAATGAAGAGGACATTCCCACTAATCCACAGGCTGAAAAACAAGAAACCCCTGCTAGCTGTCAGGACAGCAACATGCATGCAAGTGCTACACAGAACACATGAAAACGTTTTTACCTCAGTGCCCAAACCTCAGTGCCACTGTCAGACCTTGTGTCTAGCTCTAAGTAGGAAAACCAAGGTCTTGCTGACTCCCTGACTCAAGCCAGACAGTGTATAAGCAGCAGCTCCTCATTCTGCTACGTAAAATGCTGACCTGTGTATCACAACATCCTTCTGCTGCCCCACACGGTAAATGCGGTCACATGCCTGGTCCTCCAGAGCAGGATTCCTGCAAGGTAAAAAGAAAAAAATAGTTGCCTCATTTTCCTGCCTCCAGGGAATCCTGTTTTCTTCCTCTGTAGAACTAAAACTGCTCCCAGACTACCTCAGATTTACCAGCTTGATGGCCAGCATTCACCCTGACAGCGTTTCCCTTTGCCCTGGGTAGAAGTATTCTACAACTCAACACAAAGCCAGCTGCATGACTGAGACCACTGGTGCATGTAGCCCCAAGTCTGGCCAGCAGCTGGTACTCAGAGAAAGCTGAGCAGCTGGTGAGGAAAGAGAGTGAAGCAGAAAGGCAAACCCCAGTGAAAGAGCCCATCGCTCAGGAATATATACATAAGAAATGGGTCCATTTGACAAAGTTACAAGGAATACTTCTTGGTCTAACTTCCATACTGTAGAAGCATCTCCTTAATGCTACTGCTCAGCAGCTGGATTTGTATGAGGCACATTACTTTGCTTTGTAAGTTCTCATGAGTAACATTTACTTCAAAAAATGTGCGATTCTGACTTTGATGAGAACAGAAATATCAGGAGCTTGCACACACTCTTTTTGTATGTAAAACCCAAAGCTATTCTAGCTATGCCCAGTTACTGACTATGCTCAACACCAGTGATTTGTCTCAAGCCAAACTGCCTGTAGGCATTACTGCACCATGTCCATTATTGCAAGAAATTAAGCCTTGTCCCCAGCAACCTTTTGTGATACAGAGCTGCATACTTGCTTCTTTGGATTGCTGTTATGCTCTATTTTTTCTTGCCCCTACAGCACTGTATTTCATGGCCCTGAGCACTGGATCGACAAATCAGTGTTTTGGATGAAGGCTGTAATAAAAACACTTTTCCCAAACCATTAGCCCCTACTATAAGCTAAACACTTCCCTCCTAACCCAGTTGCATCAGACATCACAATAAATGCAATGAGAAAGCAAGCAGCATGCCCTAAATATCCTCTCCAAGATGGAATTTGTATTTCCCTTTACCAGTGCATGTCAAGGAGAAAGAGATGGTTTCCTCCGGTCAAGTTCAGGCCAACGCCTCCAGCCAGCAGCGACACCAACATTACCTTCAAAGGCCAAAAGAGAGTTAAGGAACCAGTTTACAGTCATGAAGTCAGACATCACAGCTGCTCATAGCAGTGCTAGGGACTGCTTCCCTGCCCTGACTGCATACCTGAGGCCCTTTAGGATTGTTATTGAACTCTTCTACCACATCCATCCTCTGTTTGGGATTGACAGAGCCGTCCACTGTGGCGTATTTCAGCCCCAGGCGCTGCAGGTGCACAGCCACAACTTTGAGCATGCTCGTCCACTGAGAGACAACCACGCTGGAGAGAGAACAGGGAGTTCACAAACAGCTCTCTGGTTGTGAACTGGAACAGTTTGGTCATTGCAATGTCTCACCCAAGGGCCTACAGCAACTCAGGCACCCTTCCCCACTGCAAACTGGAGCTGAGCCCCTTCCCAATTCAGAAACAGAGGCACCTGTAGGTGTAGTGGTAGAACCCGCTGTGGAAGGCCAGTAATAACTTCAATAAACTTCAATAAAGGCCAATAAACTTCACATAAATTAAGTCTGTAACTTTCACCTCTATTTTTGGATTTTACATTTCCACCTCCCAACCACAAATCTGAGTCACAACACTGAGCTTTTTCTGCAAAATATAAAAATCAATAGCAACACCAAATTTAGATTCCCCATAGCCTCTGACTCCCCAATTTCTTGGACTAAACAGTTTGTGAGGCAATAATTTGTTTGATAGTTTCTTGAAATGGAACAAAAGCAATGTTGGTGCTCCCATTCTTATGATGGGAATGCTTTTTGGAAGAGACTGGCAAAAAGCTTTCTGTAAGTCCCCTGATCAGTATATTCCTTTATCTCTAACAGGTTCAGTTTTAATCTCTACTTTAGTCCTCCACTTTTTTTGGGTTGTGGGGTGGGCAAGTATTCTCATCACAACCAAATTATTCCCAATCCTGTTTCTGGAGAATAGTCTTCCTGGGCCTCAAGGCCTGATATTTCTCACCCATTCCCTTATGTTTACACTTACCCATATCCTAAGCTCCCCTCTTTTGTCTTAGACACTTTTTTTCTCAACATTTGTGTTCAACTACTGCAGTACTGCCACCATTTCACCATACCATGAGTTTTGTATTCAATTATTTTAAACTATTTCTGCTGTTGTCAGGAAACAGTGTGCATCTCTCCATGACTATGACTAAAGAACAGGACATGCTTGCTAACCTTTTCTGAGGCTCTGAGTGACTCTGAATAGCTTTCAATTCAGCCAAGAGTTGAGATATCTGCAGGAAAAAAATCCAAAACATTAGTCTGTTTGCTCTCATAATCCAGCTCATACTTGAATATTCTTTATTAAAGTAGAAAGTAATCAAAATAGCTTTTCAACTGGAATTTCTTCTGTGCTTGGAGTTTGAAGAGATTTTAATAGTCATTGGTAAGAACACTCCCACCACTGAAAACAGGGTCAGGAAATCAAATTATACAAGCCTGTCTTACAGATTCCAACCTTCCTGTGAGAAGTTACTGCAACCTCTCCTCTTGTTGCCATCCCTTTTTTCTAGCTCTTCACAAGCACCATGGCCTCACATGCGAGCTCTTCTGAACTTCTGTGAATCTGCTGTTTAAGATTTTCACTGACAGTTTTCCAGCAGTCACATTCCCACAGCTTTATTAGAAGTACCCCATAACACCTGAGAAGTTGGAGCCTTCCCAGAAGGGGTTCAGCAGGCTATCAACCTACTCATCTGACTTCATCTAAATTGGCAACGTAGCCTGATCTGCCATTACCAAGGTGTGACAATTCATGAGCCATTTAAGAGGCAAAGTGCTGAAATCCAAGCTTCTCAAGGAAAGTAAGAATGCCACAACCAGAATACCTTGGTGCTCTCCCTGGTGATTTCAAAGATATCTGTTTGAAAAGCTGTGCCATTGAGGTAGACTGTTGATTTGGAATCAGAAGTCTGGAGCTCAGAGAGTGTCAAAGCACCAAGCTGTTCCTCAATGGAGAGTGCAAGGCCTTCACTGTTCAAATTAACTTGATCCAGAGCCTGTGGGAAGAAAGCAATATAATAAAGGATCACAGTCAAGCCTGAGATCAAATTCAGTACTGATCCAGCCAGCACAACACCTGCTGAGGACACTGGGTTTGAAGGATGCTATGCACTATGAAGGCAGAACAATTAAGAAACACTACTGGATCAGACAACAGTCCCTTTGGATGTTTATTCTGCCTCAAAAGGGGCAGTGTATGGAAAGCATGTGAGGTTAGCCATTTCCTGTGGTCCAGTCTCCTCAGACCCCCCCATAGCATTTAACTGCAGGATTACAGATGTTAGAACATAAATTCCTGCCTGTTCCCCTAATAGCTGAACTTCTCTACAGCTGCTTTATGTGACAGAGCCAAGAACTCCTGAAAGCTTAGTCTGCTTCATGCAAGGCAATCTCAAAGCACTTACAGAGCTCTCCAACACACAAGCCCTTGAAACAGGCTACACTTGTGCACTTTTCAAGGCTAGGTTACGATTAAGACTTCTTGACCATTAAAATTCCAGTTCTCTTTTTATCTGAATAAAGGTATTCCCAGAGACACAGCTGCCCATGTGAGGCATGCTGGGGAACTCTTCAGTAGAAGGTAAGCCCATCTAAAACATCTTGGGCTTTAAACACAGAGTCCTAAAATTGACTGTTCATACTCCCATAGCTAAGAGAAGCAAAGGTGTTACCAAGTCTGTTAACTTACATAAACACTTACAAGATCCCCACACTCACACCACAACAATACAATGCAATTACCACTTTCAGTAAGGAGAGATGGCAGCAGCACTGACGAAGCCTCAAGAGCATGGACAAGACATGGACAGTACTTGAGACCTGGGAGGCACTTTGTGAGCCTGCTAGAAATTCCTTTTGACTGACTCCAAACTCTCGTGCAACTGTCAAGGAATGAGGACAAAACATCAAGAGTTCTTGGAGGCATTTCCAAGCACTGCCCATACACATCCAGGAAGAGGTTCATGAAGAGGAGTCAAGAATCAACAGGCAAGCAAATACCTGATGTAACATAGGAACCCATCAACCCCCACTTTAATTAAAGGAAAAAAAAAGGCAACAAGAAAAGTCAGACTATCATATGCCATACACTAATACTGACATCTATTCTCTGAGCAATTAGACCTTTATTTCAAAGGAAATTTTAGTCCCAGAAAGGTTAAGAGATTTTCTCAGAGCCACAACAATGAGAACACACTTTTAGAATACTAAGATACGACTCTCCGTAACATTGGGGAGCATTTTCCAAAGAATTTTTAAGTACCGACCCCAGGTCTGTTCCCCCTTCTGAATTGTGCACTTAAGAGCCACTTCTACAAATGTTTTCAGGGGAATGTGTGCTCAAACCTTTCTCAAAGGGGTTACCACCATCATACTCTCTGCCTTCATTCTTCTGTTCTTGTCTCTTTAGGTAGGATTGTAGTGTTGACCTAGAAAAACAAGACAAAGACACTGGGATTCACAGTAAGAAAAAAGGCAAGAGGGACCTGAGCTTAGCAATCTGATGATGCATTAAGGTAAGGAAGGTTTAGTTAATCATTCAGTCACAAAACCATCACAAAAAACCACCCAGTTTTGTTTAACTTGAGTATGATCAAAGCCAAAGATGCATTTTGGAAATGCCAAGAGGAAGCAAGTCTGCTTTTTGAGTATGAGAACACCTTTAAATGTATATTTAAAAGGAAGGAAAGCTCATACAAGGCATGAGTATATGGGAGAAAAGAAATTAATCAGTTTTGCCTACTACCTGAACAAGCAATGTATTTTCAAACACACTAGACAGATAAATCAGAAGGGGAAAAAATTAACAGGAATTTGTCCAAAAGCTCTTCGTATCTGAAGTGAATTTCACTTCTGATTTCCCTATCAATAAGAAACAAACCCACAAAATACCATACCTCTACCCACATTCATACCTGGATCTTGCAAAGAGCACATTGTACACAGACTGCTCCTCTGCTGTAAGTTTTAACTGATGCAACTGTGTGCTACGCTGGGGCAGAGATACCTGAAGTGAAAATGCACAGGATCAGATGTATGTAGTGCAAAAGTCTTAGAGAGCATCATCAACACCAGCAATCCAAGATCTAACACAGTACTCTAAGTCTCAGAAGATAGCTGTTTGTTCACTAAAGCCGTGTGTATTAATGCAAATATGACACAACACAGACACTCACAGAACTCCAAACAGCCTGGTTCACACTCAAGATAAAATCTTTATTCCAACTCATCCAACAACAAGAGGCATAAGCTATTAAGTATGAACTGTTTGACAACTACCACAGAGGGATTAATTTTTGTGTTGTTAAAGTAGCTTATTTCCCCATTCAAAATCAGACAGTACACCAAAACTATACCTTTTAAAGGCTTAAGACACACCTATGACCTAACTCCGTTTAACAGAAACGTTTAACAGTATTGCTTTTAACTGTTTGTAAAAAGCAATGCAGAAAGCCAATGCTACGGCACACACCAGGTCTATTTGACATGTAGCAGCTTGGATTCTCAGAAATCTAAGCTAGTCCAGTGATCTAGACTAACTTTCCACTAAGTGGCCACCTACATGCAATTACTTGGCATATTTTTGTCTGTGTGTGATTTGTAACTGAAAGGTTTCATTTATTCTCTTTAATTCTGCTTTCTGGGTAAGCAGCCAAAGCATCCCACAGGCATTTGCTTCTCTTGCTCAAGAGAGTGCAGCAGATAGGAAACCCCACCCATTAACAAATTTATGCATGTAAATAACTAACTGTCTGCTGCAAGGAAAACAACAGAATGATGGTATAGTTGTGGAGGGTGAAGTTCTTACCAAGGGCTTGCCAGCCGAATCCAGCTGATCCTTAGTTCTCTGCAATAAGAGGCTCCTGGTTAAGAGGCTTAGCCTCTCTCCTCCCTTCCTTGTGTTGTTATCTACCTGGTACTTCCACACTTTGTATTCATCAAAAGGAGAGCAACGTAGAAACCTATGACAGGAAGGAAGGAGATTTCATACCAAGGGAAAAAGAGTTCTTCAGTTACTCTGGAGTGACCAGAACCAAATTCCTTGCTACCAAAACAATACATTTCCAAATGCCATAACTGCATCGCCAAGGAGCAGTAAAACATTCCCAATGTAATGGTGGTGATAACTTGTTTGCTCAGATGTCTTTCCATCACTAATACCGTAAGCACCTCTTTCTGATTCTGTACCCATCACTTCCTCTTAGCCTGTTATGTTTCAAGCATCACCAGCAAACAAAGGACATCAAGCTACAGAGGCACTTGCCAAAAAGCATATTCATCTGTTATTTCAGAATACCAAACTTCTTACTTGACAATTAATTTCAATTATCCAAAATTAATTTCAAGTGCAAGTTCTCTCTGGTTCTCTAACACCATTTGTAATCTTCCCCCCCTCAGCAATGAGGAGCACCTGTTTATCATTGTTCAGAGAATCCAAAGTTTTCACGTATTCTTTCAATGCCCTTGTAGCACAACACTCTAAGAAGGTCCTCCTAGGCTGCCCTGGTAACAACAGGGATTAACTCATAAAACCTCTGTTCATTAGAATTGGTTTTGTGCATACTCATCCTTAAGACGCAGAAGATCCAAGGTAATTTCCCCTTTGTCCTCTGTGGAGGCAGAGAAGCTCCATGCAACAGCAGACACATGGTCAGCCTTGTGCAATGCCTCAACCACAGCCTTTGCAATCCAGTACTAAGTGTTAATATAACTAATCTCACACATATATCTTAGAGACATCTCAAACTTTGCAACAACTTCAGCACTTCATCAGAGAAGAATTACTGGGACTGGATCCTTGTTCATGTGGTCACATGCAGCCAGCTCACCTCAGGAGAGAGTACATGTCCAGCAAGTTGTTCTGTATCGGCGTCCCAGTGACAGCCCATCTGGCAGTGGCTCTCAGTTTGCACACAGCTATAGAGGTTTGAACCCTTGGGTTCTTAATATTGTGAGCTTCATCCAATATAATTCGAGCCCAAGCTACCCTAAGCAGGGGGGAACAGGGAGATGATCCACTCTGAAAGAAAAAGCAGACTGTTATCTGGAACAAAACCTTGCTAGGCTCTCCAAGGAGCCACAAGCAAACACATTTTTCCAGCAGGAAGCCTTTTCCTGATGTTAGCAGCAATTTGTACTCTTACTGTCACATAAGAAACGGTCTCCAAAAATCATCTCTAAAGCTTCCATGTTTAAAGTTCATAAGCTGAAAACAGCAAAGTATTTGCCTGATTTTAATAAGAATTTCTAGTATTTTGCTCATTTTCTTGCTTTTAACATTTTATCATATAATGTTATTGCTTCAAGAGGTGTTTCATATAAGTAAAATTTTGCTGTGCTGAGGTGAAGGACCACATATAATTATTCTGATCTCTCAAGAAGTTTATAGATGCCACCTAGAAGTTTCAGGAAATTCCAAGTCGTGTTTTCTTCAAGAGCTACATCTAGAGCTGTGCACAGAGGTAGGAGACAGCAATATCCACACCATCAAGGGACTTCCTCTACACTGTGTAGTCATTTCAGTCAGCACTAAGCAATCACTTCATTATTTTCATAGCCCAGCCAGCACACTGCTGTTTCTTCAAGGCAGCATAGAAGCTGCTTCAGTCTCAATTCACACTGACCCAGAGCCTGAGCACAACAGGTAGTTACAGTGACATTAGTGATTCAAGCAACAAAGAACATCAAACGGGAGATTCTACTGCTCCTTCACCTCAAAAGGAGAACAAGATTCACCACTACGTTCTTAAAATTCCTTTTCAAGACATTTCAACTGTATTCAATGCAGCATATTCTATAATTCTACAGAACAGATACATTGTGAATTTATCAGTTCTTGCTGCACTTCACAGCACTTTCTCTCATCACTTTGCTTTTATAAAAATAATCAACAGGGGCTCATGAAAAAATAAATCAAGCTGCTGCTCACTGTAGCACATGTAAGGTGCCACTTGAAACAACAATGGTTTGCAACACCTCAGAACAAAACATTAAGGCAATTCCCTGTCGACATTATGGCTTCTCACCTCCACATCATGGTCTTGAGCAGGGGCTTCCCCCTCCTCTTTGCTTGTGGGAACCTCCTTGGAGAGAAGGCTGTAGGTTGTGACAACAACATCATACCCAGAAAGCCTGCATAGAGGGAAAGCAGTAATCAGGAGCAAGAACACATAAGGAATTCATTTTGCAAGACAGACTAAATGCATGCTGAAGAATGTATTTAAGAACAACACAGCTCTACAGGAGCTGAAATGCTGGGTTTCACAGAAAACTGAGCTTCATTGCAGTCAAACAGGAAAGATGCATTGTCCCCATTTTATGGATACCGGATGTAGACACAGCAAGCTCAACATGACAGTATAAGCCCATTGTCCAGACTGCACACCACATGGCATGAACCCTTCTTAGAGCCTGACACTCAGGAATACTGCTCAGCATGGCCTGAAGAGGT
Source organism: Oriolus oriolus (assembly GCA_013400235.1). Classification (NCBI taxonomy): domain Eukaryota; kingdom Metazoa; phylum Chordata; class Aves; order Passeriformes; family Corvidae; genus Oriolus; species Oriolus oriolus. Next base: position 148,241 of record VXBT01000181.1, on the reverse strand, counting down.
CTAGAAAATATTCTGATCTATACAGCTGATAAAAAAAAATACAACTACAAAGCACAAGCATGGAAGAAACTGCCACTGACAATCTTTGCAAGCAAGAGGTATTTTAGAGAAAGCAAGAGATGTTTTAGAGAATATACACCTTTTTTTTGCTATCAGAAGCAACAACAGCCTCCAGCAGAACCACTGAGCATGGGCACAGGCCATAAATGTTTTACTAAATACACCTTGACAGCACATATCAGCCTGACTTTCTGGATCTTCCACATTTCAATACTTCACATTCTTCCATCGTTCTACAGCCACTGAATTTCAACTTCGATAAACACAATCTCTTGCTACATAGTATTTTGCTGTTCTTGGTCATATTTATGGTTTAGCACTTACACCTCTGCATGCTTATCTCGATTCGGCCCGTGGTACAAATAGACCCTCAGTTTGCCAAAGGCCACGCGTCTCTCAATCTCTTTCTTCCAGTGATGGATCAAGGATGCAGGACAAATGACTAAAGTGCCACAAGAAGGGATAATAGTGGACTCTAAAAGAAAATATTGCAGACAGTTTTCAATGTCTTCACATTAGACTAGAACAATGACAGAATTTTTGGAAATTAACAATTGAGAAGAGTGTCCAACCAGTTCCATGAGGATACACACAGTACAGACTGTGGACACAGAAGCAATACTCTTTTAAAAAGCACTAACATCCCCAAGGTCTGTGGACAAGATAAAAGTAATCTTTGGGAGAGAACTGGAAAGAAAAAAGATCAGTCACAGGGAGGTGAGTAGTAAATATTTTAAGTCCTTATGAAAACTACGCCTATGTTTAAGAAACTATGAAACTTTTGCAAACCCAGCATATGCCAGCTTTAACTATTTCAGGAAAACAGTACACAAAAAAAGATCCCCAAGCAATATAAATTAATGAGCTGGAAAACCCTACACATCCAATGGAAGACAAAAATGACCCTGATCAAGAGAAAGCCCATCCAAGGAAGCACAGTAAAACTTAGCCAAATGAAAGTTTCCTGCAGAAGAAAAGTGAGCATTAACCTATAATGCTTTAGGCATTTCAAATAGCACTTCATCATAATGTATGTGCTGTAGGATGGAAACAATTCTGTACCATTTTTGGATAGCCATATTTCTAACGTCTCCTTTCTTTTCTCTGTCTTCAGCTGCTTCTGGGCCAGAATGAGAGCAATCATCGTTAGAGTCTTCCCCAAGCCCATGTCATCCGCTGCAAAAAGACACACACCAGTGATCACCTGCAGAAATGAGCCCCCTTAGCTTAGATCTACACTGAGGGAAATACTACAACAGAAAGTGCCTTGAGGAACCCAAAAAATTACAAGTACACAGATGAAAATTTCAGGGTATGATTTAGTAACTGGTTAATACTTGTAGTTGGTAATAGGGCACAGAAAGCAAGCCCTTTTGACATACCTACAAAACAACCAGTTACTGGCCTCCAATTAAGTTACATGCAAAACTTTGCTGCCATAGATCTGCCCCACAAAATCCACTTTCCCGTTCTGTTGCTCACCCAGAATTCCTCCACACGGCCTCTGACTCTCTCTCCAGAGGAGCCATGCGAGCGCCTGTTTCTGGTGCTGCAGCAGTGGAACCTGAGGGGGTGAGACAGAGGATTTGAAGGAAACACCCGGCAAAATTTAGACACTTCTGCTTCCTGTACCAATTATCCTGTTCAACTGTTTTACTACAATCCTACTGAAAGGAGTTTACCTACCTGTTCTTTTTCCACATGGACTGGGACACCCAAGGTAAGCAACTCCTGAAGACCGGAGGTCAGCACTACCATAGATGAGTCTTCCCAATGCCTCAGGCACAAACCAGCCTAGTGCCTCACAGTGCTCTGAGAGAGCAGATGACAACAGCTCGTTCAGCTGGAAAATCCACCCCAGACTACCTTGCTTACAACAGGTATCACTGTCAAGGAAAGGGATTGAGAACACTTCCCCTTTTCTCACTGAGTCTAAGACCCTGACAGACTCCTAGAACAGGAAGAAGGACTACATACTTCCATCACAGGACATTCAGTGGCCTTCCCCACTACTGAAAAGGTCCCAAGAGTGTGACAAGTGACAACATATATGCATCTACACACCATCCTGTGTGTGGAAGGCACGTGCCTTCCAATACCTTGCATATATTCTCAAACATCAAGTCTGCATCACCTCACAAAAGAGCTGCTCTTGGCAGATCAGAACTGACTACTCTGGAGTCTATTGCATTGCATGAACTCAATCACCTGCAACACTTTTTTGCAAGATTATTTCTTATAGCTCACCAGGAGGAATGAAAAGTGAGGTTCTCAGCCTGTTCCTCACACCTGTTCTGCCAGTCACGTACAAACAACATGGATGGAATGTAATTAGAATACCTCCTTCCAGCAGGATGCAAAGTAAGTCAAAGTGGGAAGGAAGGAATGCTCTAGGGTACCACTCAGAGGTTATGATTCATTTATCAGCGCAACAGCTTCCATCCCTGCCAACCCACCTTCAGTCCAGAGGGATCTTCAGCTGCTGTCTCCTCTGTTGGACAGGATTCTAGAGATTTGTGAAGATGATTAATAGCCTCAAATGTGGCACTGTGTACAGCCCTGATTCGGTCTTCTGTCATTCTTCCCCCAAACAGATTCTGCACACCAACACTCACTGTAAAGACACAGTATCAGAGATGGGTTTACAAAGCTAACTTTCCCAAACAGATCTTTCACCTCAGAGATTGACTTCAGTGGCTACAGATGCCTAAGGGACAGTAGGCAGCTCACAGTAATCAAAAAGGTTTAGTACTCTCACATATATCCACAAGTTGCAGGATTATTTCAGAAATAGTACTCAACAGAGTTCTCTGTAATGACAAAATCTTTCTATACTTACTTCCAAAACTTTGGCCCCTGGAACCCAAAGAAGCAGGAGCTGAGGGGTGACTGTGTGAGCCTGCAGAGGCCTTTGCTGTAGGATCCTGGAGCGGGAGTGGTGTTATCAGCTTCGTACCACCTGGCCTGCCAGCTGGGTTAGACAAAGATTCTTCACGGCAGCTGCTGCTCGTGCTATCCTGCCCTTAAAGAGAAAGGAATCACAGGCTGAAACAGTTGCACAGTGAACCTCAGAGCCTTGCTCTACAGCCCATAGAAGAGCCTTTATTTTGCCCAATAGTCTGCTTGCAAAATACTGTGAAGTGGTGACACCAGTTTAATAGCAGGTTACCACATCACCTGAGCCACCAGAACTACAACATGTGCTCTTGGCCTTCTGCTGTGACAGGCAACAAGTCCAGCTCCAGCCTCAGTATGTGGTTTGTAGCAACACAGCGAACTCTGCAACTGTGGTCAGAGTAGTGCAAAAAGGTCAGTTTTACACACTGTTCCCAGATGATTTATTAATTCTGAAGACATCTCTCCTGTCAATATTTTGAACACAAAAACTATCAAAACATCCAAGAACAAACGAGCCAAGAGCTCATGAGCTTGTCTCTCTCAGGAATGGCACACTGGAAGCTTCTCATTTTGAATCTGGTAACTGGAATATTCAGTCACGACAACATGCACAAACAGCACAGTTCCATAACGCGACAGAGGGAGTTAACACTTCACTGGCATGTTCTCGTAGAGATACCTGTCTCAGTCATGTAGCCAAAGCTGGAAACCTAGATCCTAATGGTGGGAGGAAACTCGCTTGGGAAGCCACCACATTTCACAGGAAATATTTGAGTTGTTCCATTCATCTGCTCCCAGACACATATTTCGCAATTAACGCTTTTCATCTTCAGACATTTTATAGACCACAGGCCATATATAAGTTTATGCTATATTTCCTCCATATTAACAACTACTTCAAGCCAAACTGTTTTGTAAACTTCTGGAGGCAAAAAAAAAAAAAAAAAAGTTAGCCCTACCTTTTTCACTAGTATCTGCTGTTGAAATGTTAAGAGCACTCAGTGCAGCTTCCAAATCCTGCACTTGCTTTAATAACCGTTCCCCTTTATCTGGCAGCAACTGAACATTCACTGTAGCCAACGTACTCTGCAAACAAGAAAGAAACCAAAACCTGAGCGTGGTCACCAAGCTCTCTGCCAACACAGAACAATCAGGCCAGAAGTCTAAAAAGAACTAATCTTATCCCATTTTAATTTGTATTTTGATACTGTTCTGTAATCTCCAAAAGCTTTCAAGTGCCATTCAGTACAATTAGACAGTCTTTTAGGAGAAAGTAAACTAACCATTGGTGTTCTTTAGAAAAGATGTAAGGACACAGGGACTCCTTTTTATGAAACAGGTAGTCAAGTGACCTGGACAATCTTAACCTCTCTTAAAGCACTAAACATTTTACCTACTTGCACCTTTCTTTCTATAGCTGCACAAACAACAGTTCTGACTTTATTTTGAGGTTCTTTTCTGAACTCTAGGCAAACAGAGGGGTTCATAATAAAAACTGTAGAACATAGTGATTAGCATTATTAAAAAAAAAAAAAGCAAACAGGCAGGTAGTTTATTTCATCCTAGTGTGAGCTTTCATAGCTAGATCACTCCTACTGCACAAGGCCAAGAGAGGCTACCAGAAACAGCCATGTTGTTTACAAAGGTTAAGCTGGCTGTGCACTATCCCATCTTATGGATATTACTTTCAGGGTAAAAGACAAGACACCACCTCAGGTGGGCATCCCCAAATGCAGAAGGCTGCATTACGTTACAGGTAATTGTTTTGTATCTACTTAATACAACCAGTCTGTACATAGGCTGAATTCCCTCCCACACCACATCTTCCTAAATCACATTTTGAGTTTCTGCTGTGGGGAGATACCATATTCTGATGCCTGTCATGAGTAAGGGAAGTCACTCTGGAAACAGAACAATAAACCCCCCAAATAATAGGTGCAATAAGTGACCTTTTTCTGTTTCAGCTGGACTACAAGATGGTTATGAAGCACTTTAGGGTCCTGGGGTCCTTCCATGTGATGTGATACTGCTGCTATTGGCAAAGATGTCCCCTGCACACTCTTTCCTGATTTTCCTGAAGGAATCTCAACTGATTTCTCAGGTCTACTTTTACCTGATGAGGAACAAACAAATTGTACTTCATCACTGTCACTGCCAGAAGCCTCACCAGGAGGCTGTGGCAGCCCTGGCCCGAGCTGTGCCTTGGACAGCTCTGTCTCTGCACCTCCCCTCGGGGCAGCATGCTGCAATGCCGGCTGTGCCCCTGCAGGGGAAGGGGCATCTTCTTTAGACACCGGTTTAATTCCACCGTTCTTCTGACCAGTGCAATCCTTCTCTCTTGTTTCTTTATCCCCACAACTTTTTAAGATTTTGTCTCCAAGCTGCTCCTTTACTGGAGGCTTGGTACTTGTACTTTGCTTTCCAAGACTTAGTGGCAAGAGTTTTGATCTCGCGCCTGGCTCCTTGTCCACACAAGCAGAAGGCTTCTTGGATTCCCTGCCACTGCCACCATATTTCTCTTCCTCTGAAAGTGTATTTTTCCCTTTCCTGGTGTCAGAAAGGCCAAGTTTAGATTCAGACACTGCAGTCTCCTGAAATTCTGGGTCACTTGTACTTCCTGCAGATGGTTTCTTTTTATTTTTGAGCTCTTCTAGAGGTTCTGTCTCTGTGGAAGAATCAGAGGTTGATTTCTTTTCTTTACGTGACACCAGCACACTCTCATTATCTGCTTTAACTCCTTTTGCTTTACTTTCCTCTCCATTTCCTTGCTTCATTTGTTTCCAGGATGATGGTGCACAATTCTTGTCCAGCACTTTGAATGGATTTCTTTGGCTAGTGGGATTGAAGAAAGGTGCTGTGCTGGGCTGGGATTCCAAGGCTTTTGACACTTTGGTAGCTTTTGGATCCTGCAATATATACAAGGGAATAAATGCTAACATACAAATTATTAAAGCCTGTTAACTACACACACAACCTGATCACCTCAAGCAAGACTTCATTCTCTACCAAGATCATCTTTCCTATCTTTTTAACAGAATCAGGGTAAACATTTCGTAAGAAATCCCAAACTAAACTGCTGTTTTTCTACTTTTTTTGCCATTCCCACTGTTTTCTGGGATCAAGTCCCAGCAGCACAATCTCTAGAAGAGAGGACAGCCAGCAATCAAATCCAAGTTTCTTCCAAGACTGAAGAATAATGAGCACTTCACACAGCTAAGGAGAAAGAGAAGACAAGAAGACAGCAGGCATGACACACTTTTCAGCTAGAAAATATAAAATCTCCCACTAAGTAGTTTGAGAGGTGGTTACTGTGTATGGAATGAAAAGTCATGCCGGAATAAGGTGATACTAGAATACAAAGGAAACACTCATACCTGCCACGGGACGCTTCCACACCATTTCTTCCCACTCAGCTTACTTTTAAGGCACCGGTAAAACAACCTACCAAGGATTAACACAAGATTTCAACCCCAAGAGCCAGTAAAGAAGCCCTAAGCATTCTTTGAAAAGTATTTTGCACTGAAAACTATCACAGACAAGTTCTCTTCATCTGTACTTTACATTCAGACCTTTGCATAACAAAAGGCCATGAACACTGGCAACAGAGCTTTTTACAGGAGTAGCGTTCTCTGGATAAAGATTCCTAGGGTTTGGGGTTTTTTTTTTTTAATTTTAGCTATAGAAGAGTACCTGCTCAGGCAAAAATACTGTCTATGTTTAGAGCCTTAGAAGCATCTTATGATTTCAAGGTGTAAGGAAACAACTCTTCTTTTAGTTACACTGCACAGACCACCTCATCTTTGTAGCAACTCAGGGACAGAAATACTTTGCATGTGATTTCTTTCTTAAACTAGCAGCCAACTAAGACTGTTGCAAGTACTTTATCAGAATTAACACTGGTGAATTTGTTGCTGAGTTTGGATGAACCCAGCCACAGAGCCATGTTCAATTCTGTTAAAAACAAACATTACCTGATGACCCAGGTTTATACTATTGGATATAACTGCTAATAAAAGTGGCAAGTATTTGGAAACAGGGTAAGTGAAGGCCTCAGGTCTCGATGACCCTTTTCAATTTTAGAAGGAAACTGCCAGTCAGTCACCATCAAACAACTCCAAGCATTTCAACATGTACATTAAACCCGTTTCCACTTTGAATGACTGGCAGTTCAACTCTCTCACTTGTTCATAAATAAAAAAGAAACCTAAGGTCCTCCTGATCCTAAGAATAACGATCTTTATTTTTAAGAGGCAGCATCCTACAAAGTAAGTCTTCAAATATACCATAAAAATGAGATACTCTTGCAACAGCCCTCCTTTCCCTACAGGACACAGGTACAGCTTAGGTGGATGTTAAATCCTCATTCCAGTAAAACTACTAAACCCCAGGATTCAAGTTTTCTGACCTGCAACTGCAAAAACTAAAGGATCATTAGTCAGAAGCACTTTGAAAAGATTATTTTAAGAACTGAATATAGGATAAAGAAAGAAGAAGGAACATAAGTTTTACCCGTGTTAAGACAGACATACAGTTTTTAAAAAATCTGAGGAACTTACTGGTATTCATCTCTGTCCGGCTGCTGAACCAGCACTTGCAGCTCCACCACGCACTCCTCATGGATCAAGCAGTGAGAAGCAGGAACCCTGAAGGGAGGAAAGGAGAAGCGGAAGAATACATACACGACGAGCTACCCAAGAAACTGCCACGGCAAAACAATCACTTGCGACAAAACAAAGATTACGTAAGAAAACAAGTTTGCGGCTGCTGACACAGCAGTGAACTTCCCTCAGGGCAGCCACATGTGCCCCCTGTCCCACTCCTGCCGCCCCCTGCCCTGCACTTACGGCGCTGGGAGGACGAAGCCGCATGCAGCGGGGCCCTGCGTCCCGCACACGTAGAAGCTCTTCCCTTTGTTGGGGCCATCGCGGACACCCGTTTTCAGGAAGCAGAGGGACCCTGCGGAACGGAGAAGAGCAGAACTGGTCAGGCCGAGACCCCCACACAAAACCCCCGCCCAGAGCCTCCCGGGCCGCCCCTCACCGTGCTCGGCGCACGGAACAGCCTCCATGGCCGGGCGGCACCGCCGCGCCCGCCCTTTGAACCGGCCAATCCCGCCCGGCCGGCGCACCCACCAATCAGCGTGGGGCGGGGGCGGGACAGGGGGCGGAGCAGCCAATCGCCGCTGCGCTGTGCGCGCCCTGATCCCCGCCCATCGCCGCGCCCTCGAGGGCGGGAACAGGTGTGAGGGGAAGGCACTAAGGGGGCGTGGCCACACGGGAAAGGGGCGTGGTCAGGACGCGTGGGCGTGGCCCGAGGCCACACCCGGCAGGGCCGCGCTCCCCGAGCCTGCCCGGCGCGCAGGGAGCCGCGTTCCACCCAGGACACCTCCCTGTCCTGGAAACGGCTCATCCTGCCAGCTGGATATACGTCTAAAAGTAAAATATTTAAAGATGAATTTAAGTTGAAATAATAGTACAAACAACACAAACCATCAGGAACTGGAAATAAGTTGTTGGGTTTTTTTTCTCTTCTGTATTTAAGATGGGAAATACAGTTTTACAAAACGTGTGCTTTTCTCAATTATTGCTTTTGTTGAGGACAACTCAAGTGAGAGAACGACTCTGGTAATAACAGAGTTACAGAAGGGTTATAACGTGTGTACAAAAATATGAACAACATTTACACTAAATAACGGATTAGTGACATTAACGCTGGCAGCCAAATTCAGCCACGGTGTAAACTCTTGCAACCCCCCTGACCTGCCTGAAGGCTGTATTTGTCTCAGTACCTCTGCGAAAAACGTGCTTTTTACACAATACTATCGCTTTTGTGCTTTCACACGTGCCTTGGAATTTTTTCTCCTAAAAGCAAGAGCGTTTTGGGCCAGCACCGACTCCTCCACAATGCATTCATACTTGTGTGTGCCCTTTTGACATTCAGCAACGACTCCGCCCAACTTGTTTCGCAGCAGGAATATGGAATAAAAGGGATGCAGACAAAATACTTTCAGGCAATTGTATAGCTTAGAGCGTTCACTCCTACAAGCAACTGTGATTGTGATGTTAATGACAGCAATAATGACCTCGCTGCAGGGCGTTTCCCGGCAAATACTGGGATTTTTGGTTCTTTTTTCCTAAGGTGTGCCCAAGGTGCAAATTTCTCTAACACATCAGAAGTAAAAAATGCAGGAGTTAGAATCTCACTAGTATTAATTGGTTTATTCCTGCATTATGCTAAGAGCCATCTTACTGGAGCTTAAGTGTTCTTGCTCTAACAGCCTGTTCTTGAATCAGCAAACCATGTACTGAATTTTAAGCATGCAGTTATATTTTATATGGGAACGCAATGGGATTGAAAGTCCCAGAAAGTCAAGTTGCTTTGTCCAGAGATGGACATAAGCTTGTGCTGAAATATATCTCTGAGTCGGGAACACAGACAAACAGGATGTCTAAATACAGTGCTGGACCGAGGCTCTGCCTCGCAACACTTTGCTTCTGTGCCTCTGAACAGGTCGCACAAAGACAAAACAAGTGTACACCTCGGTTTTGCCCAGATGGAAACATCCTGCTCCTGATTTCCAAACAATCTGCAGCAAAACCTCATACAAAGCACTTCTGGGGAAAGGTAGAGGCACAGGGGAGCAGACACAGAGTAAACAAATGCAAATCCTTGGTCCTTAAGTCCATTTCCTACTGACACCCACCCCCGAGGAATTATCCTGCTCACTTATGTCTCCTTCTCTTTGAAATACACAGTAAGGCAGGGCTGTAACCCCCCCAAAGTAAGGAAGGGGGTAGCCCAGGAAGGCACAGAAAGGTTCCTCAAGCTGAACATACTCATATGATCCACCTCATCCCTCTTTTCCTTACAAACCTTCCCACCTTTGCAGCTTGCTTCACTGCCAGCAACTTGGCTGTGCCCAGTTCCCCTTCTTTGGCAAGCAGGGCTGATCAACCCTCTGACAAAGGCCTAACAAGATAATGTCTGTACAGTGCTTAAGAACATGCAAAGTGCAATGTAAGTGCCAAATGTTCTTATTTTTGAGATTATGGAATTAATACTCCAAAGAAATAGAAGCACTGAGGTAACTACAGCTTAAATATTACATTCCCTCATGATTTAAAAAAGACAACTCTCTTCTCTCTAGAAGATGAATCCTGAATATGAAGTGGTAATATCTTATTTATGTTCTGACAAGCTTAGCACAGCCACTGAGTGCCCTTTTAATAACAGCAAAACCAGGCACATGAGCTGAAGTTCTCAGAGAAACTAAGAATTCTGCACTAATGATTTCCTCAAATCCCATCTCTATGCTGTTCCCAGCACAGGTCTGCTTCTAGCCATTACACCCAGAGGAGCTGGAGTCCTGTGCCACTGAAGCAAAGCAGTAAATCCAGTATCAGATCTGGCATTCTGAACAGACAGAAATATCCTCCAGCAAACGTAAGTAGGACCATAATCTGCATGAGCTCTCTGAAAAGTTCAGGTTTTGCCTGTGTTCCTCAGCTGGGAGTCTGCGACAGTAAGGCTTTATGTAGTATCCAATGCACAAGCCCCTATCAGAGCACTCCAGCTACCAAGTACCAACTGATTATCCTGGTGGTCAGAAGACGATGGATGTAACAATGAATTAAACACTGCACATACTTTTTCTGTTTTGTTCCTGTATCACCTTTGGCCAGATATGGGCCCAAGATTCAACTGACTAATGATCTGGTCAGTGAAACCAACCCCTGCATTCCTATGCCCTGTGTGATAACGACATGGCAGAAGAGTCAATAGCACCCTAACCAGTAAACAAACACCGCTGGAAAATGCTGATGCAAGTACCAGAATTCAGCTGTTTCCAGGTGTTGAAAAAACACTGGAAACATCCCCACACGGTGTCCTGGTTCTGGTGAAACACTAACAGCTGCAGTAGGCCCCGCCTAGTGGTTTCATTCTGTTTTCTTACTCCAGTGCTCGTGTCACATATTCCCTTCATCAATGCTCTGCAACTTCAGTCTTTGGCTGGCGTGGGGCCTGGCACCACGCCGCGTGTTCCCACTGCTTCCTGCCAGAGTCCGCAAGGGGAACAGCGCTCCTGGTAAAGCATCTTCCCCAAACAGGCTGAGTTTCACATCAGCTTCAATAGCTCTGGCCAGACTGGCTGCATAACTGTCCAGAGATTTATGGACTTCAGCTTTTACATGAAGAACAGAATTCTTTGCAGCTTCTGAAAAAAAAAAAGATGACATTATGATAAGCATGGTTGTGCAAATGCTTGAAAACTAATATAGATCCTGTTGTAAAGGCAGGATCATGCCCTCTGCAAAACCACTGCCCTACAAAGCACATTTACTGACAATACTCAGGCTTCCTACACCATTCTGTGGACACAAAGCTTCAGAGTGACCTGGGATAATCTGTGTTGGTGCAGCTGTTTTTGTAGCATCTATACACCTCTCTACCCAACCAGCATGTTAAGCAATACCAGAGTTCATCCTAAGTGTAACTTCAGTGAGGCTGCTGAAAACCCTGAGACTCTTCAGAGAGAACTGCTAAACCTGTGGGGATTTGTGCACTAAGACTTCCCTCTTTCACTCAGACATGAAATTAGATGTCTGCTCCTATGTAATCACTCAGAAAGATAGTGGGAAATGTATGCTAATATATATTTGTACAAGGAAATATTCATCGCATACTGGGAAGAGGACAAAAGGGAATTTTGCCAAGATCTTTAAAAATTCCGTAGAAAGAGTTTTCTCATTATTTCAGGTTTTATTATTACTTGATTCTTAAAGGCATTCTGCTCATTTTCATACTGTCCACAATCATGTATTGTTTAGAAAGCGCAGTTATTATCAAGTCTTCTATTGAAATTATTGTAACTATCACCCTAAATTAATGTTCCAACATTTTACAGATGATCACAGCAATGTTCTGCCAGCCCAGTATCAACAAGCAAGTTGACTGAAAAAAGTGCACATGGTTCATCTGTTTTCACCCATACCAGCTGAGGAACACACCCAGTAAAGTGAAGTGGAATTTAAGTAAAAACAAGTAAGTGAGACAGAATCAAATTATATTCAGATCATTGAAGTCTGTAAATGGAAGAATTTCAAGTCTGTAAGTGACAAAGTTGAGAAGAGACAGCAAGTGAGAAACACAAGGATAATGCAATCAAAATATGAGGGCAGGAACATGTATTCCCTGAGAAACACAAAACAGACTGTAACAGCCACCAAGATGAGTGGAGTTGCAGAGACAATACTGCTGTGCAATATAATTTATATATATGCAGGGAATCCCAGCTTCTAACTCTTGTCCTTGCCTGCTGCTACTTGAGATCTGGAAGAAAGACCTGATTTTGCTTTCTGTTGTACCTGCATGAATGATCAGGTCTGTCAAGGCAAACAGTGGTCAGATACTTTCCAAGACAATTCTCAGGGTCCTGGGAGGCTTCCTGAGCATTCAATATAGTTGACTTTGAGCATTTTCATACTTACCCCTACACTCACCTTTAATTTGCTCTACTTCATCTTCAAATGTCACTGAACTCCTCCTTCGAGGGGGACAGATGCAGTGTGGGGCATGAGGGCCATCTGAGCTATAATCTTCAAGAAGCATTGTATCTGTTCCTGAAAAGAGCAAGAGTCCTCAAGTAAAACAGTAACACTGGGATACAATATGGTGGCAAAAAATTTCCAGCAGTTCCTTCAAAAGATGTCTAAACCCAGCTTTTGTGAGTAAATTTCAGCTCAGATTAAACACTGCACAGGAAAAGAATGAGGTCAGTTTTCATTCAAAGGATTGGAAAATCTTCTCATTAGGGACTGGGCATCACAGGCCCCAGGATCATGTACTGCATGCAGAAGGCAACACCGAAGGGGGACTAAGGCTTCCTTCTGCTCTTCAGTAAGTCACAGTAAAAGCATCCAAGTGAAACAGTATTTCACAGTGGATCACTGTATATCCATTCCCAGACTATGGACTGTGCTCCCTCCTTAACCAGCAGAGGCACTTTTAACAGCATTTGGTATCTCTAGTTTTGTTCATTTGTTTAAATTGCTGTCACAAGATGGTAACACCACATCCTCTTAACCAAGGCAGGTTTACCAGGAAGCTGTTCTCCTTTATCTCATACAGCTGCAGAATATCCACAACAGGCATAAAGCTACCACCATAAAACAACTGCCAAAAATAAATCCCAGCTCCACAGACTTCCTTTACAAAAGTAGGAAACAAATCCCTTACACCAAGCAACCTTTGAAAGATCACCCTCTGGTGTCTCTAGAGCAGAAATACTCCCTAGAATAACTACTGCAGTTAAGGACTGGTAGCTGAGTTAACTGCCAGAAAAATCTAGCTACAGATCTGGATAGAAAATTACCATCAGAGCTCTTTTTCCCTTTTCCAAACCATCTTCAATTGAGAGATCTTAAGTAGTAATGAAATCCATAAGCTGAAACAATCCCAAGTGTTTATGTTTACACTGCAAGATGAACAAGACAAAGTCTCTTACAAAATAGTAAACAGAGAAGCCCATTCTCCACAGCACTTCGTTGCTCTGTTCCTTGTGGATACAGAGAAAGTCTCCAAAGAACAACAGAAACTGAAGGAGAAGGGCACAAAAGCAGTGCATCTTGTTCCCAGGACACATTACCAAGGGAGGCTCATCATTCCGTAAGCAGCATTTTACAAATAAATCTGTTGAGAGCAAGAGAGGAAAAAAGCAACTGCAGCAGTTTTCTGTAGCAGCTGGAACAGATGCTTCATGTCCTTTGTCCACCAGGAGACATCTGTGGGTGTAAATACTGACTGTCCATGAGAGTGCTGCCAAGTGCAAACTTCTGCCCAAGTATGGAGCGAGAGACTCGCAGTTACCTGAATCTTGTGAGCAGCTGAAACCTGTGTCTCCTGTGCTGCTGCTGTTTCCCAGTGGCCTCCCACCTGCCATGAGGGCAGTAAGGTGAGGAGATAGTCCCAAATCTGCAAGAAAGTTTTGGTTTTGTTACACAGTGAATGGTTAGGGAGTTTGCAATAGTAAAAACCTCTTCCAGTAATACCCACTCTACTGCCTTATTTATTATTCTGCATATAAAACTTACCTTGCTGATGCAGAGAGCACAGCTTCTGGACTTTCCATCTTAGAAACCCAGTCAGCAGCTCTCAGGTTTGGAAAGGCAAGTCTCCTTTCTCCCTGCACCATCTCCCTCCCACTCTCGTTGCAACTGCATGTGTTTTATCAGCCAGACAGGCTGAGCACCAAGCAAATGCTCTCACATGGATGGGGAGATTTGCCAGGCATCTTCTAGACAGAGAATAACCTGGTAGCCACTGGCAGCTGTGACAGGCCATTAGTGTGGGAAGAAGTTTATGAGCAAGGCTGGGGCACAGAGATGCCCAATTTCTTTCAAATCTTCAAAACAAGAAGGGAGGAGATCCTGGGATTTTCACAAAGGTGCTGTCTTTGGATCCCACCTTGAGATTTTGTTGTGGGTTTGTTGGGGGTCTTTTTCCCCTCCCTACCAGCCTCCAGCTAATGCATCTGTTAAGAAGCTGACAGCTTCAAGTTTATTGCTTGAAAAGAAAGAGAAACTTCCAGTCTTTTCCCTCCCACCTCAATTCCCAATGTAATCATCCATAGCATTTCCTAGATACAGACTTGCCAAAGCTCCTGCAGCTTGTGATGTGGCTACAGCTCCATAACTCTTTCATTTACATGACAGTCTCTCCCAGTGTTCCCAGGTTGCAGAAAAGATAACGGACACCTTGCTGCTCTCATCTTCCTTCTGCATTTTAGATCATCCTTCCCAATTAAATGATTTCAGTTTCTGCCTCTGCATGAAATATCCCTTAAAGATGTTCTATTTTTGGAAGCTTCTGAACAGGACCACAGAAATGATTAAAAATCTGAATGTCATTTCATTGCTACTTTAAAAAAAACAAGAAACCACCAAACCGAGCAACTGAAGCTCTCAGTCTGCAACTTGGGGAGACACCAAATAGTTCTACAGTTTTACACGGTTTTACTTTGTTTATGATCTTTTCTTCCCAACCATTAAGCCTAAAAATTGAACTTGCAGAAACAGTTATGCCAGTGGAACCTTACTGGATTTCAGAGAGTTCTAGCATAAGGCCATTAATCAAAGAAAAAGTGCTGCAAAAAGTACTGTTCCTAGAGCTCAAATCTGGGCAACACAAAATGGAAGGCACACAAAAGGAAATGCTTGAGAAAGAAGAAAATAAATTATTTTTATTAACCTCATCACTATGTCTTCTCTGCCTGAGAAAGTTTTACTATAGTAGGAGAAAGATGTTAACTGTAAAAAAAGAGAAAAATTCTCCTTTCAAATGTCTATAACCTGACTGATAAAAGACTTCTGAAAACTACAGAAACATTCAACTTTCTTTACAGAGTCCTGAAACATGCCAAACATAGGAAGCCTTGCTCTTAGTGGTATGAAGTGTCTTTTGTAAGCCACATCTTACCTGTGATCCTGTTGGAAATGCTGAACAGCCTCGATGTCCTGTGCCGCTGAACAAAGGACTCGCGGTAATACCGATCCCCAAAGCACATTCCCAGGAGTTCCTTGCGCACTGTCTTGTTCCACAGCCCATAAATTAGCGGATGGCAAATGGCACTGGAAAAGGACAGCCATGTAGCCAATGTCTCCAAAGCAGGGGAAATACTGTTTTTCCCCCAAAGTGCCTCTGATGTAATTACCACCATGTAAGGCCCCCACGTAATGACAAAAGCCCCGATGACAACCAAGATGGTTATGAAAGCTTTGCACTGGTTGGCTGAGTAAACAACCCCTTGGAATGCGTTCCTTCGGCTGCCAGAGGAGGACGTGGAAGTGCTGGAGTTCTTCCTGCCGTTCCTCTGTGAGTCCTCCTCCACAATGACAACACTCCCACAGTGGATTTTGCGGGCCTTAATCCTCGCCACGCGGAATATGAATCCATAGCAGATCATCATGACCACGAACGGCAGCAGCGCGCACCAGATCTGCCAAAAGGCCGTGTAGGCAGCCTCCTTGTGCCAGGCTGCCACACACATCCACTTGAATTGGTCAAACTCCAAAGAGGACCAGCCGAAAAGAGGAGGGAGGCAGCCAATAAGGGAATGCAGCCACACGTACACAAGAGCTACCACTGCTCTGTTGCCCGTTATCTTCATCGGATAAACCATTGGGTACAGCACAGCGTAGTACCTGGGGGGCAAGAAAATAAGTAGTCCACAGGAGATAAAAGACATACAATAAAGAAAAGAAGATGCTTTAATGATGTTGATATCTAGTTCTTTTTTCTTCAAACAGGCTCAGAAACTCTGTTTCTAGAAACAGTTACATGTAAAAACAGGCATCACTACAGTCAAGACTGTCAAACTTGGCTGAAGGCACACATGCAACCATTACATCCGTTCCTACGTGTGAGTGTATGCTTAGGGTATAATCTGGAATTTTAAGTCACTACTTCATGTTTATCAAATAGTATGTTACTATACCATCAAGAGCTTTAAAAACCTCTAGATGCATGTTTGCATTTTCCATTGTTGATGACATCACTCTCTCTTGTTCCACATCAAAATTTCACAAGGGGCTAAAGGAAAAGTGTCACTCCAGCAGTACATCATGTTTCTCTCTGCAGTGCTTCTCAACTCTATGAACAGCCAGCGAGTTACTCTAGGAGACGAGCACACAATTTGTTACCATTTGTTACCAAAGAGCAGCTTACCGGTCTATAGCTATGAGTCCCAGAGTGAGCATGCTGGCTGAGCTGATCAGCATGTAGAGCAGGGCTGAGAAATTGCACCAAACAACCCCGAAGATCCATTCTCGCCTGATGGAGCTGGTGACAACAAATGGCAGCACCAGCACAGAGAGTAGAAAGTTGGAGAGGGTCAGGCTGAACACAAACTTGTTGCTCAAGGTGAGAAGGTACGACTTGCGATACAGGGTGACGACAATCACCAGGTTGCCCAAACAGATGAAGATGGCAATGACGATTATAGCAATGGACTCGGTGACTCTGACTGCCCCATCTTCCTCCGTGGTCAGGTTCCTCAGGCCCTTCCCATTGCTGAGGGAGGAATTGCTGCTCATGGTCAGAGCGTGCAGATCTGGAGCAGCCAAGACATGCTGAGCAGCTAGAAGCAGAACAACGCTCAGAAACATTCAGGTAATAGTTCTTCAAACTCTTTCCAGTGACTGGAGGCCCTTTTGCCTTTGTTAAAATTTACCTGTAGTACGCGGGAAACCATTTTAGATAGGCAAGCGGAGGGGCAGTAAATTGCCTATGGGCACACCAAAGAGGACAACACCAAACCTAGAACAGGGAAGACAAGAAGAGGTAAAGGGGGGAAATAAGAAAAAAAAAATAAGCACATTTTACTTTAAAATTTTCTAAGGATCTTACTTGTTTCTAAGTCCTACTTACCAGCTCCTTCATCTAGGCTGTGAAGAAACAAGAATGTCACTATCAGTCTTTGTTTCTCTTACTTTAAAGAAAGTCACTTTTTAAAAAAAATTCTGCCTGTTTATCCTGATTGTTACGTTGTATTCTGCCTATGCAGCATTTGCTGGTGGTCTATGGATGCCTGGCTAGTCATACTCTGCTGACTCTTTCTTAACAGTTGCTAAGTAACATTCAAAGACACAGGGACCACTTCATGTACTCTCCCAACATTGTTTCTCCACGTTCATCATCACCTTAGCTACAGTGCTGATTGTATTTTACTACCTATACCAAAGGACTCAGGGAACTGGCTTTCTGTACATGAGGTTTGAAAGACACTTCCTTGCATTAAGATGAGGTCCATGCTACAGAAATGCTTGAGAACCTCTAATCCTTGACTTCTCAGTGTTAGCATCCATCCCACTGATTCACAACCTCATTTTGTGAAACCGTGTTATTTCTCCCAATTCCTTAGCAATTCCTCTTTTCCCTGCTGCCTTGAAATGGCATTCAATACCTACTTCACTGTCCTTCACCCATCTGCAGCACAGTATACGGAACAAACAAAACCAAAAAATGCAAATATGCAGACCAAAAAAGTAAAGGAGTCCACCAATTAATATAAAGTTGATTTTAGCATTTCTTGGAAGTAAGGGACTCAGAAAAGTTATCTCAGCTAATTCTGCAGCTGTGCCAGACACGGGTCCCAGACAGACAGGAGTACTCACAGAAACGCTTCCATCTGTATGGCTACTGTGGCATTAGGCAGCAGTGTCAGTCTGGAAAGACGCCTTTTTTCCATTTTTATCTGTACTTTCCTAAGAACATAATTAAAGACATTACTGGGCCATGCTTTGTAAAAACATAACTTAGCTCTTCCCTAGCCTCTGACTGAGGATGTTTGCAAAAACACTTCCCCTCGAGCTTCTTTCTCTCTCAGCATGCCTGCACCACCTCTGTGTGCCTTTCCAACACTTTTTGGCCGGAGCGGGTTTTGGAAAGGCGGCTTCCATCGCGGCCGCTCCATGCGATAGCGATGCCCGGGGCACCTGGCGCTCCCCGTCCCCTCACGGCCCTGCTACAGGCTGGAGGGGAAAGCGGCCTCTGGCAGAGGTGGCCCTCCCGGGGCAGGGCAACCCGGGGCGGGATGGGACAGCATCCCATCCCACGCCATCCCATCCCACCCCGTCCCGTCCCATCCCATCCCATCCCGGCCGCGGGCAGCGCCGCCAGGCTTCCCGCACACACAAAGCGGGTGGGACCGAGTTGGAAGTACGGTGGGGAAGGGGGGTTTCGCCATTTTACCCCGCGCTCCCTCCGGCAGCGAACAAAGGGCTGGAACAGGGTCCTCCGCCCGGGGCATCCATCGCCTCCCC
>VXBT01000181.1:38544-129326 GCA_013400235.1 Oriolus oriolus | reverse complement strand
GGGGGCGGTCCCCGCGCTTCCCGGGACCCCAGTTAAAAGGAGGGGCGCAAATAATTTGCACAGATGAGGTAAAGTCGCTTGCTCCGGTTCCTAGTACCAGGCAGTCGCAGAGCCTAAGTGATAGACTTCCTAGAGCCCAAAACACTATTAAAAGTAACACAGAGAAGATTTTGGGAAGAGTTTTCCCAGCACACACGCCTGAAGCAAGACATCCGATATAGGTGTCAGTATAAAGCGCCCAGTATAAAGGGTGAACAATAATTAAATGCCGTCCCTCGTTCCTGGCTTTCCCCGGCAAGGCCCTTGAGAGCAGAGGGTGACTGCCCTGCTGTGAGCTGTGCTATGTTCTGTTTGCTCTGTGGAGTTTTTAATGCTGCAGACATCAGTTTCCTGTGGCTGCTGCCTCAGTATGCTCCAACAGCAGGAGCTGGACCGTGTGTCTTGCTCCTGCGCCAAGGGAAGTCCATAGGGAGTTAGTCTGCCCTTTGGATGACGCAGAAAAGCAAGGCAAGCACCCACCCATCAGTGCTGGAATACTAAGCTAATGTATCATTTTCAACCAGTTCTAGTGATGCTTTTCAACAGGACTTTTTAAAGCTTACCATGCCATTGCACTTTGACATTTTAAAAAGACCATCTTTGGACAGCACTCAAAATTACATCAAATCAGCGCAGGAGATTCCACAATGAGCAAAAACTGCTGCACAGAAGTTCAACTTAAATGTGAGGAAGAACTTATTTCCTGTGCAAGTGACTGTGCACTGGTTGTCCAGAGAGGTTGTGCAGTCTCCCTCGCTGGAGATATTCCAGACCTGTCTAGACACAGTCCTGTGCTCTGTGCTCTGGAATGACCCTGCTTGAACAGGGAAGTTGGACCAGATGATCCATTGTGCCCCCTTGCAACCTTGCACAGCTGTGATTCTGTGTGCACGTGTGTGTGTACTATCTAACACAGCACAGGGCACCTGTGTGATGGAGTCAGGTAATGCTTGCTGCAACTGTGAATGTGAATGTGTGAATGTGTGAAGCTGTGAATGTGGCCATGGAGATGGCCCAGGGCCACGAGAGGCTTCTGAGCTCCCCATGACTGCTCCTACCCAGCCATCCCACCGCTCTCGGCAAGGTACTCATGGCTGGGGGCACAAGCACTTGTGGGGCACACAAACATTCTCTGCTGGCTTCTGCAGACCAGATTCCCTGGAACAGGGGCTTGGGCGAAGTTGCTGGCTCTTCACACTGGGCAGAGGAGATTGGAGAGCCCACTCTCCCCATGGTGACTCCAGCAGCACAGAGAAGTGTGGATCCCCAGCCCTCACCCACCTGCCCCCCACATCACCTCACGGAATCACAGAGTGAGTAGGTTGGAAGTGGCCACAATGGGTCATCTGGTCCAACCTCCCTGCTCAAGCAGGGTCATCCCAGAGCACATGGCACAGGATTGTGTCTAGATGGGTCTGGAATATGTCCAGTGAGGGAGACACTATCATCTCTCTGGGCAACCTGTTCCAGTGCTTGGTCATCTGCACAGTAAAGAAGTTCTTCCCCATATTGAGGTGGAACTTCCCAGGCATGAGTTTGTGCCTCTTGATTCCACTGCTTGGCACCACCAAGAACAGCCTGGATCCATACTCTTGGAATCCCCTCTTTAGATACCTGTACACATTGTTGAGGGCCCCTCTCAGCCACCTCTTCTCAAGGCTGAAGAGGCCCAGCTCCCTCAGCCCTTCCACCTAAGGGAGGTGCCCCAGTCACTTAATCATTTTCGTTGCCCTCCGCTGGACCCGCTCCAGGAGCTCCATGTCTCCCCTGTCCTGAGCAGCCCAAAACTGGACAGAGCACTGCACACGTGCCTCACTAGGGCTGAGCAGAGGGGCAGAATTCCCTGCCTTCCCTGCTGGCAACGCTCTTCCTGAGGCATCCCAGGCTTCCCCCGCCGCCGGGCTCCGCGCCGCGCCTGCCCCTGGAAGCGGAAACGCCACGAGGCGTCGGTTCCGGGGGCGCCGCCGCTGCCGTGAGGGCTGTGCGGGAGCAGAGGGGAAGGAGAGGGGCTCCGCCGCCTCCGCCGCCGCCCCTTCCGCCACCTCCTGCCTTCTCCTCGGCGGAGAGGAGGCCGCCATGCACCCCGTTTTCCAGAGTAGTCGGCGCGACTTCACCTTCGGGCCGTGGAAGCTGAGCGCCGCCCGGACGCACATCATGAAGTCGGCGCAGGCCGAGAGGTGGGGCGGGCTCCGGGCCGGGGGTGCGGGCGGGCACAGCACAGCACAGCACGGTGTCCCCGCTGCTCGGGGAGCCACCGCGGGGCTGCGGCCTCGGCCCTCACAGCGAGGGGCTGCGGGCTTCGGGCGGCCTTGCGGAACAAACGCAGAGCGCTCCCAGGGCGGCGGAGACGCTGTTCGGCCCAGTTACGGGGGGAACCGGGGTTTTTCTCTCTCTTCAAGCTTGATTCTCTGGCTGGAGAAACTGAGGTGATTTGGGTTACAGGTAATTTCCAAAATTTTGTTTTAATGATTGCAGAAGGCAGCCTACAAGAAAGACGAAGTGAGACATTTTACAGGGGCATGTAGTACTAGGACAAGGGGGAATGGATTCGAACTGAAAGAGAGGAGATGTAGATTGGATCCTAGGCAGAAATTCCTGACTGTCAGGATAGTGAGTCACTGGAACGGGTTGCCCAGAGAAGCTGTAAATGCTCCATCCCTGGAGATGTTCAAGGCCGGGTTGGATGGGGCTTTTGGGCAACCTGGGCTAGGGGAGGTGTCCTTGCCCATGGCAGAGGGGGTGGAACTTGATCTTTAAGGTTTCTTCCAACTCAAACCATTCTGCGATTGTATGATTATAATGGTTTTGGATCTCTGGACCTCTGTGAACTGAGACCTACTAACTAGAAGCCTAATTTTCTTAATTAGTTTTGAAAAAGGATCTTTTAAATGTCTTAGTCCATGTCTTGGTAATAGCTATTTTAAAATAGTGGTTTTCATTAAAAATTTACAATTTGCTGTCTTCTTGTAGTAATTTCCAGTCCAGTCAAGCCATTGGGGGAAATGTTCCTGTATCAGCGTCAAGTACTTAAGTCAGATTTGCTAATGTGGAACTGAACAGTTCAGCTGTGCCATAACTGACGTTAGTGGCAGATGAATTTGGCAGATATTTCTTGGTTTCATTTTCTGGAGTAAATTTCAGTATACATTGGACTCTTGTTAGTCTTGTTAAATGTACTTTTGTTTATCTTGGTTTTACTTTTTCTGAGGCCAGTGAGGCCATCTGTGGGAGGAACTGGCTGGTCCTGGCTTGGATAGGTGCACTATTTGCTGGGTAAAACACTGGCTGGATGGCTGAGCTCAAAGAGTGATGGTGAATGGAGTTACATCCAGCTGCTGGCCTGTCAGCAGTGGTGTTCCCCAGGGCTCAGTATTGGGGCCAGTCATATTCAGTATCTTTAGTGATGATCTGGACGAGGTGCTTGATTGCACTCTCAGTAAGTTCACAGATGACCCCAAGTCAGGTGGGAGTGTTGATTTGTTGCAGGGTAGGAAGCCTCAGCAGAGGGGTCTGGGCAGGCTGGATTGATGAGCTGAGGCCAATTGTAGGAGGTGCAACAAGGTCATAGCAACCCATTTTGTCTTTTTTATTGCTTGGAGAACATAACCAGTATCTATAGGAATTTTATTTCTGGCAAATATATGTTGCAAAAAGCCCTCAGCAACCTGTGTGGAAAGGTGAAGAATTAAATGTGCCATAGCCAACAAACAACTCTTCTGTGTGGGAGTTGGTTTTTGCAGGTCAGGGGTTCCTGCACTTGGTGAAATGGAAAAGTCCGTAATGTTACTCTGCCTTCTCTGGGAAAAATGTAGGATCTTATTCTCCAAGTCTATGAATTTGCTATTTTTATTTTAGTTAGGTTAGCGTATTGTTCTTTTGTATGCAGAGTTACAGAAATAACCACTTTTGTTCAGGAATGCCTTATTATCAGTGTGAACATTATGGTTAGGACACTCTTCTCCCTCCCCTCCTTCAAATTACTGTATTTCCTAAAGCTTACTTCTCTCCAGATGTCATGTATTCCTTTTTGGTCTTGATAAGTCAGGTAGGTAGGGAGGAAAAGAAGCATAGGAAGCCTTTTGGAAGTGAAGGTCAGAGGATATATCAAGTGTTGGAGTTTGTGTCTATATATAGTATATGTATATATGTGCATAAGCTTGAGTAAGTGTACAGACTGATGTAAAACAAAATGTGAAACAGGATGCTTTGGGATCTGCTGCAGGGATGGTGCTTACTTGGTTTGTGCAGTACCTTGTTCATCTGGCTCTGTGGCTTTGGCTGTGGCTTTCCTGCTGCAAATTATAAATACATGTCTTCGACCAGCTTGAAAAACTAGTAGAGCACAGTAGTGTCTTCTGCACTTTTTACATAGTTTGCCAGGGTTGTTTTAAGCATCTTTTTTGTAAGCTTCTAAATTTGGAGGTATGGACCACTGTGCAGTGAATTTAAACTTGCTGCTGATGAGTCCTTGTTCCTAAAAGTTTTTTTGAGCACCTTCTGAAGTTGGTCCATCAACTGTCCAGGGATTTGCTAGCACAGATTGGAAATTGCTTCTACATGCTTCTCAGGTATTTTTTTGATTCCTCATATGTGAGACTTTTCTATGAGCCTGATGGAGAAGGAGTGTTTTAGAAATACTTTTGTGGTGGAAAAGTCACTTCAGACCAATGACTGCATTTCAGGTAAAATGAATTAGCCTGGGAAAACAGCGAAGTCTTGGTGAACATATTGATGATGTTCTTCTAAATTATCATGGTCTAAAGAATCCTTGTTCCAAAACAAGGACTGCTTTCATTGAGCTATAGCTGACTAATGTCTGTTTTATTTTTCTCTGCAGGTTGGCTGATGAATTACACATGCCTTCCCTACCAGAGATGATGTTTGGAGACAATGTCCTAAGAATACAGCATGACCATGGTTTTGGAATTGAGTTCAATGCTACAGATGCTTTAAAATGTGTCAATAATTGTCAAGGTATGATCAAAGTCGCTTGTGCAGAGGAGTGGCAAGAGAGCAGGTACAGTATTCTATCACCAGTGGGCAAGTACTGGTGTGTTGTATATGAAACTGTCATGCAGTAGTTAAAGGAACAAACTGAACTCTTGAAGAGCATGTTGCATTTGGTTCTACCCTAGATACAGCATGTGATCACATAAGTCACTTCGCTTTTCTTTGCTGTCATCATCCTTTATTAAATTGGGTCAGCTGTATTTTTCAGCTGTGTCTTGGCTTTCTTAAAGTAAACTTCAAGTTTAACATGACAAGGCTGTTCCTGTTTATTCAAGCTCACAGGGCCTCGAGCATTACAAGATTGTATTGTGTGGTGTTCCAAAGTGCTGTACATGTTCAAAATCTTAGCCTTAGGAATAAAGCAGAACAATTACCATGCATGAGAACTAATTATAATGCTTAGTATTTACCAAATTGGATTAGTTGTAGAGCACCTGGAAATAAAGCCCAGAGAGAAAGCAAAGTTGTCATGAAAACCAAGGCAAATTGCAGTGTTGATGATTGCTGTGTGTTATCAACAGATCACTTTCTGCCTACTTAAAGAAAAATTGATCTTGAAATACAAATTTTTCAGCCATATTGAATGAAAATCTTTATTTTGAGTCATAGAACTGAGATAGTGTTACATCGAGAATTCATACAACTGTTTTCAAAGTTGTTATGGAAACAGATGTTGTGAAACCACGATTAAGT
Source organism: Oriolus oriolus (assembly GCA_013400235.1). Taxonomy (NCBI): domain Eukaryota; kingdom Metazoa; phylum Chordata; class Aves; order Passeriformes; family Corvidae; genus Oriolus; species Oriolus oriolus. The sequence continues at coordinate 123,584 of VXBT01000181.1, read as the reverse complement.
CTTGACATTGTAATTGCAGCACAGACAGCGCTGCTGTTTTCCTTTAGGAACAGTGTGGGAATTCTAATGCGCAGTCTAATGTGAGGTTGTAAATTTTTGGGAATTGCTACAAAGCAATTACGACAAAGATGTTTTCTCTTTCGCTTTTTGAGGAGTGAGACTGAGCACACTAAGGAAGTTGTCAAGCCATATGACTGGACTTACACAACAGACTACAAAGGAACCTTGCTGGGAGATACTGCAACGTTAAAGGTAATCATTTTCTTCTTGTTAATTGCTGACTGCATCTTGCTTCAGTTAAACTTTTTTTTAAAGCTGTCATTTACCTTTCAGTAGGTTTCTGTAAAATCTTTTGTGCTTCATAATTTCTGATTTCTTGTGTCTCTTAGCATTTTATCCTAATCAAATAATGGCTTATTTTAATAACAGAGGTGGGCGGTGTCTTAAAGCATTTTAGGATTAAAGCACATGGAAGTCTTCAGCTCATGCTGGGAGCCCCTCTGGAGCCCTGAGCTCCTCACATACAGCAGAACTGTCAGCTGTGTCATTCTGTAGTACCTTCATGCTCTGCTGCTTGCATGTTTGTCTGCTTTCTGACCTGACTGCTTTCAATGGCCTTATGTTTTTCTGCAACAGTAACTCAGTAACTCCTCATATTTAAACTCACAGGCCCTCCCATGTCTTTATTTACTTGGAAATAAGACTGAAGTTCCCAGCTTCTCTTTACTGCATACAGGTTGCTTGCTACTAAGCAGATAATCTGTATTGATTTACTAGAATCGCTTTAGTTAGAGATCATTTGAGTTGTGCTGGAATTAAAAGTACAGCATAGAAATAAATGGTGTTGGTCCATAGTCTTTAGGGACCAGAAGCGTTTATGGAGACTGTGAGGTGGAAAACATACAGGTGCTTGATTTCCATGGGAAGGCTTTACTAGAATCCTTTACGAGGTGTGTAGTGGACTAGGGATGCTAAATGCATGGAAATCTGTTTATAAACTTGAACTTCTCATACATGTTAAACACAAGGCATCTTCAAATGTTTTGAAAGAAAGTGAGCAGAATTGTTTGCAGCTGAAACTCTACTGAGCCTGTACCTAGAGAGAAGTTTATTCAGAATTTTCCACTCTTAGTTTTTGCTTTTGCTTGATGTTTATTTCCAAAGTCTTGGAAACTTTGCTTTGAACCTTTTTCTCTTAGAAATTTGGGATGTCTTAAGCTTAGTGCCCTAAAAGTTTTTTTCCTTTCTAAAACTGTGGAATTCAAAATATCAGGACAAACTTTATGTAGTTTGCCAACAAATTGATATGCTAACTGTTCCTAATCTTTTTCTTTAGGTTGTTCCTACAACAGAACACATAAATACAGAGAAATTGAAAGCCAGGGAACAAATTATGTTTTTTGAAGAAGTACTCCTGTTTGAAGATGAACTCCATGATCATGGAGTATCAAGTCTGAGTGTGAAAGTAGTGAGTATTGGGAAGTGTATAAAATGTACCTGGGGACTCAGTTGGCTGATAAATGCAAAACACAGCTGCTTTTTGCATGTTATTCCTTCTGGGATTTAAACTTTAAAGCGCAAAGTTCTTCATCCTTGCTCTTAGAAGTATGATCTTGCTGCAAACAGCGTTGCCTTGAAACCTTTGTCATCTGTCGTTTGCTCCAGGGGACAATCTTTTCCCTCCTTTTGCATCCTGCCTAATAGTCCTTCGAGACACTGTCTGCCCCGCTGTGCAGCCATAGCTGTAGCAAATCAACAGCCCAAATTTTGACTTCATTCTTTAAAACTTCTCATATTGTCTTCCATTGTGAATATCTCATGTAGAAAAGTACACGCTTGGAGTAAACCTTTGTAATGTGCTGAATGGACCATCTTTATTTTTGCAGAGAGTTATGCCTTCCAGTTTTTTTGTGCTGCTGAGGTTCTTCTTGCGAGTGGATGGGGTGCTCATCAGGATGAATGATACAAGGCTTCATCATGAGGTAAACCCTTACTTTCCATCATGACTATTTTACAGAAATTCCCTTGGCGTTTTACTTTCAGTGACCTGGTATTCCTCTAATTTAATACTGATGTTTGGGGGCATAAGAACTTCCAAGTGTATTTTATTATTGTGGTGGTAGTGAACTACCAACCAAGTGCTGGATGCCGTGGTGTGTGAGCTGAGTTGGCTACCCTTCATGTGATGTAATCATTTAAATACATTTGACCGAGACAGATTAGAGAAGGAAGTACAGGAGGAAAAATAGGCAGCAGTAAAGAGTTCAATACTGTCATGTCTCCAAGTACATTATTTTTGCCTTATCTCATAGAATTAGACTGCAAGTGTAACTTGCAAATAACTGTCCATGGTACATTGAGTTCTGGTATCTCATAAATAATACAGGATATTAAGATTTGCGGTTTGGTAATCCTGTGTAGGTGTGTAAGAGTTCTAGCTGAGTAAAGATTAACGAGCATATTTAGTCATAGATTTTTTTTTTGATGCATGCACACAGCAGGGTGGTTTTTGGAAAAAAATAATGTTGTTATCATCTGTCTTCATAAACCTGAATGTACATTTCTTCTCCTAGGTGAAAATACGTGGTCAACCAAATTCCAATGCTTACTAAATTCAGTGTATTTAAAATGCTTAATTTGTACTCATACCAGATGATCACTTTTTTCCATTAGGCTGACAAAACCTACATGTTGCGAGAATACACATCCAGAGAAAGCAAAATATCAAGTTTAAAGGTATTGCATTTTTTAAACTTTCTTTCTTTTTCTTTTTCTTCTGTCTGCTTTTTTGTTTTATGGCCAGCATAGAAAATGTGACTCTAAGTCATTCTTTGTAAGGTTTTGAATTAATACAGAGGAAAGAAAATTCTTTCTGCTTATGCAGCATTTGTTTTAGTGATTTTAGGGCAGATTTGCATTTTGTAAATGCTCAGATCACAGATGACAAGATACAGGATTAGGTCACTTTTTCTACTTTTGAGTTGATAAAATGGAGTTTTTTGGGGTTTTTTGTTTCATGAACTGTTCAGCCACAAAATCAGGTACTCCAGGTCCCCTGATGTTAAATTTCATGGCTGGTTGTGTGCTTCCAAGCAGTATTAGGGGTTAAGATCTGTTTGGTAATAGACTCTTTCAGTTTTTCTCAAATACTTGAGGTTAATAGGTCACATTAAAATTCTAGTAATGGCTCAGAGTAATTTGTGGCACATTTGGAGTCACAGCTGTTGATTTTTATTCTTAAGCCAACACTTGAACTTTCATTTTCTTGTACCTTTCCTTTTCCCTTATTTTTCCTTTGCCTCTAAAAAGTGGCTAGTGTGTTACTGGCCTTCCAAGGGAATGCGTTTTTTCTTGTGAGGAAGGGGGCACTGTATCATTTCTTAACAATATGTGATCCCTATAAACAAAACAAAATCCAGACATGAATGTTTTGATAGTTTTGTAATTTTTGAAATATAAGTCAATGATTTAGGTTTTACTTATGTTTAAAAATTATCATCTGTGCTGTTAGATCATGTTCCCTGCCTGTTGTTACAGAGCGGAAATGCACATGGCTTTCAGTTTGCATAGGTAAATCAAAAAAGATTCCTGCTTCACTGAGGTTTGAAATAATTAAAACAGTGGAATGGTTCCTTACATGGTATAGGGGTAGAGGTTGCATTTGAATAGCTCTGGGATGAACTTAAAGAATGTTGTTAGAAATTTGAAGGTTATTTCGTCAATATAGATTTTTATTTCCCATCAAATGTCTTGTATATGGGAAAGTGGTCTACAGGGATCTCCAGAGAAAAATATTGGTTAACATAATGAGACCACCTTATTTCTTAAAATACGAAAGTAAAATCCAAGGAGTTTTAGTATTTCATACAAAAGTCTGTGGTGGACCTCATAAAAACTAAGATACGTGTTGAGATTGAGCAATTGGTCATTGATCAGTCTGAGCAACGCCAGTGAATATATTGCAATGGCTAGAAGAGGTGAAATCCTTTGTGACCATCCTAGTCTCATCTAGAGCTAGAACCGTAAAAAGACTGTTCCATTCACATTTTAAATATATTTTTAAAAGACACTGTAGGTGTTTATGGATATCTCTGACTTTCTTGTAATTTTATAATCTGCTGCTTAAAAATGTGAAGCACTTTTCCTTGGCCTATTGATCCACATACGGAATAAGACTGTCCATTTGAAGTTATAAGGTAAATTTTAATAATCATACCTGATTCCAGGTGTTTACATCCAGTAAATTATAGATTAATTGTCTGTAAAAGTTTGGGGTTGGAATACTTTTTGTTAATCCCCTCTTTTCTTTCACTTGTTTCATGTAAAATTTTTGCTTTTTAGAACGTTCCACCTTCCCTGTTTACGGAACCTAACGAGATCTCTCAGTATCTACCCATAAAGGAGACAATCTGTGAAAAACTAGAATTCCCAGAGAAGCTGGAGCCTAAACCAGAAACATCACTGGAAACCACATGTGCTAAGTCCAAATAAATGTGACTTTATATGGACTTGAAGTAGACTGGAGATAATGTGATCACATAATTGTTGTCATGGGGGGCGTTTCACTGCTAGTGGAATGAAGAATTTGGCTAATTTTTCTGTAGCCTTGAGAGAAAACATTTCAAGCAGGTTTTGCTAATGTTGTTTTTTGTTTGGTTTTTTTTTAACCTGTATCTGGAGTTGATGATAGACTGGTGGGGAGTTACAGTTGTCAACAGCATCGGAGAAATGACTATTAAGAGTCTGTCTGTTTAGTTCACCAAGCAGGCAGGAGTATTGTCTGGACCCCCTCCACTAAGACTTCTATGAAGATTTTGTTATTGCTGCTTCAGATACTAAGAGACTACAGGAGCTGTAAAACTGGCATGATTTTATTTTTATTGAGAAATAATCCACAGTAAAAAAAAAAGGTAAAAATTCCTTTGCAATTATTTTAATCTGTCAGTCCTAAACTACCCATTTTGCTTGGCTTCCCCTGCTGTGAGCTGATAACCAACAAAGTTACTTTTTGTGGTGTCTGATCCAGAGTCTCACCTAAGGATATTCATTTCATCTGAGGATAGGCTTAAGTATAGGGAAAAAAATGCATTTGTTTGACACTATATAAGGGTAAAATTATTTGTGAAGCATTAACTCCAGAGCAGGAGAAAAGCTGGAGGTTAACAGCGTAACTGATAAGTCTCTTCACAAATGCTGGTTTAATCTGATGTCAGCTGGCGTTATCTGGGCAGTTCTGGGACTCTCACTTGAGGTCCCTGTGCTGCTCAGTCACGTACGATGCTGGAAAGGCATTGCCATGCACTGGCCTTCTCTTGGATGTTCCAAGTGTGATGGTTCTACTGCCCTGACAGCCAAATTGCCAAACTGCAGTGGGGCTTAAGGCTGGGGAAGTCTGATCCCTAAAGGATGCTGGTATTTGCAGTTTGAGATGGGAGATCCTATATGGTCTTAAAAGGATGCTAACATGTATTCCAGATACATCATTTTGGTTTATTTTAAAATTTTTTTAAGTTCTGATATTAATAGAAGCGTGATCACTTGCATAGTCATGGTTTCAACACTCTGTAGATTAAACTTAAATATTGGTATTGCTTTTGGAAATCCTACAAGATATTACTGGTTTGGCCTAAGAATTGGGCAGCTGAGCAGGCTTGTCTGGGTTTACTGCTGACACTCAGTGCAGGAAGCGAGTAACTGCAGCGAAAAGCAGGCCTTGTGGTGTAAGGTGCTTGCAGATAAGAACATGCACACATTCTGATGTCTTGGGGTTTTTGTTTAAAAATCTTCATGTTCTACACTGCATGGCTTACTAGAAGCAACCCACCACATAACCTAGTATTTAACCAGATCTTTTGTGAAGTGGTTTTCACATAGAGAAGACCCTGAGGTTTTTAGGGGAAAAAAAAAGTCTGCTGCCATCTAAGTGACTGTTTCCTTAGTAAAAAGAAATAACACACTTACTTCACTTTTATTTGAGGTGGCCTGGTCTAGTGAATTCAGCAACAGGTGGAAAGGCAGGAACTAGCTGCAATTTTTCCTGTGTCACTGATTTACTCTAACCATGGGGAGGTCATTTCTCTGTGTCTCCGTTCCATGTATGTAAAAATGAGCGTTAATATATGCTTACCTCACAGAGGGACTGTGAGGATTAGTTTGTACAAAGTTATTGATTAGAGTATTTTTTTTCTGAATACACCTTCAGCCTTATCTTTGGAATCCTTTGGAAAGGATTACTGCAAAAAAATCTTATGATCCATAGGATGAGCTAAGAGAACTGAAACGAAACAGTTTCAGAAAAGTTACCAGCTGTGATAATTATCAGATAATTATCATACATTATCTGGGTGAAGGAATTTATGGCCACTTTGAAATAGAAGTGAGGTCCTCTATGTTCCCCATTACAGTCCTAAATTCTGTTGGCTTTTTTTCATCTTCTTACACTCGTTTCCTAAAGATTTTAGTGTCAGGATGAAGGGGACTGCAGATGAATGCAGCATAGAAGAGATTAAAATCCATTTGGTAATAGAAGATTATTTGGGTCCACTCCAGTAATAGAGGTAAATGAGGAAAGAGTGAAAAGGAAGGGAAGAACGAGTGGGAGTGAAGAGAGATTTTTCTGGTAGAAGTAAATCATGACACTTCTTTTGCTCTAAGCATGTATTAGTTTACGTGCCTTAAAGCTTATAAAAACACACTTTAAAGCTGGTATGACTGAGAGCAGAGCTCATGTAGTGCTGGCATGAAGGAAACTATATCTGCATTTGTTAACAGCCCAAACTGTGATTTGGGCTTGGTCAGTGATGCTAACATTAAACTCCTTTGGGCTGAAATAGAGTGTGGGGGAAAGCCACAGAGTGGAAAGGGAGCAGTGGGAAAGGCACTCTGCATGTTTAGCTTATACTGTGTATTTTCTCTTGTCCGTCATACATCCCAATTTGTGACCTGTTGGTAAAGTTCTATGAAATGGGCTTGTATCCTGACTCTATAGATCTGTGCTCTCTGTCTGTTCTAAAGGGTGATTTGCATTTCAGTGGAACACACGTGTTGGGGAAATCACGAGAACACCTTTAGGAAGTTACACTTACAACATGTTCAAAATTGGAGCACTTTGTGACTTTCTTACACCACGCAGATTGCCAAGAAGCAGCAGTATAAACTAGCATACAGTGAGCTCTCTGGCACAAAATTTCCACAGAAAGTACCACTTTGAATAAATAACTTTAGGGGGGAGGGAGTGGGGTGATTCTCCAGCTGTTTTGTGTCGAGTTTAATGTGGCAGTTTATATTGTTCCTTGTATGTTGCTAAATAAAATGTACCAAACATTTTATAGTTCTGGTTTTAACTGAGTCAAATAAACTGAAATAACTACTTGTGATGCTGAGTTTTGCCTGCAAGTAGGACATTGCATCCACATGCCTTTGTCTGTTTGGAGACTGCTCTGGCTCATTATGGAAATAAAGTGAGGCTCTTTCAGAGCGCGACAAGAGCCACAGTTGCGGATTCAAATGAAATCCCTCTGACTATAAAATGAGTTTTGCTACTGCCAAGTAATGGATTCGAAAGTGCTGGGAGGAGACAGGCTCCATCCACATCCGGACTACATCCCCCGGCAGCCTGCGCGCCGCCCCGCCGGCCTTCCCCTACCTGCGGCGCGCAGGTGGGCGCGGTGCCTGCCGGGGCTGGTAGTCCCTGGGGAGGGAAGGGAAGAGCAGGGAAGGGAAGGGCAGGGCATTCCGGCCGGGCGGGCGGGCGGGGTGCGGAGCCATGGACAAGCTGAAGCGGGTGCTGAGCGGCCGCGACGCGGAGGAGCCGAGCGGCCTGGCCGAGGTAGCGCCGCGCTGCCGCTCCCGCCTCGCTCCCGGGCGGGGGGACCCGGGCACCCCTCCCCGGTGTGTTCGGCGAGGCGGCGGAGCAGCCCCCGCGGAGGAGTCGCCGGTGGCGTGGGCGGGCGGTCCCGCGGGGGCTCCGCCGGCGCTCCCCCCGCGCGTCCCGGTGCCTCGGCATCCCCCGCTTCCCGCGGGACGCACGGGAGGGTGCCCGGACAGGACACGGCGCAGCAGCTGAGAGGAAGTTTTCACGCTTGGTAGGAGGCAAGAGCTACAAGTAAACAAGTTTCACTTTTGTTTTTCTCCTTGTTTCTAGGTTATCGATTCGACTTCCTTAGGTTGGGGCACCCGACTGAAAGGCTTCATTGCGTGTTTCGCGATTGGATGCCTGTGCTCGATCTTGGTAAGGAGTTTTTGCCAGATCTCCCCAATATTTGAGTTTCGGGAGCCCAGATAATTACCGCCTTGCTCTGTGCTGTTGCTTGATTTTTCCGAGTCTCTGTGGAGACGTCAGACTCTGTTCCAGTTATATGCAATACACTGACTCTTAACAAGAATGCCAATAAATGTGATTTACTTTTGTATGCGTGATTCTGCAGTTTGGCTTTAAGTTTTCTTAAGATTTCTTTTGTGATCTGACACTCCTTGGATGTATATTTTATGTTTATATGTATTGTTTCAATTTAAAGCCTGGTAATTTTTTCCCTCTCTCTCTCCAAACGTTGCTTTTCAGGGTAGTTGTCTGCTATGGATACCAAAGAAAGGGCTGGTACTCTTTGCAGTGTTTTATACTCTGGGGAATATTGCATCTATTGGGAGGTAACAATCTTTGTATATCATTTACCTAATGAAGATGAGAAACAAAAGTAGAATGATAGTGCATAAGCAGTAGAAAACGTTGCATTTGCAAGAGAAGATTTGCTTTTGTAGATAATTTTCTTGTGGAATTTTACAGAATAGCATTTCCCCAGTAGTGCCCTGAAATGGTAAAGAAAATTTTAATTTTGTGTATTGTTGTTAGTAATGCATTCAAGGTAAAAGTTGCTCATCAGTAAACAAGACTCAAACTCATGCTTTGAGCATTGAGGTTTTTTTTATTTTGTTGGTTCCTCCTCCCCAAGATAAAAATAATTCTTCACCATTTTGGATTTGGAAGTGTTCTGTGTGTTTTGGTGAATATATTTGGGGCAATCTGTCTGTCAGGGCAAGCATATGTGGTGAGACTTCATGGCCATTGAGGTTCCTGAAGCAAAGCCCTACATACTCTGTGGCAGGCCCAACTTTCTGTGATTGTGGAAATTTAGCATGATGTAAGAAAGCATAAATAATGGGATTGGAAGTAATATGCTAATGAGGCAGAATATTATAGTATATGAGGCAGAAATACCACTTTAGATAAAATTTTCACCTTGTATAATTCATCCAGGATCTATCACCAGGGCTCTAAATGAAGCTGTAAATCTCCTAAGGGATCAGAGAATGGATTCAGGCCTGCAAACAGCCCTTTATGTAGAGGAATTGAGCTGGATTGCCTGGCAGTCCATGCAGAGCCTCTGTGGATGGTGTTCTTGAAAAGCAGATTTTAAAAGCGTTTTTGAAAAGCAGGTTAGAAAAGCGTCTGTCGAGGATGATCTGATTGGAGCTGACCTTGACCTGTGCTTCTAACTTGATAGATCTGCTCTGCTTGTGTTAATTTTAACTGAACAAGTGTGAATAAAATTGTAAATACCTTGCACAAAGAAAAGCAGGAATGGATTTTGTCTCATTGTATAATCCCATTTCTTTTGTTGTGCAGCACTGATTGCCATAACAACACAGTGCACTGGTGCCCCTACGGCAGCAGACGATTTAATCTTACCGAGTTTCACTTTTGCCTCTCTCATTTCCTTGTTCATCTGGACTTGTTTTTCACAGCACTATGTTTCTTATGGGACCAATGAAACAATTGAAGCGGATGTTTGAGCCTACACGTTTGATTGCTACTATTGTTATGCTAGTAAGTGTCCAAGGAGTCGCTTTTAACTCATACAAACCTGGGAACAATTTTCATTGTGAAGTCCTTTCATATCCAGTGATCCCACTATGTGTCAGGATGTGTCTGGGGGTGGTTTCTGTGGTTTGTCTTTTCTTAAAATATCAAACACTGCACATCTACTGTAGTGGAAAGGTAAGTGTAGCACCAGAAAAGCACCTCTCAGTTAGGCAAGACTGAGCTGAAGCCAGGTTGTTTTGCTAAATGAGCATTAAGGGTCTGTGGCTGGTGTGTGTGAACCATGCACGTGCTGTTTTGGGGTGCTTGAGGTCACAACATCATATTTACATGTTGCCTAAGAAAGGAACGATGGGAAACCAGTTTTTTAAAAGCTGTCCTATGGATGTTGCTAGATATTTTATTTTGCATAATTTTTTCTTTTTATATTCTGTCTGATGGCCTTGAAAGAGCTGTAGGTATTTCTACCTTGGTAAAATCATCTCTTCATGACAAAGCAGCTGGGGAAACTGTGCCTTGGCCACCTTCCATCAGGAATCATCCCAGCTGGCTGATAGCTTCAGCTTTTGAAACTTGTATGACAGAATGAAATTGCAAATTCAACATTCAGTGGGGTCACCCTTGGAATTATTTTATTTTCAGAAGATGGAAATTATAGCAAACCTTGTGCTGTGTGTGTGTCTGAAAGTTGCTGCTAAGTTTCAAACTGACTCTTCTTTAAAGTACATGGGGTTTTTTTGTCTCTGCGACTTTCCCGTTTTCTCTTGGCAAGTCAAAAATCTGAAAGGTGATTTAACTTGCATGAAACTCCTGTTTTCAGTCTGAATGTCTTCAGAGTGTTTGCTTGGTATCAGCACTTCCCAATTTCTCTTTACACATCCAGAGATGCTGCAGAGCTTGAGAAATTGATTGTATGCTTGCAGATCCAAGCAAGAAGCTACTGCGTGTTGTGTGTGTTTTCTATACACTTGGGATGCCTGGAGTCAGGAGAATTCCTGGATTGTTGTTCACTGGGATAAGGCCAGTCATTAGATGCATGATGCAGTATTTAGACCAATATACAAATCACCACCTTAAAACTAGTGGAAGAACTGCATTTATTGTCAGTACTCCTGGTTGAGCTCAAGTGTGTGACTTCTTTGGCAATGCATGTGTTAGTGTCTGAATATACAGTACTATATTATTTGTTCCATTCTAGCAGAAAAATGCACATTATAAACTCTAGCAGCACAATGGTCCATGTGTTATCTAAAGGCTGTTAGATGTTGATAAAGCAACATGAATTATCAGCCTTTGTCGCAGATAATGAGCTGTCATGTCTTAAACTGAAAATGAAAACTAATAGGAGGCTTCTGTTAAAACTGAGGGTTAAAGCAGAAAATAATCCAAAATGTCATACTACCCCCCAAGATTTTACCTGTAGTAAAGAAAGACACAGTGCAACTCTGAAAACAGAATGACTGTGCCTTAGTTAAATATACATACAGGAGAGCTGCTAAGCAATAGCCCAAAGTTCTTGAAAGCGTAGCATAGTTATAATTGGTGAGCTTTTAAGTAGTGACATGACTTCAACCGCACGGTAACCATGTAATCATCAGGAACTGTGCAGAAGCAGAAAGACTAAGAGTGGTAACTGAAAAGTGTTTGAAGAGTCTTACTTATGCAAAATGATGAAATGTGGTGTGTGCCTGTGACACCAAGAAGTGTGTGGGATGGAGTAGAGACCTGCAAAAGAGCTACAGGAACCTCTTCCTCTTGCTCTTTTGCAGCCATAAAATGATTTTCTGGAGATATCAGGCTGATATTTCCTGATCGCTTTAATTCACTTCAGAAACGTAATAGCGAGAGCATTTTAAATACAAGGAACTTTTAAATACAAGGAACTCTTACAATGCAGAATTGAATAAAACTGTGAAATTATGTAATTCATTTCTGTCTCTGTGAAGGACCCCATTACAGTGTTGCAATATCTATAGAAACTGGAGTTGTTTCTGTTTTTAATTAAAACCATTTGTTTTCTTTTAGTTGTGCCTCATACTAACACTGTGTTCTGCTTTCTGGGTGAGTACTGGAGTCCTGTATGTATGTACAACTGGACTTAATGTAACTGGAGTATATTTTAAAAATAAGGTTCTTACACTGTTGTCTCTGCTGTGTTTCTTCCCCCCTCCCCTCTCCTCTCCCCTCCAGTGGCGTAAGGCAGGACTCGCGCTGCTTTTCTGCATCTTACAGTTTTTTGCCATGGCATGGTGAGTGATTTCCTTCCTACACACTCCGCTTCCTGTTGCACCTGACATCAGTAGCCGAATTGTGAGTGGATTTTGACCTTGAGTTAGAGGGAAGGAAAACTTTTACCTTGTCAATCCTTTAGATTCAAGGCAATGCATCAGTGAGGAGCTGACCTGTTTCCACTTCGTGGTCTCTCACACCACTACAGAGGCTTTGGAGACAGAGTTCAGGGCTCCATTTGTAGAGGAAGTTCTTTTGATTTCTCTGAGCTTGAACTGAACTTGGTTTTTTTATTTCCCTTTTAAATCAGTTTGTTGCCTACTATTTGGTATTCCTCTTTTACACTCTCCTGAATTTGTCTTGTTCAGAGACCCAGTTGTGGCAATCAAATTGTCAATGTTCTTTATGTTAACATATGGTCTGTGCAAGGTCACCAAAGGAGTGCACAAACTGATATGGACACCTGGCCACCCTCAGCACTAATCTTGCCTACCTGTAGGTGTTGGAGCATGAAGAAACTGGATGCAGGAGAGCTGTGTTTAAAATGCTTTCCCCCACAACATCCCCCTCTATTTTGCCATAGTGTTTCATACCCTGGCTGGGCTAAGATAACTTGCAAGGATGCTCCTTCCTGTAACTGACAAACTCAAAGCTTCATTTTGGTTATGTAACTTGCAGTTTAGAATATCAGAGGGGTTGTCCTTGTTTGTGACTCTAATGAAATCTGACATGAAAAGTAACTTTTAAAATCTCTCTTCTTAGGTACAGCATTTCCTTCATACCATATGCAAGGTAAGCTTCCCTACTTTCTTACTTACTGTCATTTTGAGGTTTAATCATACAGAAGATTAGTTTAGAGAAGCATTGTAATGTGTGGCTTTAGAAGGTTTTCCATGGTGCTTGAAATACAAGTAGTTAAATTTGAAAATGAAAATAAGCATCTTCTGTAGTGGGAGAATACAAATGAAAAAAAACAAGAGGGCTTCCATTAGAAATATGTAAGCCTGCTGACCAAATGCTGAGCATAAGGCTTGTCTTTGGAATGCCTAAGCGTTGGTCCAAAATGTAACTAGACAAGTGTATTCTTCTGTGTCCCTTTTGTCCTGTTCTCCCCCATGAGCCCTGTTCTGTGTGAGCACACAGTTCTCTCTCCTGCCCCATCGCCCCACCCTTCTGCAGTGCACGGCCTCAGTGCAGCCTTGCAGGTGTCACCTCCACAGCAGGTGGGCAATGAGCAGACCTGCTTGTCTCTAAGGCACTTGTGTAGTCAGGCAAATCATATTAATGCAATACATACATGGTCAGCTGATCTCTGCAGTCCTCAGTGTCAGTGTGATAGCAGCATGGAATGACTCTTACCAAGTAACATAACTGAGGTGACTCTGACTCTTTCCTGGTTTTTTCTTTCTCCTGCCTGTAGGGATGCTGTGAAGAAATGTGTTTCAGTCTGTCTGTCCTAACAGGAATAATGGATGCCTCACAAAGTTCTAGGAAGTTCTAGGTAGAACTGTGTTGAGATCACCGTGTTGTGTAGTTTCCTCCTTCTGTCTTGAACACGTGCCTTTCAGCTGCTTGTTAGAAGCTCCTTGTGTTACACCCAGCAGCTGCAATTGCTTGGGTTTGTAAGCAATGGTGTCTGTGGGACAGGGGGCTTGTGATCAGATGAAATTCAGTCTGGCAGAAGAACTGGGCAGAGATCCACAATTTGTTATGATAATTCTTGCATGAATTCATGCATTTGGTTTTGCAAAAGTTTCAAAGTAATGCGTGAAGTCTGTAAAATGAAGACCTTGGCTCTGATGGGACTGCCAGTTCTAGAGTTGAAAATTTATTTCTTACCAACACCTTGGGATTTTTTTAAATAGCCTTAAATCACTTAATCTTTACACTGTTTGCCTTGGATGATGGAGTATTGGTATTCTTTCTTTTCCTGTCTCTGTTGCAAAATTTTAGGTTTATGAGACTTCTAAAAGATGTAATTCTAAAGTCAAACACTGTTGTGGACTAACCATGAGATGTTTGCATCTTTAATGAAGTATTTAATTCTTAGTCTATAGTGATAGTGTTTCCTTAAAATACATAAAAGGGACATTTTCATCTGTAAAAACTTGTTCCTGTAGGAAAAGCACTCATAAAATAAGGTTCGTGGATGTTTTCAGCCGCCAGGAACCTGAGTTCTTCTCCTTGCTTGCAGCTTATTGTTACAAAGTAGGAAGCTGACATTTTTCACATGAAGTGAGGTGCTTGTCTTTTCCTCCAGCTGTAGCATAAGAGCAATGCAAAGGGCATGGTAGGCAAGAAATAAAGGAATTTATGTATGTCCTTTCTCAAAGGACAAACTGTTGTAAGGTGGAAGTGAGCTATTGTTTTAAGCAGCCTAGGTCAGGGAGAAGACATTTTCTTCTGAACTTGTAAGTAAGTTAAAATTCCAATATTTTTTCTTGTTTCTTTGTAAGTGGAATCAGTTTTGTTTCTGGTAAAACCCTTGCACACACCAGTGAACTTCTCTGCATGGAGAAGAAAGCACAATATTCTATTGCCTGTCGTAGCAAGGAAAGTGTGTAACAATCCTGCTGCCAGCTCCAAACAAATGCTGAGCCATTGATATCCAAATTCCAAGGCCACTCTGTGTTCTCTTTATCTTCTGAGCTATGTATAATCATTTACTCCCACAGCATTGCAGTGGTCAGTTTAATATCTGAGCCCAGATTCCTGCTTTTGCTGTGTGAGATACTGTCTAACTGCTTTCCTCTTTCCTTTTACCAAACTGTCTTGCTGGAGTCAGTGCTTAAGATGATGATTATAGAGTGCACTCTAGTGGGAACTGAAGCATCTCTTCCTCAGTCTACCAATTAGTTGTTTAAGAGCATTGTTTTTGCATGGCAAGTGTATCCCTGACTTGTACCACAAAGATTTTAATGTGGGAGAAACCTAGATCTACTTGGCAGTAAAGTATAAGCTCACAGCAAAGGCAAATAGTTCTATGGCTTCCAGAAAGTTACTAAGAAATTAGTTAATCCAAAATCTTAAATTTAAGTGTGCTTCTGATAATTTATAAAGCTCAGTGCCATCCAACTGTTAAAAAAAATTAAGATTCCCTTTTGCAGATGGTATGCAAGGGAGATTTTGACAAGCGTTCTGTGGATTCCAGGTTGCCAGAGTTACTGTTGCAAAGGCATTTGAATGGAAAATGCCACCTTGGAAACATGGCACTGATGTTGGGATGAATCCATTATACAGGTTCAAGTGCTACGTCCTGGTGCTTTTTTTTCTATCCCAGGATTTAGAAGTTAGTGTTGAAATAACTATGTTGGCTATTACTCTTCTTGAAAAGAAGAATGGTTAAATGCCCAAGAGAGACTGGGAATTAAACAAAACTGATACTTCTTTTCCCTGGCTGATCTAAGACAATTGTCCAAACTGATGTGTGTCTTTTTCATCAGGGAGTAAGTTCAAAACCTAATTTGCATCTGTCAAAGGACCTATGCTAGTCTTCTAAGGACTTTGATAATGTTTACAGAATTCCTTTGCATAAGGGAAATTGAAATGCCACCCTAATGCCTTTTACATTCCAATATTCCTTTAATTTTAATATCTCTGAATGTCCCTGGAGAGAGCTACAAGGACAGTATACATTGTTTCTCCTTCCCCTCTCCAGCAAGGTTATGTTAAACCCAATCATCATTCCAGGTTCAGCAGCCAGGATAATGGAATATGACTTGCGGGGTTCTTTTTTGGATTACTCAGATTTGGAGGAGTAAAAGCCTTTTGCTTATTCCTTGGCTAGCTTGGGCAGGATTCTGGTAGCCTGACTCTCTGGCAGTTCTTCTAGAAGAACAATAGAATTGGGTATGTTGAATGTTAGTTTTTCAACTTGCAGAGTAGCTAACTAGAACATTTTAGCTGCCTCTTGTGAGCACAGCAACTTAGAAGTAGGAAATTTGTGAAACAACCAGTAGATAGCACATAAACTTAAATTTTTTTTTCCTTTCCCCCTCTCCTCTCAGTTTAAAACTGTAATTCAGCTTCACAGCCTTTTATTCAATAAGAGAGAACAAATCTTCATTTGGCTGCACAGCACATGAGGCTAAGCAATTGTGCCCTTACAGGAAGGGAACCCAAGGGGAGATGGCAAGGACACAAGGATCACCAGAGTGCCACTGGGGTTTATGTTGCCCTTTGGTGTTGTATTCTGTTCCTGGAGACATCAGACAGTAGGAGAGGCTTGCTGTATTCTTGCCAATATGTGAAACATACTCAGGGTTTGTCACTTCGTCTACAAGCAGTTTTGATTTCAAATAGCACTCCCAGAACAAAACTGTTTAGATTCTTGCTCACTTTTAAGTAGTTGTGTTGAGGCTGTTGCCAAGGGTAACAGCAAAAGAAATTTCCACTTTATTGAAGTGCTTCATTTTATATTATTTTTACATAACCAGGGAGTAAACCATATGAATATTCCTTCTTGAGTTGTTTTCAGTCTGAATTAGATTATACCATTAATACCTTTTCTTTTGGTCATTAAACCTACTTCGTGTTAAATTTTGATATCATCTCTGATATCAAAAAAAATCTCTTTGATTTGATATCAGCTCTGGTTGTGTGCTTGGCAGGAAGCATGGTGGACATTTCTGAAGCTTTCTGTCTCCCTGTCCTTCAGGGCAGGAATGTTTGTTGTGCACGCTCTACTGCGAATAGAGAGTTTATGGTTTAAATCACAAAGCTCCTTCCTTCCCAAAGTCCTTGCTCAGTTGCCTACAGCACTTAACTCAAGGCTGGCTTCCTCAAGGAAACTTGTTTGATGTTAGGTGCCCATCTCAGTGGGATTTGGTGTTCTACCAGGAAGTGCTTTTGCCCAGCCTCACTGCTGACCAACTCATCCACTTTTTTTACTTTTTGCCGTACAGATAACATAACCTCAACCAAGCAGCCTTAGCGTGCAGTTCTAGCAGGAAATTTTTATATCCTGGATCACCTGACTTTCCAGCTATAGTAGAAATGGAAATGGGGAGGGTGGTAGTCATCTATTCCCAAAGTACTGGGACTCTATGCATTGAAATGTGGGATTTTTTTTTTTTCACTACTTCAAGGTTTTGCTCTGTTTTATGTGATGAAGTCCGTTATGAATACTGGTACTATCTGAAATGGTTCTACACTGATGAGGTGAACAATTTCATCTCATTTAGTATTTACAGTAATGAGATTGTTCATGAGCTGTTACAAAAACCAAGGAAGAATTTTCTGCCAACAAGTTGAAGTTCTTTTCAGAAACTACGTTTTCAAAAGGAAAGTGTGTTGGGCTCTGTGTGTGCCTCCGACTTTCTGAGAACAGCTCTTGCCTCGTTTTGGTACTTAATCATGTTCATGAAAGTGAGATCACTGTGCTGTTGTAAACTGAGGAGGAGGAGGATGTTTAAACACGTTTGTCTTAAATACTGATGTTTACAACCGTGTCAAATACTGACCATTTTGGAGAGAAAGCACAGAAATGGTTTATTGTCTTAAAACCACGTGCCTCGCTGTAATGTCACCACTAAATTTTTTAACAGCTGTGGAATCGTTTTGTAAAATAAAAACCAAACCAACTCAGAAATTCTCGGCAATGTTTTATACTGTTACTGATTGTTTGCTGATGTGCTTTTTCTGTGTGTTTACACTGTTTGATTTCTACTTTGATAAACATCTTTTTTTCTGACTTACGACTTTCTCTGTAATGAAGTGAAACCTTTACAAGTGCTGGTTTTTCCCTTCAATAAAGTTATCACTGCATTAAATGAACTGTTCTTACGGTTAATATTCTTAACGTTCTTATGGCTTTTTTAACGATGCTGATTCTCCAGATGATGCTGTGGGTAGTTTGTTTTCTTTTGTTTGTGTGTTTGTTTTTTTTAAAGTTACTGTCCTGTCCTCACTTCCTTTGCTGTGCACACAACATGTGTGGGGGGAGTTTTTGTGTCACCAATGTTTTGCAGCAGCTTCACCCAGCAGTTGCAGGCACCTAGACAACTGGTTGGCACGACTGGGGTTGTTAAGGTGAGGATAATATTTTTATTACTTCATCTTTATTTACCTCAAGAGTCAACCTAGATACGCCAACAAGCTATCCTTAGTCCATGCTGCAGAGAAAGTAATGCCTGGTGCTATTCTGTCAGCAAAGACAACAGGAAGCAACATGCCTCTGAAATAAATATGCTCTGAGTGCTGATGTACATTCAATAAAATAAATGGAGCAAAATATCAATGATTTATGGATGTGTGTTAAAAATAATTAGAGGCAATTATTTTATTTTTTTTTAACTTTCAAAAAGCTGGTCTGTTTAAGTGTGTGCCTAATATGAATCCAAATACTTGGCTGTGGTTTAATATTCCTTGGCAGTGTATCAAGGCTGTGTGTGCATCAGGCTGTTCAGGGTATGTTACACTTTCTCCTAATTGACAGGCAGGTGTTTTATTTTTTCCTGTCTGCAAGGGTGTCGGTGAGACTTGTGTGCTGTGGGAGACTGCGTTAAGTTTTCAATTACCTTTTTTTTTCTTGTTTTTCTGATTGTTGTTCTGAGCAAGCTCTCTCTTGCAGCTGACTCAACTGAAATTTCTATCCTACAGGAAACTCCAAAGTTGTGTTTGGAAAACAAGCAGTAGCCTGTCTCCTGTAGTATAGAAACCTAGGGGTTTGAATTTTATCTTTTTGAAAAGGTTAGAGTGTGTCAGGAATGTCAGGAAAGCTGGATACATCTGTGTCATATGAAGACACCTGTGATTCCCCAAAGGGCAATAAATCTTTTCCATGTCTAATAGCTTAGAGGTATTTTGCTTGCCTAACTCAACCTCCTGCAAAACAACAAAGCTGTTGAACTTTGCCACTTCATTCTCATGCTGAGGTCTTAATACTTGAATGATTAAAAAAAAAAGAAAAGTGAAATCTTCATTTGGAATCTGCAATCAGTGATCAGCTGCCCTGAAGTGCATTCTGTTGATGAATGACTTCGCTCCTTAGAAATGCTCTGAAAGGGTTTGTCAGTTGTGCTACAGCATCTAGTGCCTGAATCCCATTACCTTGCACTCAAAGTCACCAGCATTCAAATTCAGTGACAAGGCTCTTGGAAAGCTGCTGTAATGTCTGCCCCTTTCCCTTCTCCTTCCCCAAGGTCTGATTTGCAAGAGAAGGTATTTCATGGATGTGAGCCGTTCAAAGGTGGAGGTTGATAGTTATTTCCATCCCTCGCTTGTACCCTTCCTATTAAGCTCAGCCTTGGTTGCAATACGTGTGGGGGGTACAGGCTTGTAACTGCCCAGCCTGTGCTGAAGTGAAGAAGATTCCTAAAGAGAAAAAAATTCTGGTTTTCTCACTTTTCAGAAGACAGCTTCTGGTGAATTAGAGATAGAATAGTCTATCTCAGCTGCCAATCTCTGGGATTTCTATTTTAAGGTAGCCTGGTTGAAACCCTTTTAAGTTTCTCTTGCATTCCCTTGTGGCATCTCTAAGAGAAGTTATTAGTGAGAATTCAAGCTTTAAAACCTCTCTGGGAATAAGTGTGGAGTAACATGGGTGTAGTGTAAAAATGGTACAACGAAAGTGTCGTGTGGTCAGTATGATTTCATTGCAGCTCTGAAGGATTTCATTGTCATGCTCTGAAGGCTGGAGAGGGGCTTTATACAAGGGCACATAGTGACAGGACAAAGGTGAATGGCTTCAAACTGAAGAGAGGAAGTTTAGATTAAAGATTAGGAAGAAATTCTTTTCTGTGAGAGTACTGAGGCACAGGAACATGTTGCCCAGAGATGCTCTTGACTCCCCATCCCCTGAACACTGTCAGTGTTCAAGGCCAGGCTGGATGGGGCTCTGAGCAACCTGGTCTAGTGGAAGGTGTCCCTGCCCATGGGAGGGGGGCTGGAACGAGGTGACCTTGAAGGTCCTTTCCAACACAAACCATTCTATGATGCAATATGTGGTGTGAAAACAAAATGTTTTATCATGGGTATGTACTCCTGTGGTTTCTGGTTGTGTGTAACAGGATGTGTGAGGCTCACTGCTCTTGAGAGAATCAGCTGCTTCAATGGAGTTATACTTGCAACTTGTTAACCCTCATAGTTCACAGAAAGCTTTAACCTACATATCCAGGTCAAAAGTGCATGTTTGGTTTGCCCAATGAACACCAAATGTATTACTTTCGTTCTGAGATGCTGAAAGTAGAACTTAAAGCTTTGTTTAGAATCTCTTACTTTTTTATTATTTTCTGATCTTAAAGATGGGAACAGTAAATAATTTCTTCCTCTGGGTGACGATTCATGTCTAAAGACATCACTGAAGATCTTCAAGTAGAAAAAAAAACGAATTAGGGAAAAGTACAGTTATTGTTTAAAACAAATTAAGTTACATTTATCACCAGCCTGACTACATGTATTTGGTTTGCTGTCGATGTTTCGGTGAGGGGGCTACAGGAGTGGCTTCCCTGAGAAGCTGCCAGAAGCTTCCCATATGTTGATAGAGCCAAGGCCAGCTGGTTCCAAGATGAACCCACTGCTGGCCAAGGCTGAGCCCACCAGCAACAGTGGTAGCACCTCTGGGGTAATGTATTTGAGGAGAAAAAACCCTTGCACTAATGCAGCCAAAGAGATGAGAGAGAATTTGCGAGAGAAACAGCTCTGCAGACACCAAGGTCAGTGGAGAAGGAGGGGCAGGAGGTGCTCCAGAGATTCCCCTGCAGCCCGTGGTGCTGACCATGGCGAGGCAGCTGTGCCCCTGCAGCCCATGGAGGTCCATGGGGATGAAGGGCCCCACCTGCAGCTGGTGCAGGACCCCATGCCAGAGCAGATGGATGCCCATAGGAGGCTGTGACTGTGGGAAGCCCAAGCTGGAGCAGACTCCTGGGCAGAGGAGCCCACACCAGGGCAGGTTTGCTGGCGAGACTTGTGACCCTGCAGAGGCCCCACACTGGAGCAGCCTGTTCCTGAAGGATTGCACCCCATGGAAGTGACCCACACTAGAGCAACCTGTGAAAAACTGACAAGGACTGGTGGAGAAATTCATAGAGGACTGTTTTCCATGGGAGGAATCCTATGCTGGAGCAGGGAAGAGTGCGAGGAGTCTTTCCCCTGAGAAGGTCACTGTCAGGGAGGAAGAAGAGAAAATCAGGAGGCCTGGGAAGAAAGGAAGGGTGGAGGGAAAATGTTTTAACATTTGGTTTTATTTCTTACTAGTTTACTCAGTTTTGATTGGTAATAAACTAAACTAATTTCCCCAAGTCAAGCCTGTTTTGCCCATGATGGTAATCAGTGAGGGATCTCCCCCTGTCCTTACTTCAACCCATAAGCCTTTTGTTATATTTTCCCTGCCCCTGCCCAGCTGAGGAGGCGAGAGACAGAGCAGCTTTGGTGGGTACCTGGCACCCATCTGGGGTCAACGCATCATACTACATTAGGTTTTCTCTTTGGGTTTGTTTTCTTTTTTTCCTTCTCTTTTTAAAAAGCAGAAAGATTGCCGTGGAAAGCCTTCGCTGCTCTCTGGGCTCAGAATTAATCTCAGTTATAATCTCAGTTATAACACCAGACAGGGAGGTACCACTTGAACAAGCTGCCTGCCTCGCTGCTAAAATCATACCCGATGGAAGTTATTGACACTGTCCCCTCACCCCGACATTAATGCAAAGGCTAATCTTCCTTAAGTCTCTTCTAGCCTAGCAATCTCTAAAGGGGCTGGATACATGATTAAAAAACAGAAGGAAAGCAGCTGTCTTTTTATCCTTTCTTAATTATTCCGTGGTAGTTGATAGGTGTTGATTTCCTGGGAGCGTCATGGTGATGGAGGATACATTTCCCTGTGTTGCTGGGACTCAGTGTTCAGAGGGGGGTTAGTTGAATGCTGCAGTGGGAGCTTTGGAGATGGAAAGAGTGAGTCTTATTTTCTGCAATTTCATCTGATGATGAAGGGCTGCCTTTTATTTGGAAACATGCAGCTAAAGGCCAAAAAACAGCTATCCAATGTCAAGGCAAGAAAGGCCTCTTTAATTACCTTTTTTCTTGTTTGGGTTTTTTTCCCCCCTTTCTTTCTGTGTACCCCACCAGCTGGTGACCGGGGGCATTTAAGAACAAGCTTAATTAGAAAGTCAAAAATAACCCCTTGCTTTTTCCTGCTGTAACTTGGTGAGTAAAATCCAGTAAGTATTGCAGGACTGTTCTGACTGTTCTTTCACTCTCTCCCCAGTCCTCATTGCTGCATTTAAAATATGAGTTACTAAATTCTTATTAGTAAATTGGAGATGATTGTGAGTGTTGTGATTGCATTTTGAACTAGTTCTGACTGGCTATGAGCCACAAGGAGTCTGATCCCTGCTTGGAAGTGCCCAGCTCTCCCAGCTGGGTTTCAGGAAAATCTTTCAACATTGCAGGTGTTGTAGGGGCATTTTCTGCTCCTTCTGCTGCTCCTTCTGCTGCCCCTGCTGATTTGCTTGTCTAAGTAAATGGGTGACAAGTGCAAGAGGGGCAATGAACAGTCATCTGTCCTTTGTGTGTCTCACCTGCAGTGGCACTGGCTGTGAGTCACCAGGAACACCTGCTGTGCTCCTCTGTAAGTCCAGCTACCTTTTCTTCAAATGTCAGGTTCAGGGAGCTTTAACTTCCAGCTCCAGAAATAACCCACATCTGAGAATGGATTGTTCTGGGTGCCCTGGCACTACCTACAGCCAGTGGCATTGATCTGTTTGTTCCTCAGTTTCAGCTCCCATAGACTTGGAAAAGTTAACCCTGAAAGAAAGTAGGAGAAAGAAGGGTTGTTTGGAAAGCATTCCAAGTTGTTGTTTAGGTGAATGGAGGGACAAAAGATTAGAGGATGCCTCTTACTCCTCCTAAAACAGGCTAAATAGTAAAAATAAATTTCCACACATAATATTTTTGTTAAATGAAAAGCCAACAACAAGCAAATAACTGTGACTCTGAATCTATCTGGTTTCTGTTCTGCAGCCCTCTCCCATGGCAGCTGTGTGCCACAGGCACAGTGCACAATGCAAGGAAGCCTGATTCATGGAATCTGGACATGTATTTTAAAGTAAAATCTCACATCCAAGCACATTCAGCTGATCACGTGCTTGCATGCATGCAAACTTGTTATTTCTTTGGTTAATTCTTTTAGGTTGGAAAGATATGTCAGTGATGAACTGTGCCTTCTGCTACACACATCACAAATTGCTCTTAGGCTGAGCTCCTAGAGCTGAAACACCCTTCCCCACGCTGAAAATAGCAATTGGGCTTTTCCCACTACCCAGCCACAAGTAACTACTCTCATTTTGGAAAGTGTTGTGGTTTCAGGCATCCTGAGCTATGGTAACATAGTTACTAAAATTCAAACTGTGTGAAAGTCAGGTATTTTAAGCTGTTAGGTTTGAGGTTTATTTTTTCCTCTGGACACTAGACTTTCAAGCATCAGACACCTTGTGTGTTACTTACTTCTGGGACACAAGTTCTAGTATGATACTCCAAAGTAAACACATTCATGCTTCTCCCTTAGGAATGCTAGCTGTAAAAAATCCAGTCTTATTGATGAAAAACTCTCTTCCCAGCCCATTACTGGAACAGGTCCATTATCCATTCCTTTTATACACCCTTCCTTCTCTACAGCTTAGTCCCAGGAGTGCTTTGGGCAAGCAGTGCATTCCATTTCCAATCCATCTTTGCTGAGGATAATCTTTAGCTCTAGTGATGCACCAGCATCTGCTGGTGAGAGAGTTTCACTTCCTCATTTGGAAATCCTTCCACCAATGTGAACTGTTGTGGCTTTTGTGCACGCTTTTGGTTTCCTTTAAGTTCTAAGAATCTTGAGGAAGGTAGATTGGATCTGATTTTTGGAGGCTCCAATCCAGTATCACTCCACTTGAAGCCCTGTGGGAGAGATGGGCAGTGAGTACTTCTGAAAGCCAGGCTGCTTCTCTTTTTATTTGTCTGTAGAAAGAACTGTGTCTAACTACTGGAATATTATTACTTTCATGAGCTGTTGTCTCTTTACTTGCCTCAACTTTGAATCTCCCAGTTTCTTAACTTTTAACTGTATCTTAAAAGGCTGTGTGGAAATAGGGCTTCAGCTAAAAAAATCCCAAAATAACATGCATGTTTTAGAACTGACTGCAGACCTGAAGACATGGAATTGAAATACACAGCACTTCAGCCAACTCCAATTTCTCTGTCTATTTGCATTTGTATTATAATAAAATATAACAACTGTCTCATATAGTCTCCTATGCATTTCCTATGCCATTTGATCACATGCAGGGAAAAATTACACTAGTAGCTTCTCTCTCCTTTTTGAGTATTTGGAAAGGGGAACTCAAACAGAAATATATTCCATTTACACCAGCGTACCTGAGATGCAATTATTTTTCCAAATGTAAAGTGGTACCCTTCCAGGTATCTAAATATCCTATAGATTTTAAAGTACATTCTTTAGTTGTTCACCAGTGAAAGTGGGCTGTTTATCAACTAGAAGTTGCTATTTGACACCTGCTAATGTAATTCACAACCTGAGTTTACTTATAAAATAATCTAAGTATGTTTGTTATGAGTTGACAATTAAAAAAAGAAGAGGGGAAAGTGTGAAGTTTGAAAGCAGCATAGAATCATAGGATGATTCGGGTTGAAAGAGTGCCAAATAAGGTGCTGTCAAGCTCTGGCAATTGCTGTTTAGGTGGATGGTATCTCTCAGGTTTTTTTGGTGAGCCTTGCCAAATGATGGCTTTAAATTAAATTCTGTTTTATAAAGTCTGCCATACTCTTTCTTGACTGTAAAAATCCCAACAGTGATCCACCGAGTCATTTTGTCTTTCTAAAAGAGACAGAAGCACAGAAATTCAACAGGGACAATTGAATTGAAAGAATGCAAAGGTCCCAATAAGCAGACAGAAAATGTATTTCTCTAAAACTGACCTCTAGCACTACGTTTTCATAATCAAGTCCCTGACTATGTCATGTCCAACAGACCAGAAATTTCAAAGACATTATCAGAGATAGATGTATCAGGGGAAGTTAGGCACTCAAACACTTGTTAGATACCAAAGCCCAGTGTTTACAGGTCACTGTTGCTCGTGGGGCCTCCACTTAACCCTCCAGCAGGGGACTGAAGCCACATCTCTCATATCCTTGGCTGAATGCTGACATTGCTGGAGTCCTCTGTAAAATGGTGGCTTCTTTGTGGAGAGCACGTGTTGTTGGATTAGGCTTGTCAGAGGAGGCCTCAGCATGAGGTGAGAGGGATGCGGAGGGAGCTTTTGTATGAGACGGACCTTGAGTTGGTCAGCAGTGCCAGGCCTCAGGCAGTTAAGCTGAACCAGCCCCAGAAGTGCGTGGTCTGTGCCTGGAAATGCAGCCAGAGGGGAGTTCAGCCACCTGTAAGGTGCAACAGGGGTTTTGTGAATCACAGTGGGACCAAGGGATGGACACAATACCCATCAACAGTGGAGAGTAGGGATGCTACCTTCTCCTTGTGCATTGAAACCTCAGTGCAGAAGCATCTCTTACTATTATATTTTGATTTAGGAACGTAGAGGAATGAGGTTAATGCGTTTCTGCAACATTCCTGGTGAAAATATTTTAAGACAACCTTCTCTGTGTAACTATCTTGACTCTTCCCAGCTTCTTCAGTTAGAGTCCGCACCAGCGTGAATGCAATTTCCATGCATTGTTTCAGTCTGGAAATGAAACAATTTTCATTAATGGAAACCTGGTTCTCAAGCAGAACAATTAGACCCACTTCAGGTTGAAAAAAGATAAAAGCATGCTAATTTGGATGGAGGACTCTTCTTTCAAGGCAGCCAATTGAGTCATCAGCCAGCCACCCACCTGACTGTCTAACAGGTAATTAGGAGATAGTCCTCTTTTTGTGTAGAGCGTGTGCGTAAACCTCCACACACTGGTGTCACTGCCCATTGGGACTTCCAGGGGAAAGAGCTAGGCAGTGGCAAAAGAGTGAGGAGAGCACGTTCGTCAGACGGTGCCCAGTGAACTGACTTCTTTTTTTATTCAGCTTATTATTTTTGTCTTTTCAACAGCTCCCTGAAGTTTCTGACAGTAAAGCCGTCATGGCAGACCTGGGCTGCAAAAAACCCAGCGACTGCACCGTCTCCAGGCTCCTCAGCGTAGTGGAGAGCGAACTCCGGGCTGGGAGAGACAAAGGCGACCCCACGGAGAAACAGCTCCAGGTTGTCTTGGAGGATGCGACGCTCTGGCAGAGATTCAGGGAAGTCACTAATGAGATGATCGTGACCAAGAATGGCAGGTGAGTGATCTGCTCAGCGCTGCGGGCTCAGTGGAGGTGACAGCCAGGGGGGTTAAGCTCTATAGTAATAAACTGTGTGTGCAGACTTGAGAGAACTGCAATGAGCACACCAGAGTTTTTAGGGGACAGCAGCCTTGCAGTCCACTAAAACCAGCTCATGAACAAGATGGGGTGACCCTGCTTCTTTCTGGCCACTGCCAAACCATTCCTCCTATAAAGCATGCTGGAAAAATATATTGACTAACTTGTGACTGCACAAAAAGGAAACTTTTGCAAGGGAATAGATGGTACCTCTCAAACCCTTTGGAATGACTTCTTAGCTAATAATCATCAGCCTGTATTAGCAAGTCCTCACCTGTAGACTTCAATCTACTGTACAGAAGCAGATTGATGTTGTTATCCCCAGCTGCAGTTCCCATCCCTCTGGCCTTGGGTATGAACAGCTTGTACAAGCAGTCTGTACCAGAATGGGTGCAGTAAAACCGTGCCCTACCTGCTCTGTGTGTAGGTGCAGTCTGAACTGTATGGTCCCACATTGTTGCTGGTGCCCTTAGAAACAAGTGTGGAATATTGCTTAACATACACAGTTTTAGAAGGACAAAATATGGTGGTATAAATGGATCACATGTCTTACTGTTTGGGGAACACAGAAAGGCACAGGAAAAGAGTGAAAAATCTGGCGAGAAGGATGCTAATTCTAAATCAGGCACTGGCTTGAAGAAGGCTCTCCACAGGGGCTCTGCTCTGAACTGCGCTGACAGCAGAGTCCAGCATATAACAGACAAGCAGCTACCAGAATAAGATTTGCCAGCACAGTGGTACTAAGGTTTTTATTTAATGTATCCTTGCCAGCCCTCTGCTGTGCCCCCCCCTCCGCCACTCGCTCCCTCAACATGAGCACATTTCTTCTGCGAGACCTCTCAGGAGATCCACACAGGAGACAGGAATTAAGAGATGGAGAGAAAGATTTACTCATGTGGTGTGACTTTCATTCATTTTGCAGACTTTGATTTAGCAGAATTTGTGGATGAAATTACTGCTGACTGTAGCTTGATGAGGGACATAGGTGAAAGCAGTAAAAAGGAAAAATCTAGTCTGTTGGCTCAGCAAGGTGATTCTGCAGAGAGAACAGTTACCTTCCCAAAGTACCCAGCTCTTGGTGTAACAGTACCTCTTGCCATTCTGATTCCTCCTAATAACCTGTACTGATAGAAATCTGCTGCTGAGATTCTCTTTATATCGAGAAGCTGCTTTTGCTTCATTTAAATTGCTTTGAAAACTGCTGTTAGGCTACAGAAAACTTCTAAGTGGACTTTCACTTGGTGTGCAGTAGCTTAAACTGGTTCCTTAGCAGCGTAAGTCACTAAAAATGAGGTAAGATGGGTTTGTCTCTAACTAAATTGGTACAAAGAATCACACCTTGCAAAAAGGGTTTTTTCAGTTTCTTTCCTTGCAGCTAATGAAAATAATGACTTCATGGTGACACTAGTTCTTTCTGAAATGTCAGGGTGAGTACGTAGATAAAATCTTTTTATTGTGTTGATAAGGGAATCTCTTTCGTTATCTGAATATGCCTGGGTGCTTTTTATTTCATTGTGTAAGCTGCCTGATTTTTTTTATTTGAACTTATACACTCCTTATCAGCCTGATTCTACTTTTCCTATAGCCGGTGACATCTCTAGAAATGTCAGTGGGGACAGGAATATGTGCTTTATGATCAAACTACAGCAATCTCAAAATAAAAATTACGAAAGTATGTCACAGCCATTTGCATTAATCCTTTTAACATAGTTACCGTAGCATCAGAGACTAGGAAAAAGGATCTCTGCATTCCTGAAAGTACCTTTCATCAAATAACGCATCAGCACACTAAAACAAAGAAAATACAGACTGTGGCCTGCAGCAAAGCACTCCGAACAACTGCAGGCTATTCAAAAGGAGAAACTTGAGACAATTTCCTATGACTGCTGAGTTTTTCTCAGGTTCAGGATTCTTCAGTGATTGTCTCCAGAGAGATTCTCAGTAGAAAAAATATTGATCTTATTCTGCTGCTGCTAAATGAGTACAACCAAATCATTCTTGCTGAAGGGTAGATGAATGCTTTTGAAAACTATGTTCTACAATAAAAGAGAAGAGCCAGCCTGAACTTTTGTGTGTGAAAACGAAAACAGTTGGTGTGGACAGACACACTGTTAGCAAAGCTCAGAAATTAAACAGAAACCTGATACGGGTGCATCCCAGAGAATGTAAGTCTAATTGATTAGTGATCCTCAAGTGTCAAATTCTAGCATGCACAATTCCATCTGCTCTGAGTCATCTCTAATTGGTACCGAGGGTCCCAAAATGTTACAGTTAGATGAACCACCTTCAGTGTTAATATATAGATATGTCTCTGTGGCTGTATCATACTTTATTATGAAAATCACCTGCCCCAGCAATATGCCTAGGGGAGATAGATATATTCTGAACAGGATAGACATCATTAAAATTAAACCACATGCTATATCACAAAATACATCCCAAGGGGTGCAGCTGATACGGCAGGAAACCATCTCCTATTTTATTCAGACTTACTGTATTCAATTGACACTTCAATATCAAATGCACTGTTATCTGACCGAGCAGGTTTTCTCTCTCAGTGTTTATACCATATTAGCTAGGCAGTGTCCTGAGACTTTGCAATCCCTGTTATTGCCTGGAGACAGGAAGGTGCCACTGCTCCCCTCTGCGTATGGGGAGAATCCATAGAGGATCAGTGCGGGCAGCCATAAGTGGGGGGAAAGAAGCCCTTTCCAGGCTTAAATGCTAAAGTGACTTTACTGGTTACTGCATATTCGAGTTTGATATCAAACATCTTCCCACTCAAGGCCTGTACTGTGGAGTAATTGTAGCAGATTTGCTCTAAATAAACTGAAGAGGCTGCAGCGCTGGGCTGTTGCAGCAGTGGAGGTCACGGGTGCACCTACCTGATCATTGAAACAAATGTTCTGACTGAAACAAATTTGGAGACATCGCAATTTGCCATGCTAGAAGACAGATTTTAACAGTAAAGCCACTTAATCAGCAGGACAAGTTAGGTGGTAAGTTTTCCATCATTAGAGTCTGTACAGTCAAAACATGCTGGTCCAAGCGAGGCAGGGATTAACTGGGAGTGAAGCCGGTTAACACAGGGAAGTGCTCTAATCTTAGTGCCACAGGAGGTTTAAATTGATGGTGACTGTACTCTCTTCTGGAACTGGTCTATAGGTCCTTTGAGGATAAACTTGAGCCTCTCAAATAAAAAGGCAGAGCAGCCTGCCTGCATTGTGGGCAGAGGAATTAACAATCTGTGTAACACAAATAGCTCTGAGAAATCTAGCGAAATTAAATTTTCATGTGGATTAATTTTCCCCTCTAATTCAATTTCAGCTATATATCTAAATGTGTTACTTTAAACATCGACTGGGGGAGATCTAAGCGTTGGAAGGAGCAATGCATCCATACCTTTTATCACATCCCAGTTTGGTAGCTGGTGCATCCTGACCAGAAAGACATGTGTAGTGTACAAATCCTTGACTAAGCTTCTATTTAATTAGAAAGGTCATGGCTCACAGTACTTTGGAGACCAGTGATGAGTGCTGTTCCTCAGGGGTCAGTACTGGGACTAGAGCTTTTCAATACCTTTGTTGGTGACAGGGGCACACCCTCAGCAGGTTTGCCAGCAGCCCCCAGCTGGGTGCTCTGGCTGACGTGTGGAGGGAAGGGATGTCATCCAGACGGATCTGGGCAGGCTTGAGAGCTGGGCCTGTGCAAACCTCATAAAGTGAACTTTATGGTTCTGCATTAAAATACAGGCTGGGTGGAGAATGGATTCAGAGAAGCCCTGAGGACGAGGACTCAGGAGTGTTGGTGGACAAGAAGCACAACATGACCCAGCAATGTGCACTGACGGCCCAGAAAGCCAAATGCATCCTGGGCTGAATCTAAAGCAGGGCAAGGGATGGGATTCTCACCCTCTGCTCCACTCTGGTGAGATTCCATCGGGAGTGCTGCATCCAGATCTGGGGTCTCCAGTACAGGAAGGATACTGACTTGTTGGAGCAAGTCCAGAGGAGGGCACCTCTCCTATGAGGAAGATAGTTGCAGTTGTTCAGCTTGTACAGGAGACAGACCTTATCCTTATAGCAGCTTCCCAGTACCTAAAAGCAGCTACAAGAGAGCTGGAGACGGACTTTTTACAAGAACATGGAGTGATAAAAGGGGTGGTGAGGCACTGGAAAAGGTTGCCCAGAGAAGTTGTGGATGCCTCATCCCTGGGGATGTTCAAGGCCAGATTGAAAGCAGCTTAGAGCAACCTGGTCTGGTGGAAGGTGTTGGGGGCACCAGTCCAGGGATTGGGACAAGATGATCTTTAAGGTCCCTTCCTACCCAAACCATTCTATGATGTCTTCCTCAGTGCTGCACTGACCCTATATCAGCAAGTATTAATATTAGATTAAAAATCTCACATTTCTCAAGTTCTGTCTTTTCCTGTTGGCAGAAGGTGCTGAATGTATACAGCAAAAACTATTATAAAGGTATCCAGAAAGGTGAGTGGGATGTCATGGGAGACTAATTGTTAGCAATTTGCATATGGGTGTCACTAGAGAGTATGACTGCAGGGGCAGAGACTCCCAGTGTCCTTTGAGACAGCCTGGAGGTTCAGCTTCCTTCTTATGTATTTTGGATGTCTTGTACGGCTACCTAAGCCTAGAGAGCTGCCTTACCCTAGCCCCACGGCCACGGACCTCAGGCCATTCCTCTGGTTGCTTGGTGTACTCTCTCTGTACCCACAGAGAAGAGGAGCTTGAAGATTCATTGGCCTGTCCATAAGAATGTGGCATGGAGAAATGGCAGCTGCCAGGAGAGGTCAGTATGGAGGTCTCGGGGGCAGGGAGGCCTGTTACTCATGGAAGAAGAATGTAGGAGGTGATATGTAACAGCAATTACATGTATTCCTTGAAAAGCTAAGAAACTTAATGGATGGGATATCTTTTCTGGGAGACACCTCTGTTCTGCTGTCCACAAATCATTCCCAGTTCCTGAAACTGTTGGAGCCCCACTAGCTTCTATTGCTGCAGATTTTCAGGCAGTAAGGTGCCAATCCTAAGCTGTGTGGCATCAATCACAAGCACTGGGACAGACAGAAACCCAATGAAAGTCAAGCTGTGAGCTCCTGCAAATCTCCTTTACAAAAGAAAAAAAATTATAGTTAAAATGGGATTGAGAGAAGGTGGCATTGGACCCTTAGGCACAAAAGGAGCACAAAACCAAACAAAGGCAGAATTTCAGTTTTAAACACACAAGATGGTGGAAGGCTGGACAGAAGTTTTGAGCTTGCATGTAAGATGGAACTAAAAGCAAAAGAATGTCGTCAAGCTGGTGAGGTCAGGGAATATGAAAGTATGGGACAAAATTACTGGAGGAACTGCCAAGTGCAAGGTCTGATGGCAAGGGTGGATGGAAGAAAGACAGGATTTTTTTTTATACTGAAATAGTCAGTGAGCATCTGGAAACAAACACTCTGAGGAGGACCTTTCAAGACCAGTTTCCACTGCTGTCCCCTTTTTTGTTTCCTTGGCCAGGCGGATGTTCCCTGTTTTGAAGATAAGCGTGTCAGGCTTGGATCCCAATGCCATGTACTCCTTCCTGCTGGACTTTGCTCCGACTGATGGCCACCGCTGGAAGTACGTCAATGGAGAATGGGTGCCAGCTGGGAAACCAGAGCCACCGAACCACAGCTGTGTCTACATCCACCCAGACTCTCCCAACTTTGGGGCCCATTGGATGAAAGCTGCCATTTCCTTCAGCAAAGTCAAACTCACCAACAAGCTCAATGGGAGTGGGCAGGTATGGCCTGATGTTTCCACACCACCTCTTGGCTTCAATTGCAAGCACCTACCAATCAAGAAATATCAAGGGTGCATTTATGTAATTATAGAAGCCCTTACAGGCCTCTTCACCCACAGATGCCAATTATTCTCTGGAGGCCAAATGTAAACAGGGATAAACAGGCCTTAATTGGCACTTTCAGATTTTAATGGACTTCTTGATGTTAAGAGAGACAGAGTGCTGTGGTTTACTTAATCATCAGGGGTCTTTTCAGAGTTGGTCTTGTGTGCTGGGGATTTTTACATAGGACTTCAGAGAAAGGGGGGAAAAATAGTCACGGGTATTAGGTTTTTGTTGTGTTCCC
Source organism: Oriolus oriolus (assembly GCA_013400235.1). Classification (NCBI taxonomy): domain Eukaryota; kingdom Metazoa; phylum Chordata; class Aves; order Passeriformes; family Corvidae; genus Oriolus; species Oriolus oriolus. The sequence goes on along the minus strand of VXBT01000181.1, from coordinate 91,070 downwards.
CAATGTTGTGTGGTGTAAGTGGAATGTTGGCAGGAGTCAGATGGCAGAATAAAAGGCTGCTCCTAAATGAAATAATTACTATGTCTGCTTTTGCATCATGATAATTATCAATATTCTATTGAATCAGCTTTGGCCTTTGGAAAGAAACCACATGTACCAGAAATAAGTGACTTTCTCTTTGAACCCCTTAAAAATGCAAACAGGAAAATTAGTTTTGTTTCATATTTTATTTTCGATGATGCATCCAAAGGCAAAATGTTGCACAAGACCTTTTGTTCGCTTGTTTGTTTTGTACAAAACTCCTACAGTGGATGATACTTGTCAGCCCAGAATCAGTTTCTTTCATGTAAATGTTATACATTGTCTATCTGTTATTTCCATTAGGTTTGTGAGGTACCTCCATAAGCTTAGTACTCTAATGAGGTAGGAAATTATCTCAGGTTTTACAGACCGACAGGAGAACAGGAAGATGATCTGGCTTTTCCTAAGTCTTACGTGGAACCAGCACACAAGAATTATTGTAGAGCAAAGAACAGGATCTGAATTTGCAAATGCTTGTCTTGCATCGAGGACCTCAGCAAAGTCAAAAGCCACAGAAAAATATGCAGGGAGGGAAATGAAGCTACTAGAAACTTGGAGGGTTGAAGAGTCCCTGGAGAAAAAACCAGGGGAGCACTGTATATATATATGATAGAGAGGAAAATAGTAGAAAGCAGGAGAGGAAAATAGTAGAAAGCAGGAGAGGAAAAGCCAAATGAGAAACAGGACCCAAACAAAAGTCACTAAATAACAAATAACTGAAGTTCCCCTTGTTTTCTTTTCAAACCTTGACCACAGTGTTAAAGTAAACCATGTCCCCACTCTGTGCTTCAGGTGCCCCTTCTGTGATGGTATTAGAACGTAATTGATGACTATCAGTGCTTTATGCTAATAGCTGTGTTCTTTCTTTTACGTATATATATATATATACACACACATATACATCACTTTGCAAAGTACAAATTTGAAAAAATAATCTTTTTCTTGAACTTGGGACAATTAAACAACCTAACAGACTTCCTGGAATCAATGCTATTCACAGCTTTTAGTGCCAAGTTAGCACTCTGCCAAGGCTTGTTTAGATACACCTCATCGTGCCCAGAGAGATGACTGGGTGACTAGCTTCCTCCTGGCACCTTTCCTGTGATGGGGATTCTGAGTCTTTCAGACAGCAGAAGGAGGACAGGGAGTGCCTCTGAGCTGTTTCAGCAGCCTCTAGTGCAGTGGAAGCCCAGTGGTTTGAGGGCCGTAGCTGCTAACGCAAATACTCACTGATGCTGCTGCATCCAAAGCCTTAAATAGAGTCCAGTGAAGTCTCACTCTGTTCAGCCCTGTGGTTATCGCAAGGCAGGGAGGCACCTGCCCTCCTGCTCCAGTAAGCGCTGGCTGGGGAGGTTCAGCAGTGCCACCTGCTCTGTCACAGAGCCAGAGGGTGGCTGTGAGGTACCAGAGTGGCACTGGGGGCTGTCTCTCTGTTTTGTTTCCTGCAGATAATGTTGAACTCCCTGCACAAATACGAGCCCCAGGTACACATAGTTCGCGTGGGAGGCCCCCACCGGATGGTGATGAACTGCTCCTTCCCTGAGACCCAGTTCATAGCGGTGACTGCCTATCAGAATGAAGAGGTAGGCGGGCGCCACACTGTGCTCTGCTCACCACCGATGAGATCTGTTAGAAGCTGATTAACTACAAGACCAGCGTGCCTGCTTCTTGTCTCCCCACCAGTCCCATACAGCGTGATATTCCATCCAGTCTAATACTCTGTCATTTCTCTGCAGTAGAACATGGACTAATCTAGTGTCTGGCTCCAGTACTAAGCCAGGTTTAGCTTAATATCCTGCCACAGCTGTTCCAGACTGGTCCATCTGGCCCGGCATCCCAATTCTTTACTGGAAAAAAAAGCCAAACAGCCCTACAGTCAAGCCCAATATCTTTCTCCAGCAATAACTGATAGTTATAATGATAATCCTGTCTCTCCTTGTTCCCTATAACACATACATCTGCAGAACAACACAATACTCCATGGGTAAATTTCTACACTTGAGGGATGCTTTGGATTGTAAGAATTGCTAACTCCTGTGCCACATCCCTTAGCTATTGTTGCTGCAGATTTTATTTGTGCTTGATAGGAATTCGGTGTTTAAACTCCCTTGAAAGGGTCCACCATTCCACCAAAATTTCCGGACCAGCTCATGCCAGGCTGCCCCAACTGGTGTTTTGCCTGGGGTACTGATCAGTATACAGTAAAGCCGCCTCCTACCCAGCCCTGGAAAACATCATGTGTGGGGTATATTTTAGGCTAACCCAGGTAGTTCCACTCAGATTACTCTGGAAAATGTTTTGTCAAGTTTCTATTTCAAATTGTCTTCACTAACATGCCTTGTTTTCTGTAAACTCAAGATAACAGCTCTCAAAATCAAGTATAATCCCTTTGCCAAAGCCTTCCTGGATGCAAAGGAAAGGTGAGTTCACCTGGTTTTTTTTTTGATCCAGTAGCTTTTTGCTGATGATATGGTTAAAGCTGTGACATCACCATATGAAAGATAAATCGCATAACTGAACCTTGTTTCTGCTGTCTTAAATCTGGAGTCACTCCAAGGATATTAGTGGGGAGACTATATAATTATTACAATAGATGCTCAAGTGGGTGAATATGCTCCTGGGGATCCTAGCACTTATCTCTGTCTACACAGAAAGCCTGAAATGAGATGGTGTGAACTTCCTCAGTAGTATTATACCCCACATACGTTCACTACATTGTACTAGTACTCCAGCGAATCCCATTATTTAATAGGTCATGGAAAAAGATGTTAACTGCAGGTGTCAAAAAGCATAGCTGAAGTGAAATTACAGTGTAACTCTACTGTAACTACACTGCTGTTATTAAGCCTGTGTGATAATATATGATGTGTTTATTAAAGGTAAGATGTCAGAGGTGCCCCCATCAGAAACTGTAGTTTGTCTTTTGAAATTTTACTTGCATCACCCATGTTAATGCAGAGTGGCATGCGAACGATGCATTCCAGCCCATAATTTCTAATAGATTTTGTTTGGACCTGCTTTATCTTCTGACACGTGAAGTGTCCCATGTACCTGCAGGAGAATCTGTATTTCCTTTCCTTCCTCTCACCACTTAACAAGCTGCTGTGTCTCGGTGTCAGGGTTTCCAGCTGGGGAAGGGGGAATGCTGCCCAGCTTGCCTGCAAGCAGGAATGGTGACCACAGGTAAATTTAGAATTCCAGATTCAGCTCCCAAATATGGCACAAACTTAGGAACATTTTTGTTTATGTCATCAAACATAAGCTCCTGCTTCCCTTTATAGCAGAATGTAGGAGGGTCTACTGCTGCCTAGCAAGTGGCTAAGGAAGAGGGATTTCCCTCCTTTTTTAGTCACTTCTCCAATTTTTAACTGAATAGTTCTGGTTACAACTTTTGTAATTTCTCAGTGAGAACACTCACTACTAAGTATTTTGCTTTTCAGAAACCATTCTAAGGATGCTCCAGAAACAGTCTCTGAAGGTCAACATATGACGTATTCTCACTGTAAGGTTTTTATTCATGTCAGCTGCAAGTTTTGTGAGATATGATGGGTGCTGGGAACCTGGACCTTGCTTAACTGGTTCATACTGGTCACTTACTGAGTCCTAAATTGCATTCATAGAGAGGGATCCTTTAAAAAAATAAGAAGATTGAAGAGACCTCACAGTATAAAATAATGTGAGAGGTCCTGTAGAGGGATGATTTTCTTTACAATCCAGTTTTTCAATATTAAAAGGAATCTAGAATCAAGATGATATGTGACATTTTTAGGGCTTTCTTACACTCTTTTTTTTTGTATTTGTGAGCATTTTTGTCACCTATAAAATCTCCTTTCATAGGTATGCAGGTAAAAAAATGAGGGGGAGCAGAGGTTGCATTTGCTTTATTGATAGTTTTTCTTTAATTTGTTCTTTAATGTTTGTGACATTTTTTGGGTTGCTTTCAGGTCTTGTTTTTAGGGTTGGTGGGTTGGGAGGGGGGTGGACAGTTGGTATTTTTTTGTCAGATGTTTCACAAACCAGTGTCTTGGAATCTGCTTGGTATTTCTGAGGCACAGCTGATTCTGCAAGGAGGCTGGTTATTTCTTAATTGTATGGTAGAATTTTAATGCACCAATAGTAATAGTTTTGTGCTCTCTTTCCCCTCGAAGTGGGTGGCTGGTTGATTTCCAACCCAGATCCAGTGTGTGCCTCGGGAAGCTCGAATTACCAGTACAGTGGACCTTTGCCTCTGCCCGCTCCGCACGCTCCCCACAGCTGTGAGAGATACTCAGCCCTGCGAGGCCATCGGGCTGCCCCATACCCACCCTCCTACATGCAGAGGAATCACTCCCCCACAGGTACTCCTGGAGCGCTGCTTTGCTGCTCTGCCTGCCTGTCCCTTCCTTAGGTTAGCACAAGCACTGGGGCAAGCAGGAGCTGAGGCTAGGAAAGGGCATGGTGAGTCTCTGTAACAACCTGCACAGAGCCCTTCATGCACCCAGTGTGACTGAGGTGATGCCTTTTCCTGGTCTTCAATTTAAAAGAGCTAAATACAGTTAAGAGGGAAAAAGGGCTTAACCTCGGTATTTATTTAAGGATCCTCAGGTGCGCCGAAATCCACATCAAAATGCACCCCAAAATGCCCACCGAAGAAAATGGCCCCCCACAATGTGATGTGTACACAATTATATGCCTTGCAAAAATTAGCATATCTATCAAAGATTCCCCAGTGAGGGACTTGAGCGAGACCCCTCATTGAGGAGCCCTCCCCCTGGATGGGCCTATCTTTGTTTACAGAATGTGTTCTGGAGAGGACCTTGGTGTCTGAGGTTTCCAGAATGTTTGGTCTCTTGGCTTAATGGAACATTGGGTCTAAGGGAAGTTATCAGACTTAAAGAATTATAACTACGTAGGCTAAAAGCACTAAGAGTACATAAAAGCTATATAAAAGAGTGTATAAAAGTGGTATAAAAGAAAAAGCAAAAAATCATCATGGGATCAGAGGCAGCAAAACAAGAGGTACCAGGAGCTGGGTGCCCTGTTAACGATAAACCAGAGTAGTATGGTCTTGCTTTAGCTACAGCTTCCCGTTGTATAAAAAGAGCACTGCAGGTCTTCTTCAATGTCTTGCCGTGATGCCGTTGAGCAAGTCTCAAGCCAAAGCAGCTCTCAAGAATGTGGTAGGAGCTGATGTGAGACAAAGGCATTTTGGTATTGCCAGAACATCTTTAAAGTCCATTTCACTTTCTAGATCTGGGTGCAGGGTTCCAGAAACTGATTCTACTTTGATCAGAAGAAGTTGGTTGGAAGGAAGAGTAAGGATAAAGTAATCTGCTTGCTAATTACAAATTAGCAAGAATTCTTGTTTAATGGTAGTATTTATCATAGAATTGTTTGGTTTGAAAGGGACCTTAAAGACCATTTTGTTCCAGCACCCCTGCCATGGGCAGGAACACCTTCCACTAGACCAGGCTGCCCAAAGCCCCATTCAACCTTGCCTTGAAAATTTCCAGGAATGGGGCAATATTTATAAAACTGCATCAAGTATTTTAGCTCAAATTATAAGGAAATCTGTATCAAAACATTGCCTGATATATGTCATTTACTAATTAAAAACTATTAGTCAAACTTGCAAAAATGCATTCCCTATGTCTGTCGTGATGTACCTTCTCATATATCACACCTGGAATTGCAATGGCACCTTGCTACTCTCTAAATGAACATGGGAATTTTGTCCTTTTACCTGTGGTTGGGAACCTCATGATCAGATTGCTGCCTTAAGCCTGCCCATGTTCTGTTGTCTTAAGACAATGTCTGCAATAGTCACTGAGGATTTGTTTGTTGCTTTTTTTTTCTACCCCAAAGTTAATTTATTGGAGACCTCCAGCAATAATCTTCAGGTATTCTCAGGACATGACAGCTGGACTTTGCCATCCCCTCCACACACTAATTTGCTCTCAGTGCCACACACAAAGGGAAGTGCCAGCCCTGGACCCAGGTAAGGTTACAGGAAAACTGCTGGTGTGAAGAGCACTGAGGCTTGTGGGACTGCCCTGGTGATTTGCCTTTTGTCTCAAACTTTAATCAGTCTCTAGGATTTGAAATGTGTCCTAAGTGCCCAATTCAAGATTCCTGGGCAGATCTTTCTGACAAGTTAATTATCTTCTGCTCTTATATCTATGGGAGCTTCATTTTTCCCCAGCACTGCTGAAAACCAGGATCTTGGAACACCCACAAGGAACTCTGGTCTCTACAGTCTGTGAGCATTTTAAAACCAAATTACTTTTCTCCATATATTTCTCACTATTATACTGCATGAAATGAGGATCCTATTCTAGGAGTAGATGGAATTTAGGCCTAGAGAATCAATTAATTATCAAATATTTTCCCTTCTTTTCTCCAAATGAATGCAATAATTTCTTCTCTAACTTCTGTGCCAGGAAAATCAGCTGCAATTTCAAATGCACTGTTATCTGATTGAGTAGGTTTTCTTCTCAGTTTTTATACCATAGCACCTAGGCAAAATCCTAAGACTTTGTGACCTCCCTCTGTAGAAACTCTTTTGATTCAGTTCCTGAGATGGGAAGAAGAGAAGTCACAGAGGCACATAAAAAGATCCTTAAATTTTGAAATCTCACATATACTTGTACATTTCTCTCCATGCCTCCCTCCAAGGTCAGCGGGTGTGATGGTTGCTGGTGATTTTTCACTTAAGATCTTCAAGGCTGATCTAGTTTGGTGACTTCATTTGAATAGCTGCCTTTGAACAGATAATGAAATTGGCTTTCCTGTGGCAAGTCTTATGCAGGGCTAAATGCTTTGAAATAAGTCATTCAATCCATGCTGCTTTTTTTCCAGCCACTACCCTTGCCTGTGGACCGTGAGCAACAGTGCTGTAAATGTTGCCAACCCAGGAAGCGAGGTGAACAGCAGCCCTCCAAACATGTTTTTAAGGGGTAATGTCCCCTTACCTGCTGCATCATCAGCGCAAATCCCTCTGCAGGGAATGGTTTCTGGCAGCATGGAAGCACAAGGGGAAGCCACTCTGGCCAGACTGCCCGACTCCGCGTGGACATCCTCACACTCCTTTTAGTGGACAGGCAGCTCCTGAGGGAAGCTCAGCCAAACAAGACTGACACAAATGGCAAATGATCCCGGAAGAGTGCAGCGCAGAGCAGAACATATGCAGGAAAAGGACTTCATCACTTCCCATAACGTACCTTTTGTGTGCCAGCTAAGCCAAAATGCAAAGGCAGGAAATATTATAGGAACCAGCTTATTACTGTAACTGTTATGCATCGTTCAGGATGATGACCAGAAAGAATGATTTTAGTTAGCTTTGCTTCTGTATCACATTAAAAATGGTCAGAGACATGGGACTGAGTGAAGCAGACATGGCAGCTGGATATTTGCATGTCATTTTAGAAGTTCTTTCTGTAACTAACAGCCAAGTCCAGGGAAAATTGTGATCAAGTTTGCAACTGGTCATTTGAAGGGACAGCACTGCTTTAAAGGCTTTCTGAATCTCTTACATAAAGGTTTTCACAACACCTGAAACGAAATTCTTCAGGGGATGAAATTAGTCTGACATCCTAATGACACTTGCATACAGCAATCTCTGTCCCCTTCCCTTCTCCAGCTGCTGTCTGCTGTGTGTGTGCCATGTGGATAGTGGGCACACTTGAGCTGAAAAAGTGGATGCACTGTAGCAGCAGAGTGAAGAGCAGCTAGTTTAGCATTTAGAATCTGATGTTACAGTCTTTGAAACGGAAAGCTCCAGTATTTCCAATACGTGCTATTTTTGAAAGGGTGGAGGGAAAAGAATTATAGAAAAAATATTCAGCTTGCATTTCCACTTTGCTTCAGATATACAGTACAAATAAACTACGAATACATGGTGTATTACCTTCTCAGTGTCTTTCCAAGGTGTAAACACACACCCAGTTTTTCTCACCTAACAGTCTCTGAGCTATTTAAAGCAGCTGTGCCAGAAGCAAGATGACAGAACAGGAATTTTCTATTCCTTATCCAGTGACTGGGTGTAAGCTCCTGGGCATTGTATTTCATGTCTCACTTTGTCTCCTTCAGCTTCCTTTTTCAGGCTACAGCTTTCCCATCCTCTGTGAGTGTACAGCATTTAGCACAGTGGAGGCCTGATTCTGTCTGGGATTTCTAACCACTACTATGATGCAAATAACAGCAGCCATCCCCCAGTCTTCCTTGTCCTTTCATGTATCTCCTCAGGCAAGCCCTATCAAATTCTCAGAGAAGAGTGCTGCTATTTGATCTCCATAAAGAAAAAATTGCAAGCTAACTCATGTAGATATGTCCCTGTATAATGAAATGCCCAGCAGCAATTCAGGTCTGTTTAGAGTCAGGTGCATTAATAGGGGACAATCCCCAGTGTGGAAGAGGATTCTCCAAAGCTCCTGTGAGCTGGTGTCTCTGCTTCTGCTAGATATAGCAACATGCCCTTTGTGAATACTCATTTATTGTACAGACTCTGGGAGCAACATTTTGTTTTGGGTAGACATTAGAGGCAGCAGCAAGAGGAGCCTTTTGATTCAGGTTATCAAATATGCATCTGTCTGGTGAATTCAGCGAGCTTCTCTTTGATATTCTATTACCTGGCCCTGAACCATTCCCTTAAGTTGCTCTCAGTGTTATGCATTTCCATGCCTTCCCCATCTGGCTTTTCAGATTTGCTGCAGGCAAAGATCATGTGCCAGAATGTACTCAGTAACACTGTTAGTTTTGCTGACTTGTGCTGCAATCCCCTAAGATCAAAGTAATGAAGTTGCTTTGGATGTGCATTTTTGTTACTAGAGGCATTGCTCAAACAAGAGTTAATAGAGTGCAAAAAGCTCTGCATCCTGCTATCAGTCTATTCCTTGTCAGTCCTGACTGTAAATCTGCTTCCCACATTCTGACAAAAGCCTGGTGATGTGTTTCTCAATGTTATGTTTCTCTACCTTGCAGCAAGAAATGTAAGTAGGTGTTTCTCTCAAAAATAACCCTGCTTTACAGATGAGGTTTATTAACTAACTTATGCTACCCTCTTCTGGCTGTTCAGCTCCCCACAGACACATCAAATACACAGTCTATACAAGATGCTAAAAAGCAGGCAGGTGGTGACTTCTCTGTGTTCCAGGACTTGCAATGCTTCCTTCATGGTTAATGAGTTGGATAATTTCTCATCCAATATACTGCATTACAGTAATACAAGAGTGATTATAAGGTGTTACACAAACTGCATTCTTATATCACAAATAAACAATGTAGAGGAACATCTAATTAGCTTTCCTGATAGTCCCGTAGGATTGAAAGTGTTAAAAAATGACCAAAAAGAACAGGCAAAGTAATTTTTTTTTCTTTTCACGGTAAAAGCAGCCATGACTCATGTCACAGGAGGCAAAAAGTTCTGAGATCTCAGAACTGGGCTAAGTCTTTGTCATTGCAGACAGTCTGATTTAGCCCAAGCCTGAGAAATGACACGGAAAGATAAAAATACCTTTGGTTTTCTCACTACTCTTGGCCCCATCTCGGTACAAGCTGGTATTTGTAGCCCAAAGCCCTGGGCTTGAGGACAGCAGGGAGTGTGCTGATCTTGGGTTTGATGCTGGGGAGTCCTGCAAGGAACAGGGAGCTGGACTTGATCCTTATGGGTTCCTTCCAACTTGAGATCTGTGATTCTGTTCTATGATTTTACAATTTTGGTAAATGATTTGGGAACAGCTATCTGGTTTGGACAGGTTACTTCTAAGCAGTGGAAGCACTGGAGAAAGCTTTTGCTAACTGTTCACAAGAAAAACAGCTGTTCTAACTTCACAGATCTCCTTTCCCAGCACAGTGGACTTCCCTACAGTGCAGTAAAAGGCTGGGATGCTGGCTGCACTGTTCTCCTGTGGGAGGCAGATTCCCTTAAACTGTGTATGAAACTGTTCTCCTCCTAATAAACCATTACTGTGGATTTGGATTTGTACTGATAGTACCCTTCTTCCTCAGCAGATTTCTGCTTGCCACTGAACACCATACAGTGATAATTACTGAATGAATATTTCACTGCTTGTTGTAAGCAGTAACTGAAATGGCAGCATGAAAAGAGAGCAAAGAGCCTTCTCCCCAGTTTTTATATGTTTTGACAAAATCCCTTCCTGACTTTGTGGAAAAGAAATACACTAGAAGACTGGAATAGCTCTTTTGAGGTCTCCAGGGTAGATGTAATACCTTGAATTAATGATAGTTTGTAATTTTTAACCTAATTTTGCCGCGGTGCTTGCCAAAGGGCTAGCTCAGCTGGACCGAGCACCGGGCAATCTTGACCCACTGCTGCGGAGGAGGACGGGGGCTGATCGTTTGTGGGAGGACAGGCGAGGTCTCCGGCGAGGCTCGCCTCGACCACCGGTGACAGAGCGCGGAGGAGACTGGAAGAAGGCGAGGGGCTCTTCTTGGGGAAGCAGGAACAGGTTTACTGGCACCGAGGAGAGGGGTCAAGAAGAGCCCCGAATAGCTCTGGGCAATGGGTTTTATACCCCAGTAGTGGAGGTGGAGCAAGCTCTTAGAGCCAGTAACGGCACAGCTGAGGGGAGGTACAGAGGCAGGGAACATTACACAGCGGTGAATAGGAAAGAGGGTAGGCGGGAGGGTGAACGTGGGCCAGTCAAAAGGGATTACGTAACTGGGAGGTGGGGAGTGGGCGGCCATTGCCTACGTGCCAGGCGTCACGTTTTTCCCGCCAAAACCAACGGTTTTTCCCGCCAAGCTGCCTCAGGGCAGCCATGTTAGGGTGGGCGGCCATCTGATGGTTCCTGGGCCCTTGAAGGGTCAAACCACTGGACTTCTTGACCATCCGGGTCCAGGACACCATGGCGGGAACCGTGGCTCACTGCACCATAATTTGATCACAGAGCCTACACGGTAGGTTTTGGTGCTGCCAGAAGCAATGCTGGTGCATGGGTGGTACACCTCAGTCCTCTCCCTGGGACAGCCAAGGGGCCGGGGCTTGGGAACACAGCTCCATGCAAATATCCATGTTATTAGAGGAAGGAATCCTTTATTTTCAGTTTCTGCAGGGCTTTAGCACTGTACCCAGCTACTAAATGAGAGGTTGAGGGGTGGTTTTTGCAACACCTCACTGAACTGTATCAAAAAAGATGTGGAGGGAAGCGGTTAATGAAAGCAGAAGGGCTATGAGGTAAAAAACCCCACAATGTTAGGACAACCTGGTTGCCTCCGATGCCACAGGTCCCGCCTCATGGTCTGCAGCCATCACTGGGCCTCGGTGTCCCTGTCCCGGGAGCCGGGCAGGGTGGCAGGGAGCCTGCCCTTAAATCCTTCCCTGGGGGCTCCAGCGGTCCCTGGATTGCAGCTTCTCCTCAGCCTTCCCACCCTCTCCTGCGCTGCCTGCCCTCCTCTCCCGCAGGCCTGAGGTGCCTTTTGTCTCAGGCTTTTCCCTTGCCGTTTATTTTCCTGGCACTGGGGCACGGGTCTCCCAGCAAGGCAAGAAAGCGCCTCTGGCTATGCCCAAGGAAGCGTGGAGCAGCTTTTCCCTCAGAGCCCACAGCTCCCTTTGTAAGCCCAAATGGAAGGCTGATGCCTGTTCGTCTCTGGGTGCTGTGGAGGGTGCACTCAGCAGCCTGTGTGGCCTCATCCCAAAAAGTCACCTCTCCTGTGCTCCACTGTGTCTCTTTGGGAGACGGGCTGCTCCAGCCCACGCACCTCACTCAGGCCAAGAGAAGGGCTTAACATGCGGCGTCAGGTGTTCTCTTCTGTGACCGTGGAGTTTTAAAGGAACTTCCCTATGCTTCCAGATAGGCAGCAAACCGGAGAGCAGATAAACACCACCTTCCTGAATTCTCCAGTACCAGCCCAGATGTTTCCCGTGAGCCAGCCCTTGCTGCCCATCAACACAGACACCCATGACCCCATCAGTTTACTACTGTTTGTCCGCACTGAGGTGCCACACCGGGTGCTTGGTTCAGCACTCAGGTGTAGTTTTGTCATGAAGCTGGTTCTGGGTTCTCGCCCTTGGGCAGATCCTCTGCACAGCTCATTTGGGTTCTGCATTTCTGTTTGCTCTTAAAATGATCATGGTAACAAGCGCTAATATTTAAGCATTTTTATATTTTAGCCATATATACTGGTTATACAGGTGTGTAGGTTAAAAATGAACCCTCTAAATTTAACACACTGGTACAAAAATACATAATGGTTCTACCTAATTGTTGTAGCTGTTGTGTGACATAGTCTGGTAGGCCTACAGCAACAATGAATAACACTGCTTACCACAGAGATGCTAATGCTTGCTATGCGGCTTGAAAAGGTCTCATTTTAAGAAGTTACCAGAACAGAAATTATCAGTGATTTTTTTGGTGAGTTGAATGATAGGGTCAGTTTTAAAATGAAGAATTAATGAAACTAGCAGAGGATGTGAATTATCTGGACTGAAACCCTATTGTTTTCATAGAATCTCTGTAGGACTTTGTATAAATGACTTACAGCCTCATAGGTCAGGTGCCTGAGCATCTTTTTATTGTCTCAGGGGGAGTGTTGCATCAAACATTCCCATTTCTTATCTGAAAAATTGGCATTTTGCCTTCCTCTCAACCTCTGTAGTGGAAGATCTGTTGGGTAGGAGTTCCTCTTACTGCACATATGTACAGCACTGGCAAAATGAGGCCTTGTCTTGGTGGGGCCTTTTGGTGTAATCTTACATGTAAAAATTACATATCCTTGAATGTTTGTATGTGTGTGACCAGCAGAGGCAGAATCAGCAGAATCAGCAATCAGAATCAGACTGTGGTCTTAATACTTGAAAATCTCTGAGTAGAGCTCTGAACAAGACATCATTGCTATTCCAAAAACACAACTCCAAGAAGGAAGCAATGTGTCCAAGTAATCTGCTGTGGTGGATGGTGCCCCAGAGTATGTTTTAGAAATCTGTTTGCCAGGCTGTACATTTGCAGTGAAATCGAGGTAAAACTGTCTTGTGCTGTTCTAGGTTGCTCTGGGAAAAATCAGGGAAGCTTCCATGTAATTCACCTTCACTTTTGGGACAAACCTCAAACTGAGGTCAGATGCAACCCTGGACCAGGACAGACTGTGGGCTTTGTGGATTGCACAGGGTGTGATCACCAAGAGTACCAAACACTGTGAGGATGGTCAGGTCTGGAGCTCATGTCCCGGTGTCACTGTGATCTCTGTGGCTGTAGCTGGCACATCACTCCTAGAAAAGGACTGAGGAGTCAAATTCCACAGGCACAGTGTGCTTGCTGGCTGCTGTAGCCTGTACTTACCAGATTTTACTATTAGATTGCTTTTCAGAGAGCATGTGGTAAAATACAAAATACAAAACCGTAACTTCTGGTGATGAGACATTTACAAAGCACCTAATTTAAAACATAAAGATACACTGTAGCTTTTACTTTTGTCACATCCCTGGGTTCACTAATAAGCATTAGCCGTCCTGACCAGCCTCACCTGGGGCCTCCACCCACACTCCTGGAGCCTTATTTAACCTCAGCCTGAGGGCATTAGCTTCCAGCTGGGTTATTTTAAGGAGTGTGTGCTGTGACTTTTCTTTAGTTAGTGTTTGACTTTCTTGGACCTGATGCTGGCTGGGCTGTTGGTAGGATGTGTTTTCCATCCCAGTCCTGCCCTGCCTGCTGGGCTCAGCCATGGTGGGTTTGTGTCCTGCTGCTGGGAGCCCTGCCTGCGCTGGGGCAGCCCTTGCCTTCCCTTCCTCTGCTTCTGAGGCCCCTGGCAGGTTTGTAGCAGTTTAATTTGTGTCTCACTTTTATGTAATTCCTGCTGGTGAATGAGGAGTTCAGCAGGGCAATCTTGATCATGTCCTGACCAGTTTCAAATACGTATGGATTTGTCTCTGTTATGGGTATGACACTTGAACCTGCAGAGAGGTGACCCATTTAAAATGTCCCTGGCCACGGGGTGTTGGCTGAAGGCTTCTGTTGTAGATGCTGCTGAGAGGCCCAAGGGAAGGCTGTCCTAGGAAAATGCTGTTTTATTGTCCAAATCTATACTTTGCTTGGTAAAGAGGTTGTTCCTCACTTACACGGTGGCACCTGTGGAGTGTTGAGTGCTGTCAGAGCCAGGTCTCCAGGGTAGCACAGGAGAAAGAGGTATAAACCTGTTTAACACCTCTGTGTTGCCTCTGCTTGTTTGATCTGCCTGTTCAGGGTCTGAACCCTTCTGAAAATGAACAGTCTCTCCATGTACTTTTTCTTTGTTTTCTTGATGTTTTTGGGAAAAATAGTAGTACTTTTAGTTACAAATGTAATGATAAATAATTGCAGTGTCTTAAATTTGCATTTATTGGTAATGTGGCAAATTGGGTGTGTATGCAAAGAGGTGAAGATTTTTCATGGCCAATATATGTTGGTGCTATTATTATGAAGTGCTGGTTTCATCAAAATAAAAATTTTCTTTTTGGGAAAGGTCTATTTTCATTGATATAATTTAATTGCCTTGGAGAGGTCAAAGTTGCTTAAAATGTTCAGAAGGCGGGGCTGAATGATACTACTGCAGCTTAAACTGACTTTTAATTTGGAGTTCAGAGTTGTTATGGCTTAAAACATTAAACAACTGAAACTTATTTTGAGTGTACTGAACTCCTTAAACAGAGATCTTTGACATAATTTCCCTCCAGATTTCCCTCTGCCAATTTGGAATATGGAATCTTCCAGATCATTCTTTTGGGGTAGGAAATACATAAATAAATGTTAGTTCTGCCAGAACTGTATGATCTGGTAAGAATAAAGTGGGATTGTACTTCTAAAGAGTTGGTTATTTTTTTCAAGTAACTACATCTTCTAATTAGGAAGGACAAAAATCTAGGGATTTTAAGAGTTTTTGGAAGAACTGTTTTAGAAACTATAGCTTGAAAGAAAGACTGAAGTGTATATACACATCTGCAAGTATTTATGCATGAAGTTTCTTCTTTCTTCCAGCAAAGTCAGTGAAAAGAGTTTAACAATTATTAAATAAAGTCATTTTCTATAGAGCTAATCCTTGGTTTGGAAGGAAACAACAACCAAAACAACTAACCAAAACCAACCACCATAAAAAAATAAACCAACACCAAAAAATCCAAATCAAACCAAAAAGCTTTTGAAAAAAAGTCTGCCTTCATTTTGTTTGTATATACGCCATTGCAGATGGTTATGACTTTGCTCTTTGGATGCTGCATCCCTGAATGTCCTCGGTTCTTCCATTTGTTAGTTGCTCCCGAGGGCAGTATGAAATGCAGAGGGTGCAGACTCTGCCTCTTGCCCAGAGGAGCAAGGCATTGTCAGAGCAGAAATGTGGTGGTTTAACCAAGGGCAGGTGTGAGTGTGCAGCCCTGCTCCCTTTGAGGTGATTGTGTAACTTGGCAGAGGGGCTGAGCTGACTGTGCTGTGGGGATGAGGGAACCAAGTTGTTCTGAGGCAAGCTTTCAGCTACTATAAAATTCCACTGTGCAGTGGAAAGGGTTTCACCAGCTGAGCATTTTCCTTGGAAATGCTAAAGTCTCCAAACCAATCAGTTTAAGCCCGAGGACAAGCTGTGTGCATGTGTGCCTATGGATAATCTGTGTATTTGATCCCCTAACAGCAGCTGGCAGACAGGAAACTGGACATGTTCTGTATCTGATGTGTTTGAATGTCCCCAGGTCTTTGCTGTCTCCTCCTATAGAAGCTCCTCTCTACCCAAGTAAATACCCAGGCAAAAAAATCCATTTCTGTAACACATGCTGGTCAGTTGAATTAATTTTGCCCTGAAAAGTCTAGTGTCCAAAAGGGACACGTTGCTTTTTATCCATTCTGTCAGCTTGCAATACAATGTTTTGTCAAGATTTGCTCAAATCTTTGATTTGAGTCACCCAGAGCAGATTTTTTGTTTGTTTGTTTTGTTTTGCTTTTTACATTGCTTATAGCGGGAAATCTAGTTTCTGGAGCCTTTAAATGTGTTCAATAATTTCTCTGTTAGAAAGGTTGATATAAATAGACAATCAACCTAGGCATGTAGAAAGGTCAGGGAGTTCCAGGAGCATGCTCTTTCCCCTACCATTCAAGGAAAACCTAATTCATTTTATAAACTAATCAAGATTTCTTGGAATATTAATTGAGGCCTAGGACCCAGTGGGCCATGGAGAAAAGGCTGACATTTAGAAAGCTTATTTCCAGCTTAAATGTCTTTATGGCTAATTTATAAATATTAGTTCTTGGACTGGTGCTGTCCTTTTGCTGAAATTATTAATTTCTTCTTTCATTTTTTTGATGTAGTTTTGGGGTTTTTGGCTGTTTTTTTTAAACTGCTGTGCTTGGCAGCACAAATTGCCTTCTGAAGACAGTTTTACATAGTCTCATTTGGTCTTTCTTCCGCTGAAGGAGGGGGTGCTTGCTTTTCCCTCAGCTGCACATTCCTGCTGCTCCCTTTGTCCACACTCTCTTCCTGGAGCAGCAGAATGAGCTCTGTGGGCTTGTGATCTCCCTCGCTTAATGCCCAGGGTGCTGTGGGACTGGGGCAAGGGGGGACTCCTTTCTGATGGGCAGCTGCTGTCAGATCAGATTAAAAGCGTTTTGTAACTGCAATCCCAGCATTAATTTTGCTGCCCAGCCAAGAAAAGAATTAGTTTTATTTTGCCCCCTTCTGAAGTGTTTTGTTTTTCTGTTGCTGTGTTCATCCTAGTGCTCTTTTCTGTGCTGACTCAGTTGAAGTTCATCCATCCTGAACTTGGTGAGCAGAGCTGTCTGCAGTATTTCAGAGTCATTCCTACTGGTGTCTTGTATAGTGCCACAAAAACTACCCTTTTTCTGCTGGAAATGCTTCAGAATCACCCTATGATCATGTTTGCCTCTCTCACAGAAGGTAAGCTTCCATTTTGGGCAGCACTGATGCATGAGGTATGACCTTTATTTCCCCTTGCTGCTGAGGGGAACCTATGATTCAAGATTCCTGTAGCTTTTACAGTATTATCTGAACCAGCCTGCTTACTGCTGTGAGGTTTTGCTAAATTATTGGTGCTTCCAAAAAAGCTGGAGCAGAGGAAAACCTTGAATAAGGGAGCAGATGCATTGTTAGCTACAAAGGGTGGAATCCTGGCAGCACTTGCACTGACTTAATAGATGTGCAGTGGGAGTCAATAGAGACTTTGTCCTTTCACCCAACGTCTGATTGACTTAATCAGGACCTTACATAAAATCTGATGTCTAACAGTTGAACATGTGATTCATCCCTAATTTCAGTATGGAAGCAGGAAAACACAGGGGGAAGAAAAGGAGTGGGATGTAGGAAACTGAACCTCTACAGTGTGCTTTATACCTGATGTAATTTCAGCCAGTGTTCACCTTGGTGATACAAAAAGCTTAACCATTGCATCCCATGTTGTGAGGAAGCAGGTGATGTGTGAAATCAATTTGACCTGAAGAAACAAGAAAGGGGGTGCAGTCTCCTGCCCTAAATAACTAATTAAAAGCTATCATCTTGCATCTGACAGCAGTGGCAGCTGCCTAATTGGATGTTAAAAATATGCCTGCCAGTCTTTGAAAAGTACTTGTTTGCATGGTAGTGAGAGCTGGTACTTTGGCCTTTGTACAGGGTGTTAAAAACCAAGGGCTGATGTCTGAGCTAATGTCTGAAAGTGTAGTGGCTGCTTCCTCTCGCTGCATAGGCTCTGCATCCCCAACTTCTGACTCATGCTGAGGTCCCAGATTTTCAGCAGAAAGCCAGCTCGTTTCTACACTCCTGCAGGATTCTATCCTGACTTCGCAGAAGCCTTGTTTACAGGATAGCTGTATGCTTTTGTTGCTGTTTTTTTCTGGTGTTATTTTCTTTAATCAGGAGGGGGTAAAGCTGGTGCACGGGTCAGTGATCAGGAAGTGTCATTGCATGGCACAGCCCCCTGTGAAATTTGCTCCTCCGGAGCAGGGGACTTTTTGTCTGTGATTGCCTGTTAGTGCCAACAGCCCAGATTTGCCTTTCAGAAAGAAGAAAGAAAGAAAAATAAGGTGTGGGTAAAGGCGAAGGACCAATTCAAAGCTGAGCCACTCCAATGTTTGGGGTGATATTTTTTTCCTGTCTGCCTGGCAGTGAGTTGCCGGTGTAAATTTTTTTCTTCCCAATCCAGCAGATGGTGTTAGATGGCTATTTAATGACTCGCATGGGACAGAAAGATCCTGGTGATAGAGCTGGGAGTATGCAAGGAAAAAACAGTTTTGCAGGGATGTTCAGTGAATCTGAAAGCTGTGATAGGCTCATGTTTTAAGCATCTGTGTGTATGCTTTCATCTTACTACTGCTAGGGGGTGGGGAGCTTCAGAGCTGTAGTACTTGATTTAAATTGAGGCTCCTGTGACATCTATCATCCTTTTCCCTCTAAGGGTTTAGGTGTGCTTGAGTGCAATGGAGCAGAATGAGCGTAGCCAATGGTCCTCACTGAGCACTTTAGGGTTCAGAGGTGTATAAATTATTTTGATATTTAATTTTTAATTGAATTTTTCCTTGCATGCACATTAAATGGAGGGGTGAAGCGGTACAAACTCGCTGCAGTGCACTCACATGACAGAAGTATTTCCTAAATCCCACTGTCCATACAAAGGAAATAAATGAGGTGGAATGAATAAGATGTGAGCTCAGCAGGTTGTCCCCTGCCCAGCCAGGCTAAAACATGACACTAGTTTGACTGCTTTCTGTTAGCTGGGGTGTTGAATGCACTGGGCCATGATCAAGCTCCTGGAGAACAAGTGTCTGTCCAAACTGACCTGCATCTGTTACCAGTGATATTACATAACGAAACTGATGTGTGAAATTTATAATTACCTCTGGGTAGAAAAAACAAAATCAGCCTCAATAGATAAGAGATAAAAAAGGGCTGTAATTTGCTACCATTTGAGAAAGATCTTGGCGGTGCTGTGGATGTTTCATAGACTGTCTGGTGAGCACACAGCAGTTAAAGTTAAGAATTGTGGAGAAAGGTAGTCAATCATTTGTGGCTGTATATGTCAGTGGTGTAACCCACCTCTTGAACACTGTGGCCAGTTCTAATAACGGTCTTAAAAAGTTTGTAGAAGAGCAACAAAAAAAGATGGAAGAGGGCGTAACTGGTTTGTCTCTTCACCCTGGAAGAGAAGGGATTGGGGTAGGATATGGGGGAATGCTGTAAATTATATGCTAAAGATGAACAGGGAAAGATGATTGCTATTTATTGAAATGTAATTGGAGGAAATGCCCTAAAACTGTGTGGCTTTTTTTGTTTGTTTAGAGTTTAAGCCTGCTAGTTCCCATAGTGCATAAGGAAATTGTGGGGCTTGTTTTCACTTGATTTTTTCTTTCTTCTTTGTGGAATTTGGAGAAATAAATGTATCTAAAATATGTTGGGCAAAATTAGAAGGCCTATTGTTGGCTGTGGAGCACAACTGCAGGTTCTGGCAATATAATATGAGAGGGGTCAGCCTGCAAGTTCTGTTTCTAGTCTTTTGCCAAGCATAGTGTTTGCTGACAATTTCTGATGGGTCACTGTAGGTCTGTTCAGTGGTTACTCTGAGTGGCTACTGGAAGTGGGATTACAGACTTGTGAAGGTCTTCCTTTCCTGCGAGATGATGATGTGTATTTAGGTGATGGATTTAAGAGGTGGGGCTCTATAGGTCTGTTACTGTAGGCCTAGAGGTAGCTTCTGCACCCTGTGACTCAGAGCTGCTTGTAGAGCTCAGTCTGCATCTGCTTCTGCCTTTTAAGCAGCCTTCAGCCTGAGCCCTAGGGCTGGGCCAAGGATGCTGCTAAGATTTACCTTAACATCAAACAGTTAACAGACTGACACAGAAAATCATCAGCACAAAAGTCTTGACATGGCAGTCAAGGGAATAATTTATACAATCCCAGGAAATTTGTTTTTATAAAGTGACAGCTTTTAATGGTGGGATAATGTATTCTACTTTTTAGACTTGTTAGCAAGCAGTCACTAAAAATAGCATGCACTGGGGTATACAAATGTCCTGGGTAGAGGCATGAGAAATTAAAGAAAGGTAGAGTAGCATGACTTGTCTGTTAATAGACTGCAGGACTCCTGGGTTTTGCTAAGATTTTTTTGGTGGGCTTTTTTTGTTGGCTTTTTTTTTTTTTTGTTAAGAAGTTATTCCTCAGACAGGACAGGATGCTGTTTTCTTTCCTGTAAATCCACACTCATTAATTAGAATAATTTATGCTATGGCATTTAATCTTAGAGCATACTTAAGCAATTTACAGCCTATTATCCACAAAGAGAGCCTTTTCAGTATCTGATCTGGGAAGCTGCATCATCCCTAAGTGTGACCAGCCCTTTCCTAGCCAGAAATCATGTGTCCATTCTGGCCTGCAGAGGGAACCCCCCCATCTGTCCCAAACAGAAAAACACCTTCCAGGAAGCCCTCCTACCTATATTCTGGTATTCCTGGCCAGTTTGCAGAATCCTTTAGAGGGGGAGGGCTGTGATCTTGCCTCATGCCCTGAGTTTTCACTGAGGATTTGCTTTCTTCCATGTCTTTCCTTGTGTTGGATTGCTCAAAGACAATAAAGAAAAAACCATGTAAGGAAAGGCTTCTGGTTAGTGCATCTCAAAAGCCTTGCTGGTTCGAAGGAGAATGTTGTGGCTGGTAGTACTGCCTTGATATCTGATACATGTGCAATTCTGCATTGCAGATCTGATGTAGATGAGCTGGCTGAGTGTGTAGTATACTGTGCTTGGGCATTAAAGCTCCTTAGGCTTGCTTAGCTCTTGGTTACTTTTGAAAATTCTCTTAACTGCTTTCATCCCTTCTTGTTTATGTCCATAGATGCTGTCCTTGGTGGAAGTAGACTCATCCTCACATTTGCAGACAATAATTCTCAAGTTAGTGGGGTTTGGTTGGGGTTTTTTTTCCATTCTGCTAATGTCAGTTTAGCTTATCAGCTTCTGAGGCAGCTGTATGTGTGCCCGTACTGTGTGGGCTGAAGGGGAAGCAGAGGCTCTCAAAATGGCCCTTGCCAGCCGAGAGGGTGCAAGCTCATAAAAAACTGTTGCTGTGGTAACACATCAGCACTGGCCCTGGGCTGGGTTTTCACTGGTAGGTGCTAACATTTGAAATTATTAACCTGGACTGGGAGTGGCAGTGGTGGCAGAGAGCTGCAAAATGGGATTAACCACTTGAGGTGTGTTAAGTGAAAACATTCAGTCCTTGCCCAGATGGCTCTGAAGATTGGTGAGGGGATAACACAGCTTTTAGTGGGTTTGGGCTCTTTAGTGATCCAGACAGAAAATGTGGGTATACTAGTGCGGCAGTGGATAAGTCCTCAGGCTTTCCTTTGTCTTCATATTCACAGTCTTAGTAAAAAGTCCAAGGGCTGATATGAGAAATTGGAACACCTCAGATGTGTTGAGAATCCTCCTTTCCTTGCCAATGACCACTAACCAAATACTGGTGAGAATCTACAGTGGCATTGTCCACACTGAGGCCAAGCTGTCAAAATATTTGGGATGGTTTTAGCACAAGTTCAGTGATAGTGAAAGATAATAAATTGAAGTACTGCTTAAGAATCCAAACATCTTCATTTCTTCTCCCAGTTATGCTTCTTGAAAACAACTTGTTCTATTTTTAGAGGCCATCTACAAATAATGTTTTTAATCTTGCATGTATTAATGTTGTCTCTGGAGTGGAAGAACAGCATGCATTATTCAAATGGCCTGTATGTTTGTTTGTGTTTTGGTCTTCATTATCAAATCAAATTGAGTGAGATTAATTTAATTGTGTTTTATTTTCTGGTGTGTATGTACTAACTCTGCCCCTAAATCTTCCTGGGGTGAAGAAAGGTTTATTTTGTCTTTTTTTCTGGACCTTTTTTTTTTGTTTTGTCTTTTTTTCCATTGTCTATGAAAAGATGTTTGTTACTTCTATTAATATAGCAGCTCTGGAGCTTGAAAGGTCTATTTTTCTAAAATATCTCCTATTTTTCAGAATTAATTAAATCATATATCCTTCTGTTTAAATGAAGTACCTTCTTTTTTTCTGACAGTAGCTTTGGATTTCAAGGGTTATAAACCTGGATTTAAAAAAAAAGGCTTTTAATAACCTATCTTCTCACTGCTACTTCATCCTTTCTCACACAAAGTATGTTTAGTTAATATAAAACATGATGATTTCTTCTGGGCTTCTTGATGGTGTCTTAAGATATTTACTCTTGTGCATGCAATGTCACACTAATGCATCTTAATGACCATGTTTTGCCTGATGATTTGGTACAGGGCTTTCAGAAGTTCCAGATATGGCTATTGCTATATGACATTGGATCTTATTCTATTTTTATGAACTGTTGATCTTCTGTGAACTTTTGGCACCAGCATATTTTGCTTGAAGAATTTTACATCCCCCCTGTATCCCCTTATGATACATATCTCAAACTTAACCTAATCTCCTATCTTCCACAGTAAAGCAGCGTTTCTATCTGTTTTAGATGATTCAGGAAAATTCTTGTCTGGCGGTAGCGTGAAATAACTGCAATAACTCAACAGCCTCAGCGGTTTGGTGTCTGAGAAGTGACTGATAGTGGTGCTTCTCTGCCAACGTGGGCAGTGTAAGCCTATGGAGCTCCTCTGTGACCATTATTGAAGAATATGTACATTTTGGAGGTGCATTTGGGTCAGCATGTAGTCTCACAACATAGTTCTTCAATTGATTCACTCCATGTTTGAGCTAAATGCTGTTCTGGAATGATTGGAACAGATGGGGATTACCTTCCTGCAAGTGTGTGGTGCAGGCTGCCTGTTCTGCAAAACCTTCTGGACTTTGACAGGTCAAAAAACCTCTCGTGCTAATTTGCTTGTGGCTGCTTCAAAGGTAGAGCATCAGCTGAGGGATCTCCTCATGCTGTTGAGGACTGAGTGGAAAGAACTAATAATATTTTTTCACCTATGCTGCAGGAAGTTGAAATATTTCTCCCCACTTTCCTCATATGAGACAAAAGAATTCAGCTTCCTTCTAGAAATCAGTAAGATTATGAAGATAAGGAAAGCTTCTCACTGCTGAAACCGTGTCCCTGTGCAAGGCTCAGTCTTTGCGACTTCAGCTTTGCAGTCTTCCTTCAGTTCTGCCCTCAGGCCTGGAATTATCTGTCAACATGTTAAGGGAATTTAAACCATGAAATGAAATTTGGGTGAATTGCAAAATGCCTGATGAATTCAGGAAGGGAGCCAGCACTCATTTTGTCTTTCTCTGATATCTTATCACAAATAAGAAACTACTGTTGGCAGTTAGAATTAGTTCTAGTGTGAGTGGAAAGTCCCATATTCCTCCCTCCTCTCTCTTCCCCCACCAGCCCTGGAAAAGAACAGGACAGCAGCACTCCAATTAGTCTGTTAATCATCAAAAATTTGTGCTGTTCTTCCTGTGATTCCCTGTGTGGATGTTCAAAGCAACATAAATACACCAGAAAAAGGTGTCTGAAGATAAACTTTATGTGCCCAGTAATATGAAAACCATGCCAGCGTAGTCCTGCTGGAAAATTCTCCTTTGTAGGGGAGCCTGATGGCTGTCATACTTTGGAGTTTGATCTGAAAGGTCACACTAAGCGTATGCTTTGCATGGTCAGCAAAACAGTCCAGTGCTTTCATATGAGATCCAAAAAGCTCAGAAGCTCCTGTTGTCTCTTCAGCTGTTTATGCCAAAGTGCTGGACATGAAAGACCAAATTATGTTTCATGTTTTGCAAGGCTCTCACAGTCACTTCTTTCTTTTTGTTATGACCTCCTTACTGAGTGGCTGAAGGGTCTGCTGCCATTCCCACTTTCCAATAACTGCTCTAGATCAGGAGTACTCAGCCTTTCCCATATCACAGACATCTTTTCACATGTTTGTCCAAGACCTCTAGGTGCCATCTGACAGGAACCTTTGGGGACATTTTTCACAACAGGAACCTTGGGGGGACATTTTTCACCTTTGTGGTTTCTCTGCTCTGTTTGTAGGGCAGGTTTGGGCCATGGCTCTTTGTAAAATAGCTGCTTTCCTTGACTTCCAGCAGTATATTCCTTATGCTCTGCTGGTGGGAGACCTCAGAGCAGGTTGGTTGGTGTTTGTTTTGAAACTGTGACTGAGCTTAAGCATAAGATGGTTGGAATGCTTTGCTGAAAGCATTTTCCTGGTGGGATTGCAGAAATTTTAATCCTTCTTGTTGCTGTTCCTTGTCTTGCTGCTCTGTGTGACTTGTTTTCATAATTTGATTACTGCATGATGCTGGAGAAGGAAAGAAACAGAATGTTGTTCTTGTGAGACTCACAACAGGTCATCAGCAAAAAAGTCACAGTCTACATGGTCAAAACAACAAACTTTTTTTAAGAATGATAGCAAAGATTGGTTTTGTGTAGAGAAGCCATAGCTTCCAAAGCAGTTTTAAATAAATGAGTCATGGTCTTGTTCTTACACAGTGATATGATATCCATACAAAAAGAACAGAAATTAAAAGAATATCTGACTGTTCCACCCCAAAAAAAACCTCAGGAGAAAAGAACAGTTTACCCCATCTACCCTTTCACAAACAAATGCCTAAACATTGTACCTAAGCTGATGCTTGAAGATTAAGGCCAGTCTGGGAGGCAAACTGCCTCCTGCTGAAAAGGCATGTAGGCCTACTGGATTGCTTCAAAACCTTATGAAAAAATGGGGAGGGGGAGAAAAAGCCTTTATGTCTTAGCTTCAAGTAACCTGCCATCAGGTTGCTGCTGTGCTCTAAGTTAGCCTGTCCTGCCAGCGCAGAAGTTCCTGTCTTAGACTTGCACTTGGGTGCAAGTCCTCTCTTCATCTGATATGCTTGGAAGAAAAGCTGGCAGGTAAGTGATTTGTAAGTCATTCAGGCCTTTATGTGCCTATGTGACTTCTCTTCTTCCCATCTTGGGACCTGAGTCAAAAGAGGTTTTAGAGAGAGAGGCCACAAAATGTCTCCTCCATTCAGTCCTTGAATGGCTCTGAAGAGCAGCACCTCAAAATGTCAACAGATAACAAAAATGAGAGCTAGGTGGGAGGTTCTAAGGTCTGATGTTCTAAGGTTCAAGTGTGTTCACGATCTGAGCGCACCAGTCAAGGATCAACATCATACATCAGCATGGCAAGCATGAGCCTTGTCTCTGCTTGCAGCAGAAATGCTGCCCGGCTGACCTCCCCCTTTTTTGTGTCACAGGGAGGTTTGCCTTATCAGTAGCTTTCACCTTCCTGTAGATGATCTCTGACAAGTGGATGGCAGGGCCATTCATTACACTGACCCAATGGCATCAGACTCTTACCAGCAGCCATTTTAAGCTGCCTCAGGGAATAAGTTAATTAAAAAAGATTTGAAAACAAAGGGTATCAGATGAACTGTATTTGAAGTGAGCTCTATGATACTCACAGAGTTGACAAATACTCTGATTTCCTTGTTTCAGCAGAGGTATCCTAGCATCCACCCCATTTAACTCAGAAGTTTGGTAGAGGAGGGTTAACTATAGCTGATGGGGTGTATTGCTTAGCTACAAAGTTTCAAGCCATCTGGAACCCAGCCTTTGGACCTAAGAAGTGGTGAATAGGGTATTTGCAAAATGATCTGCCTTGCGTAGGGTCATTTTGTCAAGGCTGGAGGGGAGAGGTTGGGCGGAGAAGCATTAACGCTTTGGCCGGCTCTTGCGTCTGCACTGGGCTGTGCCAGCCCCTACTTCAAAGCGTGAGTTTAAATTATGGAGCATCTGACAGCGATGATGGACATTGTAGGTTAACATCTGGGAGAGGATATTGTTTTATTTATAGGTATTGGTTAGTGGAAAATGGTAGCAGGGTAATTTGTTAACCACGCCTGTCTGGAAGCAGCCCGAAAGTTGAATCAAACCAAGTGTTTGCTGTCTCTGCCCTTATGCCCCGACTCCTTTATTTCTCCGTCTGTAAATCCCAGGACTAGCACACTCAAAATGCAAATACTCTTTGAGGGGAGTTTCTGTGACTTTGTTGCATTATCTGTGCGGCTCCTGCTTTCAGGGGACCTTCACACAGACAAAATTGATCAGCAGCCGGAGGAGGAAAATAGCCGTTGCCGCGGCAACCGGTGATGACTCATCCCGGGTAGCAGGCAGCAAAAGCTGTGAGGCTGCAGTAATTTTCCAGATGCTTAATCCAGCTCTCGGGGCTTTTTTTTTCTCTTGCTGACAGGCAGAAATCCTCCTCTGCCTTTCTTTGCTCACAGACCCACGCGGCCTGCAGCCGTACGTGATCAGAGTAGTCCTTTGTGGTGCTCACCCAGAACGGCGTCACAGAGATGTGTCTGGGCAATGTGGATGAGCTACTCCACCGACTGAACTGCAGCCCCAAAAGGTGGTAAAAATAGAACTGCAAACTGCCCGTCTGCAAAAGTACCCTGGCGTGTCATTGGCTGCACTCAATTCCTGTCTCCCAACTAACATCACGTTTACTGTAACTACAGCTATGAAATATTAAATCAGTTCATCTTGTTTCTTTTCAGTAATGAGGCTGTCCCTGTGCTGCATACAGAATGTGCTAAAAGGAGAAAAGTAAACTGCGTTCAGCACATGCATTTCCATGAATTAGCTTCTCATTTCTATGACCTACTAATTTTCATGCACACATTTCAGTCTGTGCATAATGAAATAGGGCAGGCTAAGAGACTTACCCAGGAAAAGGGCACTAAAAGAGCAACACCTTCCATGTCACTCAGGGGATGCCTACCTTGTAGTTTTCCTGCAACGACTGCATTGTAATGGAGGCCTTCCCCCATCTGGGGCACTTTTATGAATGTCTGAGTAGTTATTTACCTGCTATGGTGGTGATGTGGAGTTCTTTGTGATTGCCATAGGATGCTGAAGAATCCAAGTGTAACTAGATTAAAAGTAGCTTCAGGCTGTTTATGTGGAAGGTACACATTCCTCCCTAGAGCCAGAGGAGCAATTAGCACAGAATTCAGTTTCCCTGTTCAAATGAGTTCATCTAGCTGTGGGGAAAACAAAGCTGCTCTGCAGCATGTGGAGAGGGAAGAGCTTGTGGGGAAAATACGAAAAACAGCAATAGAGCTCTGTGTTTGATTCAGGTGAGGGACAAAAAGTACTGATGCTGCCAGCTGCTATCTCCTGCAGTCCCTGGAAGGCAGATGACTTTCTGTGGGTGAATCAAGTGAGGCTATCAACTCCTTCTCCCACAATGCAGTCTTTTGCTTGCAAGTTCTCATTAAAGATTTGTCAGGGTATGCAGCAGAACCAAGCTGCTGCATTGCTGACAGGCTCTGCAATGTGTTGCTGGCTGAAGTTAAAGCCATGTAGAGCCACCAAGTGTGTGGGGCATGAGAAAGCTGCATGTGATGTCTGTTTTCTGCTTCTTGTGGTTGTCATCTGCTAATAAGTGCCTATATGACATGAATATGTATTGTCTTGAGTCTTTGTCTCCTGTCAGTAGGTGGGATGTGTAAGCATTTAATGAGTATGCTGTGGCTGCTCTTCAAGGGAGACCAGTTTGAAAGATCACCTGTGGAAGCTCATCTTGTTCTTGTGAGGTCCTGAGTTCTTGGTGTGCAGCTGTTCCTGACTGTGACCAGGTCTTGGATATCCAAAACAAGATCTGTTCTATGAGCAATGCCTGCAACCTTGTTCAGGTTAGAGTATCTGGTTTAGGGCACTAACTCTGTTTCACTTCATGTCCTTGCTTGAGAGCTAAATGTTATGCAATGGTGAATTTGCTGGAAAGGTGTCCTTTCCAGGAGCAGACCATTTTGGAAATAAACTGAAAGCCAAATATGATATTTTTGATTCATCTCACCCCTCAAGATGGGGAGCATTTGCTACCTGGGCAGCATGGCATATAATAAAAATACTGTTAGTCAGATCTGCGATATCAGCAGCAATTACTGCAGGCCTGCAGAGCTGTGCTAGTTTTATTATAATGTGTATTATTAATGTATTTTAAGTTAGCACCCGAAGTTCTGCAGTTCTAGCACAATCCTTATGTGAAATCATGAATTGCATTAAGCTCATATATATTTTGTGGGTTCTCTTTCTGGAAAAGCATGTTTAATGCTGTTATAGTGTCACTATTGATAAGGGTATATTGACTTGCTAATGCATTTTGTGATCAGTTAGACTTCAGTAGGTTGCCTGAAATCTCATGGAATGGCACCTCATATGCTGACTGTGGATAACAGCATTTGTAATTAGTTGTATGCTGGTTTCTTAGGTAGTTTGTTTCCAGAGGCAGATTCTGGGCAGAAGCTGGCTAAGGCCACTGTACCCAGTGAAGGTCCCCAAGGACTTTTAGGCCTGTGAAATGATTTAATAAGGGATAGAAGCCTTGCTTCTTTACAGGGTGATGATGTATTTCCAGATACCTTCTTGCTCTTGGAAGACATAATTACTAATAATTGTGACTGGATAAAACCTTTAGTAATCAGGGCAGCCATGGGATGATAGGAGTTGATGCACAAATCATACACTATTAGCACTGCTGCTTCTCAAAATATGAAAAACTGGCTATTTCAAATCTTTCCCCTTCTTGATATTTTCTATCTGAAGGCCCTTTGTACTGCGGGTACATGCTTCCAAGTCTGCTTGTTGGATATCCTGTACTATGGGAGCCTTGTGATGTAGAAAGTAGCTCCCATCTCCCTTTCAAAGTCATCCAGTGCAGTACCAGAATCAAAGAGAGGAAAAACACTGCTGAAGCTGACAAAGACATCTCATCTCTCTTCTCTACCCCATGCTATGGATGAGGTAAGGCATGTAGCCTTGCATGCTAGCAAAGGATCCAACCTTCATGTCAAAATCTGCCCCTGTCTTGGGCTCCCAGCTGTGCAATGACTTGGCTTCCTGGATTGCAGAAACAAATATGAACAGATTTGGAAATCAAAACAAGCTTTGCCGGTGGTTGAAGTCTCTTTGTGGAGTAAGAGAGGTGTGAAGAAGGTGTGTTCAGTGGAGGCACACAGAATGGTAGAGTTCCACGCACGTACATGTGATTTCTGAGCCAGCTGGCAGCCTGGAGGTGCTGGAGCAGGAGCACTATGCATCATTGCTGTGAACTGAGCTGCTATCCCACGGAGCCAGTCAGCTCTGCAACTAGAAAAGGGTGGTACTGCACTTCTGTGGGAAATCAGCAGCAAAATCAGTGGCTGCCCTTGACTTCACAAAGCTCTAGGCTCAGTTATTTCCACGGAAGTGCTGTACAAATGGGTTTTATTTTTGCTTATCTTAAAGGACAGGTGGCTTTATGTTAGTTTACAGAAAAGAAATATTCATGCATTAGGAATTGTGTGAACTAAATCCCAGGTTCTAAACAATGGAGCTTATATTTTCATTTGGGTTTTGAACTGCCTGTTCTCCTAATAATGTGCTCTCTAAAACCCTCTGATCCAAGTTATTGTTTACAGAAAATAGGAATCTTATGTCTTTGGGATATGAGGCTCTGGGGAGACTTAAAAGCAAGGTTTATCATACTTCATGCTGCCCTATACCAACAAGGGAGAGAAAAGCTCGGTTCTCATCTTGGTCAGTGCTTGGCACCTCTATATGGAAATTCCCAATCAGAAGCCATTTACTGCTAATTCAGTTTTGGCATTTGAATGACTGTCCTTTGAAAACAATATTGTAGGCTGTTGAAGAGAGAGCACAGTCATCCCACTCATGAGATTTATAAATTTGTTCACCTCCATTTTCCTGCATAATATTTCATGGTAGTAAGATGTATTACTTTGATAGGTTTGCAGGGCAAGCAATAGAAATGCTACTTTCTGAAGCCTTAAAAGCCACAGCTACTGAGTTTTTGGGAGAGGTGCTAGATCTCTTCAAGTAGGTGCTGTACAGTGTCTGGCATGGCAAGGTCCTTGTGGATGTGGCTGCTGTATCACCTCCGAATGGCACCAAGACTCCTCACAGTGCCAGGAAGTTATGTTCTATTTGCACAATGCCTTCTAGTACCAGGATAGTGAGTGAGAAGGTGGGTCCAGCATTACTGGACAAAGGCAAAGAAAACTGAAGTCATGTTACATTCCTGGGCTCCTTGTTCAGCGGATTGATTTTTATCCTTTGTGCTTCTTTAAAGACGCCTACCTGAATTTCCTTTGTCTAGGGATGCATGGAGCTGTCTGTTAGTAAATCTCCTGTATAGGAGACGCAGAACAAGCTGTTTGTAGTCAAGGTCCTGTGATAGTAAAGTTTCTGAAGTAACTAAGAAAGAATAATCTAGTGCTTTAAATCATCTGTTATTGTACTCAAATTTAGTCTGTTTTGTCGGGGCGAAGGGAACACAAGTCTGCCTGTACTTTATACAGGATAGAAATCTCCTTTCTTTGTTTCATATAACAGTTGCAAGTTCAGTCTAGCAGAGCTCTGGCTTATTATATATATATTTTTTTTTTTTTTTCAATACTGTGTTCATAGTCAATTCTATTTATCTCTCCACCGTGTGTCCCAAATATCTATGCCACCCCTGGGCACCGATTCGGAATTGAGTGCCATCTCCTATCTCTTGTATCATTCCGTAAGGTGTGGTGAGATTTCTCTGCAAATCTATCTCTGAAGTTTGGGCTAAGTCTGCTTTGCCTAGATAAGAACTATCAGTGGTGAACACAGTTGTCTTTAACAGTGAGCAAAGTTATCTTCAGCTTTCTTCCTCTGCTGGCTCCTCATACACTTCCACCCATGAGCACTGCAGAATTTCCTCTGCTCAGCAGCGGTGTGTTGCCTCTGAAGCTTAACTGGCACCAGTGTGACTGGGTGGTTTGCTGGGCACAGGCTTCAAGTCAGGGAAGAGACTGGGGGGGGTCCTTTTGATTCTTCTCCACCCTCCCTTTTATTTTATTTTTTTTCCCCATGTCTTCATTATTATGGCATTTGTGTCAGTGCCTCCTTTGGCTTTGCAGGTAAGTTCATTTAAGACCTCTCCTGTGCATCCCTAGTACAGCACAAAGTGATTTGAATCACTGTCAGTGCAAAGAACTTGGGTGAAGACCACTGTATTTTAATAGCAGCCCTTTCTTCTAACCTTTTTAACAGGTCACCTGTGTATATAATCTCCTCTCTTGTGCATTGTGTAACAACACCATGTCACTCATTCATCTGAAGCTTTTGCTGCCAAAGAGTATTTGGCACCTTTTGCTAGCACTACATGTTCCACAATACCCTCTTTATTTTAAGAATAACTTTTTTCCCAGACTGACAACCACTGCCTTGGGATTCCTGGGAGCATCAGTAGAGACAAAGAATTTTCTTCCCCCACAGAATCCAATTTTCTGATTTTTTTTTTCCCCCCCCTATGATGTGCTATTTGAAGACATGGATCTAAACCCCTTTATTTTAGGAGAGGGCAAAAAAAGTAGAAATAAGCTTTCAAAAGAGATTTCCATTTTGCAGCTCTCACTTAATGAAAGGGATGAATATTTTTAAGGATACTATTGCAGAAATTAATTATGTCGTAGAAATACACCACACTGTCCTCCTTCAAATACTTCAGCGCTTCCATTTTACTTAGAAGTCAACTGAAGGCTAGAGAGCCTTTTGTTGTCCTGAAGGGAGGATATTAAAGCAGCCCTTGAAGTCTTTGTTTCCAGTTTAGAGGAGCGGAGCCTGAGGCTGCATTCCTATTTACCTTGTTTTTTTCCCAAGTCCTCCAGCTCTTGGCAAACTGGGAAAGGCAGTGCCAGCTCACACAGGAGCTTCTCTCTTGCTGAGTAACTGGGGATCAAACTTCTCTATGCATGTAACAATTTTGCTCATACCTGAAGGCCACTGTGCTTCAGCTTGTTGGGAGGGTGAGATCATTACAGAGGCACTGCTATAATGAAGCATGACCTTTACTGATACAGTTCATCAACTTTATTTAACCTCTTGAGATGGCTATCTATGGCACTTGTAACTCTTGGTATGGGTTTGGTTTTTTTTTTTATTATGACTCTGGAGTCATAATAAAAACATGGACACTTGGCAGTTCCTTTAATAAGAATTTATGCCTTTATCTGACATGTAGCCTGTTAGGTATAATAAAAAAAAAACACAACAGGGTGAAAAATAGGGGAAACAATAGGGTGAAATCACTCTTATTTGAAGAACCAGCATTGCATAACTTCCAGAACTTTCTGCTCTTGCATGGAAGCTTTATATGCATCTAATAGGGCTGGCCAGGATTTAACCAATGCTGTTGCCACAAAAGTGGAAACATGATGGTTTCCTCCTTGAGCATAGAGAATAACTCATGGGGATTTAAATCTTATTCTGCATGCTGAGGGATGGCAAAATGCTGGATATTTTTTAGATGATAATCTCTTTATCCCTATACATGTTGCAATTATGGAAAATTGTGCACACAGTGTACTAGGCAATATTTCTTCATTTGCTAAATAAAATTATGTGACCACACCCAGAATATGGGCATGTGTGAGCTCAACGAGCCCTCTGTGGGGTAGGGGAGGAAAAGAGCAAGTCAGGACCTTAAGGAATAGCACTTGGATGCAGAATGCTCCATTCCTGTACTCAGCAGTGGAGGAAAGCCCATTCAGTTACCTCCTTGAGAGAACTGCACCCAAGACTGCTACAAGACTTTTGATGGGGCAAGAAAAACAGTGTTTCCCCAGGGCATCTTACTTTGAGGGTGCAGCTTTTCATGTGATGCACAGGGAGGGTCACAAGCCTGGGCTTCCTTTTCAGCTTTCCCTGCTGCTGTAGCAGCGTGTGGTTCCTGGGAGGGATTCTGGATAATGTGGCTAGGAGGTTGTTTGGGTGCTCCTGCTTCCAAATGGGTGGGCACCCCCAGCCTCCCCTTACAGCTGTCTCTTGCTCATAAAAGGGTAATGATCTACACAAGTGAAAGGCTTGGAGGCTTCCTAATGGGCACTGAAGCATTTGAACTGTTCTGTAGTTTTGGTTCAGCCCCCAGGTTTCACCTTGCAGGCTTTCCTGCTGTATCCTAAAAGAGTGAGCAAGGCCTTGATACCATTTTCAGTCCCCCTCTGAAAGGTGCTTTTAATTATGAGCTGCCAGAGGTTGTAAATTTGGCAGATGTCATCAAGAGCAGACAGTTTCTGGACCCAGGCCACCTAATCACATTCTCACTGCTAACAGAGGGTTTCATCAACTCCTTTTTTTTTTGTGATTGTTAAAAATTAATTAGTCTCTCAAATGAAAACCAACTGAATTCACTCTGGGAGTAAAGCATTCAAGGACAGTCCTTGACAAACAATTCACAGGCTTCAGTTGGAAATGCACATGGCAGCTAATTCCACTACATTTTCCTGGAGCTCAGAATAAAAAAAAAGGTGCCAGAAACAGTTGCAACTTAGAAATGTCAGTGAAAAGGGTTTTCTTTCTTTATTGTATTATTAATTTGATCACAGGTGCAGGGTTTGGGTTACTCTCTAACATGGGATATTTATTACTATATGGGATATATGTGGGATATTTATTTATTAGTATAGACCTTCAGGAAAAAATGTTCCAGTACGAGATCCGGCAATGTTGGGAAGTTATAGGGTGTTTGCTATTGGAGGTGCTTTAGAACTATCATACTAATGTGTTGGGGATTATCACGGCAAACTTGATCTTGTGTCAGAGAAAACATATGGACCAGATGACTTGGAGAGCTCTCCTTCAGATGTATTTTTGGAACAGGCGGTCTCTCTTTTTAAGATAAATTTGACTGTGATGATTTGCTACCATTAGTACCTGACAAGCACAGAAATGGCTTTAAATAGCTAGGAAAAGCAGAGCTAGGTTCTGTTCCTGCTCTGCAAGTTGATTGTGGGCAAATCCTTTTGCTTTCTAAGTAAACCTTCTGCACCTTATCCCAATCTCTCTCTTTCAACTATAGATTTATTGGCATGGGGCTGATTCTCAGCATGTGTTTGCAGAGCATTGAACAGAGCACAGCTCCAGTCCTCCTTGGGGCTGCAAAATGATGATAATGTTGATTCCCAGTTTCACTTAGGCGGCAGGGAAGAGTAAAAGGCAGAACTTTGAACACTTGAAATGTTGTGTCTTAATAAGCTAGGTCACTACTATTACTAACAGGGTGTGACTCAAAACACTGGGAGCTGCTCCTGAGAGCAGGTTGTGCATGAAAAGGCAGAGCCAACAAGATGGGCAATGCTGCCCTTGTGAAGTGGTGTCATGGTTTAAGAATGGTATTCTCAGTTTAGTACTCCCACTGGAAAAAAATCACACACTGCTTCCTTCCCTCTGCTCCTCCAATTAGAGGCACAAAGGGCAAAGTTTACAGGTTGAAATAAGAAAGATTTGCTGTAAACAGCAATAAGATAACAAAATGAACAGTAACAGCAACAATATTAATAGCAAAAGGTATAAGGGAAGAAATGATTCACAAGGAAAAACACCTAATAATAGACAATGTAGATGGCTCCCTCCACCACCTTTTCTCTACAGGAAGGAACCCTTTGTCCCTAGAAGACTCCCTGCCCCCTGCAATGATATGAGGTGGTATAGAATAACCTCCTAGTCATAACTATGCCCCCTTCTGGCTACTGCAAAAAATTAACTCTGTCCTGTTCAGAACCAGGACAAGTGGATGTATTTGACTGTGTTTCATCCCATGGGAGGGCTAAGAGATGTTGTAATGCTGGCAAATGGTTAGTAAGTAATCAAGATCTAGAGAATTTCTAAAGTTACTAGGTGAGACTCAGCCTGCAGTTGAGTTATTCTGGGTTTGTGCTTGGTGCCTTTCCTCTGACCTACTGACTAGATCTGGGTTTTTTGTTTTGGTTAAGAAGAGAAATAGTCACTTTGAACTTTGCTTCTGACATTTGTTTAGTGAGGAAAGTAATAATGTAGAGCTTCCTACTGATGCCACCTAAAAAAAAAGAGACTAGACAGGAATAAATGTAGGTATTTATTTGAAGGGCCTTCAAAGGTACACCCTAGGCAAGTCAAAGGTGACACCCAAGATGGACCCCAGGTCACAAGTTCTTCACACTTTTGTAAGTTTGGTTCGTTTCCATATCAGGGTTAAATCTCCAATAAAACTTCAGTTAATTATGTAATTTCCCCAAGCTTACCCCCCTTTTAAAGATACTGGTTTACGCATTTTTGGGCCTAGGACAGTCTGAGTGTCCTTGGAGAGCAGGCTTGGAGAGGGCTTGTTATGTCTCACTGGCATAAGAGAACAGCAGCTAGCAGGTGACAAGAAACTTCAGAGTTACACACTAGGCAATACAGGATTGGAAAAATATGAAAGTTAAAACCTAAGGCATCACTACCCTCCCTATGCTTTTGCCTGGTGTTCCACATTTTGCCGTCACTATGAGAAGGTTGGGTAGTGGAGAGGGAGATGGGAACAGCAACACTTTTCCTTAAAACAGCTCCACTGTTGACATTCCTTGTGTCTTTTCTCTGCTGACCACACATGCATGGATTGTATTCCAGGTGCTATGAACATGGTGTACAATCATATCACAAAATTAGCATTTGAAATCATATCACAAAATTAGCATTTGAGTAGTTTGGGTTCCTTACAACAGCAGTTTCTACTTCGTAATACGCACCAGCAGGAAGCAGTTCAGTGAATGTTTTGGTTTTTGTCACCATAATGCCTGACATTCAACCCCTTGTTAGTTTTCTCTCTGTTCCTCACGTGTCCTGCTGGAGCGATACAGGTCTGTACTTTGCTTCAGTCCTGAAAGTACAAGTGCTGTACAAAGGAGAGGGTAGAATCAAAAAGGTTTCCTTGGTTCTGCCTGCCACTGAGGAGGCTGGAGCAAAATATCTTATCTCTACAGGGGAAAAACTGGGATTAACTAGCACTGGTTCCCAAGGAAATAGGTTCAACTACACTGCACAGGGTGGCTGAATACAGCCCAGCAGTGGGAGGCTTTGTTTCTGGCAGCAGGGTGCAAGCCAGAGGCCTGGCTGTGAGAGGGCTCAAAATCCCAAGGTGCTTGCCTGCTCTCCCTGTAGGCATTCTGTATGGCTTTGCCTCCCAGCTCTCTGCCTCCAGCCCCAATGGGATACCAGCAGTTGGGAGAAAGTTCTTTCCCAGGGGAAGGAGGAGATGCTGTTTGTTGCTCTGCTTAGAAACTTCTGCCTGGCTTTTTATTTATATGTATTTGTGTATAAAGTCAAATATCCTAAATAAGCATAGATACATTAATTCAAGCATATATTAATATGTTTTTACTCAAATACTGCCCTAAAAAAGGGGTAAATTTCTTAACTGGGTTTTATTTGCTCTAAAGTTAAATGAGATCTTTATTCTTACTATGAATGTCACAATTCCTTTTTAGAGAATATTTTCTTCTAAAACACATTGTGCTATGGAGTCTCTGAGAACTGAGGTACCTCAGAGAAGTATTCAGAGATCTATGATTCTTTTTTGAAGGTTACTTAAATCTCTTGGAATATTGATATGCCCCCACCTGGCTTGGGTGATAAAAACACTGGGTGTAGATCTGGTGTGATTTAATGTTGACATATTCTTGCAAGACCACTTTTAACTGTAGGTTGTTTAACAATGGTGTGGCTATACTGGGATGCCAGAACATGACAGAGAAGTGGGATGGGACAAGAAAGTTCCTTTTAAAGTCAAGGAAGCACATATAAACCTCATCCACAAATGCTAGTAGATCTGTACAATTTGACAGATCTTTATTATATGCAATTGATGACATCCCTTATTTTATCAGGAAGCACAGTACCCTGCTAACACTTCTGCTCTTAGTAGTGAGGATGGTAAAAATAAATCATCAGGTATGAGGCAGACCACAAGATGATGTCTGTAGAAGAAGAATCTACAGTAAGAAAGAGCAAAGTTATTTCTGGTTGTTCATTAAACAGATGGGCTTAAAAATAAAATGAAATGCTCAGCGT
The DNA here is from genome assembly GCA_013400235.1 of Oriolus oriolus. Lineage (NCBI taxonomy): Eukaryota > Metazoa > Chordata > Aves > Passeriformes > Corvidae > Oriolus > Oriolus oriolus. The sequence continues at coordinate 54,188 of VXBT01000181.1, read as the reverse complement.
GATTGTTAAAAGAGCACAGTCAGAGTGGGACCAGCCAGCTGAGGTATTACAAAGACTCCTATGTTGATTTTTTGTGATGCAAATATAGCAAAGGCAGGCAGCCATTAGAAAATAGCAGGAATGACTAGGAAAAGCCATTTTTAACAGTAAATATTTCTGGAAACTATCCTTCTGTACCTTGGAAGAAGTGAAGACACATACAAGTTTGCCAGCTATTATCCTGCTACTGCCATCTGGCCACCAACTCCAAGTAACTATCTGAAATAATGGAATGGTTCCTGGGACATGATAACAGTCAGGGAGATCTTGGCTGTAGAACAGATGTGGTACTGCCACTGTTACTGGGTAATTGAGTGTTATCTTCTTCCCCTCTGTGACCTTGCAGGAGAGTTTAGAAACTGTGAGAGACAGAGGGAATGAATCTTCTCTTGGTACCTGGGATGGAAGCTACCAACCCCTTCAGTGTAAAAAGCTTTCAAAAAAGTATTGTGTTTGATAGATGCCTTTAAAAATCCAGTCTTTCTATGTAAAATAAGCCCTGTAGCAACCTAATGCTTCTGTGCCAAGTGTGTTCATTCTGTGAGTAGAAACCTGGGAGCTTTTTTTTTTTTTTTTTTTTTAACTACCTCCTCTGCAAACTCAGACTCTGGCTCTGTGTAATGATGAGCCCCATGACAGAAAGGGACATGATTGTGTTCAGACCACACAAAAAAAAGGGCTGAACTAGTATAAACTCTGCCAGTTAAAGTTTGGTTGGAAAATGTCAAAGGGGCAGTTTCATCTCATAGATTTTATGCCATGTCATTTCATCTCTTCTTCTGTAGCTGGGATAAAAGAATAAAGCTGTTTGACAGTGTCACATGCTCTGTATCGCTTCAAACTGCAGCTGAGCAGGTGTGCCTAAAACTGGTCTGCTGTGGGTTTGAAAAGTCCTTCCTCTCAAAAGGTGTTTGCTAAGGATACAATTCCATGTATCCTTCTTTAAGTGCTGATGCAACATAAACAACCTAAAGTCCTGGGGTTCAGCTTCCCCTGCTTTAAACAATCATCAAGCTTGAGTCTGGCACAGTTGAGATCTACCACATCTCTGAGGCAGAGATGGGAAATGGAGAGAAGAGAAAAACGATAAAGGGCAGGGACAAGCATGAATCTTGTAAGTCAGCTTTGTTATCAGAGAAATAATGGAACAGAGCTTTGATCTCAGAGGGATGTGTAGTCAAAGAAATCAAGACTGGGGTTTGATAAACAAATCTGTTGATACGGAGCAGATCTATGTGTGCTTCTTCAGAGCTGAGTTGCCTCCGTGTGGTCAATAGGAACAGAAAACAAACTCAGGACAGTCAAACCAACGCTTACATTTGCAAGTAACTTTTTTGAGGGAGAAAATATAAGAAAAGGCTATGTTTTTTGGGGTAATGTTTTGTTTTGTTTTCTTTTACATTGCAATTTATAATGAAGCTCTGACACCTCATAGTTTCAACATTAATCATTTAATGTAAGTATGAATCCAGTGATTGAATTCTTATCCCTATCTGACGCTTGCTGTGAAAACCCCAACCCCACAAAACTGGGATTCTGAAAGCTTGCCTACTGCCTTTGGGGTATATTCTGCCTTGGGTCTGTATGCAGAGCAGACAGATTCTGGGTCCTCTCGGAGGAAAGAAATGAAGAGGGGAGGACACTGCAGGCAAGGCTGGGTGCTGCTTGTTTTCCCATTGGAATCCTGTGCCTGATTCCAGAATGGTAAGAGTGTGATGCCAGGCTGGGCTTTCTCTTCTACTCTTAATGAATGGGTGAAAGACTATCCAAACATGTTGCTGTAGCTGTATCCTTTCTCACACCAAATTGTCTACTTTAATTTTCAACTTTTCCCTTGTTTTTACAGCACTTCAGTATTTGTGTTTGTGTTGCGGCACTGCTGTAGAACTGAATTCTTGATCTTGCCTCCTGATGGTACAAATGGGCAATGGTGCTTGGTGAGATCAAGCCACAAACAGTATTGCTGCAGGCATAAATAAACAGAGGTGGGATCAGCAGTGTGGCTGTGCAAGTGGGGTAGAAAAATAAAGTAAATTGAGGTAGAGAAATAAATATGGCTGTTGCTGCAGGGAGATATGTGTCTGAAATGAAAAGTGTAAAGAAATGAAGTCTTTTTGGCCCTGTATTGTGAGTTCTTAATGCATCTGGCCACATGAGTGTAATTGTTAGTGCTCTGCTGGGAAGATGGGCTAGGTGTCTTAAAACAACTTTCCCCCTACCTGCCCCCATACCCAGAACAAAGGTGCCAAAACCTAGACATACGTTTGAAGAACCACAATCAGGAAACTGAAGCAGTCAGATTTTTTTTTTTAATTCTGTGAATTTTTCAAGAAAATGAACAGTTGTGTCCCATCAGTTGATCAGTGAAGCTCTAATGTGCTCATGTAAGTAATCATATTAAGCTGCAGACCCTTCATGTACCAAGTGAAACCCATTTTCCAGAAGTAATAGCTGTTTACAGACGGGTCATGACAGGAAAATGGGTCCTGGTGTTTTGAAAACAGGACAGCTATGGTTCTCTGACTTTATTTGTAATTTCTTTCTTCATCCTCCTTCAATGTGATTTGTTTTTGTATTTTCTAGTGTAGAGTCCTTAACTTTCTTCCCATGGAAACAAAATTTCCAGTACTCATTTAAGAAATTAGAGAAGCTCTCTTTTAGTATTAGTGTGTGCACTTAAATCTGATCACAAGTATTTGTTGGGAAGTATTAGTGTTGATCTGACAGACATAGTTTGTCTCCTGTACTATAGTAAAGATATTTTTCTGGAAAATCTGGCAGGCACAAGAAGGGCTTTAAGTGGTTTAGTACCTGACAATGTCTTTTCTGAGTAAAAATATTCTTATTTTAGAAGTGAGTGAACTGGATAGAGGAATATAGGGAGTTGCTAAGTCACTTTGGTTGAGTAGAGAAGCTGAGCAGAGGAGTGTCACGCATTTGTAGATTTTAATTCTCTATTTCCTTGCTTACTGCTCTTTGTGATGGGATGTGGAGTCCAGATTCCTTTTATGTTTGTGAAGAAGCAGCTGAGTGAGGTTCACTTTTAAATAGAGGATGGTCTGAATTCTCCAGGATAGTCTTTCTTCGCTGTTCATACTCTGGCATGCAAGTATTTCCTGGCCTGGTTGATTTCTTCGTGCAGGTAATCTCCAGGCTCGCAGCTGATATTCCTGCTGGCACTGCTGCTTGCTTGGCACCAAGGAGGGACAGGCTGAGAGTAGCCTGGGGCTGGGAGAAGAGGAGTTGGTGGGGTGCCCCAAGAACAGCCATCAACTGGCAAAATGTCTTCTCCATTTACAGCTTATTCTCTTTCTCCAGCTGATGCTGGGGCTTCGGTTGAGTTACAGATCCTTGTTTGCTCTCAATAGGCCAGAGCCCAAATGCATCTGCGATAAAACAATTGCCAAGCTGGTCCCTGTGTAAATCAGTATGAACTTTGCTACTTGCATGGCCACAGGCTCTTTCTTTATACAAGTAAGAGAAGAGCATACAGGGATCCTTCAGCCTATCTGTGCCTTGCTATTTACATCTCTGGAAAGGCAGTGCTGGACTATGAGTATTTCTGACCTTTCAAATTATCTATGTTCACGCAGAGATGAGGTTTTCCAGGTAACAACACTGGAAGTTTCGTAGATGTAAAGCATGGCTTCTTGTTATATTTGAAGAACAGTAAGCATGACGGGATGGCTGATGAATGTCATGAGCAATGACATTCCTGGGCTTCAGACACCAGCACAGGTCTGGATGCAAGGCATGGAGCAAGGGAAAGGTTTGTCTTTCCTGGTGTGGAGCACGTCTCACAGCAGGGAGCCATAAAGGAGAAATGAGAGTGTAATCTTTGGAGCTGCTGTCAAGATCAAATGCCTGCTTTGTTTGCTCCTTCATTTGCTGTAATGAACTAATGGGTGTGCCTGGGCAGCAAGATAACAAGGCCTTGCAGCAGGATTGGGTTCCCAATGACCACAAGTATCACTTGATGTATTGGCTTATCTGATCTCCTGAAAGGATAGTCCTGCTTTTCTGTGGGCAGCAGGAGCTGGATGTTACACAACACTCTAACTGCACTAAACGATGAAAATGCTACTGGCACGCGTGTCTTAATGGAAGTAATTTCCTGCTTTTTACAGGGTTTTTCACACCTAGAAAAATGGTTCTGAGGAATGCTGTCTTGCTTATTAGAGTGTGCTTTCACATGGAGCAGATAGACAGGTTGTTGAAAGCCCACCAGAATGGTCTTCTGGGGAGTTTTTCATCCAGCCTTTCTGACTGGGCGTTTGTAAGCCCTAATTAGAGTGAATAGATGGTAGTAGTGCTTTAATTGTCATGAGTAATAACTCCATCCCTCTGTGGAAGTGAGTGCTCTGTCACAGGGATTGTTGACCTGGCAACCTGCTGCTTGAAACGTGGCTTATTTACTTTTAGTTTCCTTTCTGTGGGCTGCTACTCTTGCTTGGGTGGGATCCCTGCTCAAGTGTCCCCTGAATGCTCAGTCTCTGCAGTGGGCATGTTTCAGAGCCATTGCAACTTTGCTAGGAGGTCTTGTGGCATTGCTGTCTAGTCTGAAGTGGGCACAAAACATGAATGGAGCTTCAAGTTCTCTTTGTACAAGGAAACAAATCTGTTTCTGGGCAGCATCATGCTTGGATCTGTTCCTGGAAAGTCACATGGACTTGTGTGCACTCACTTTCCCAAAACATAGAGATGTTTACAACATGTAAAAGAAAGATCTTCTTGGTCTAGTCACCTTGTTTCTGTACCAGTGTCAGTTTTATGATGCTATAGAATATGCTAGCCAGTTACCCAGGAGCACCTATGGCTTCACGATTTGACACCCTGGTAGCTGATGGTCCCCTCTGGCCAGAAGTTTCTGAATTATGTTTGCTGTTCTATTTGTATTTTTTTGTTTTGAGATGTTTGTGAAAGCAATGGGAGCCTTTATCTTTGGCAGTTAGTATATATTTTGTCTTTCCTAACATAAGGTAATCTTTGCATATAAGTGTGGACTTCATTAGACTCTGCTTTGTGGGAGAAAAGCTCATCAAAGAATATTAGAGTGCTGGATTACTTTATTTTTCCTTGGAATGCTGACTGATGGAATACTGTTCTTTTGCAGGCTACAGCTACTTTTTTTGTTTACTTTTGCTGTGTTGGTTGTGTCTTTAACTAACTGGGATGAGCAGTGAATGAGCTGGGTACTTCTCATGCTTAGTTCAAATAAGTGATTAGGCTCTCTAGGGAATTCAACCACTGTAAAGAAATCCCATTCCTGCCTGCGTTACAGGTTGGTGGGAGGGAGGGAGGAAGGTAACTATTCAAGATACTGCAAGGCACTTGGGTAGTATGACAGCACATTTTATTTACCCTCGTGACAGCTCTGTGAATGTGCTGTATCCCTTATTTTATGGATGGGAGCCAGAAGCATCACATTTCCAAAGGAATTCAGAGAGGTTGCTTATGGTTTTGTATGTATGTGTTTTGTTCTGTTCTTCACATCCTTTCCTACACTAACATAACTGAAGTTGATCACCTTGGTCTAGTGGAAATACTGCTGAAAACCTTGCTGTAATTTTAGGTATCTGAATGCATTTCAGAAAAAGCTTTTGGGAGCAGACTTTCAAAGGTCATGCAGGGAGTCTGTGAATTGAACCTGATTATGAGGGAATGCAGAGCTGAACTTTTGCTGCCTGATCGTCTTCCTGCATTTTCATTTTCCAACCCAAGTGATGTGGTAAGTGCAGAAGGAAAAGGAAGTGGTGAGAAAACAGTTTCAGTGGTGTTTCTGTGGTGGCCAGCCCATCCTGCTCACTGCTTGGCACAGTGCCAGTTTTCTGAAGAAAATGCACACCTCTTAGTGAGGCACACTCTCATCTAAAGGAGCCAGGAGCACAGAGCTGTGCAGCAGACAGTGCAGCTCTGCCTCTTCCAAACAAATCAGCCCAGGGCTTGCTGGACCATGTTATGCTGTACAGTTATTGCAGCAGTGCAGCTGTTGATGCAGAGTCCCCAGGGAAGCTGCTGGCAATGAGGAGCCTCCTGAGCACCAGCAAACCCACAGGATACTGATAACAGGGTCACACATCTCATACCTTTTCTAAAATGTAGCACGTAGCTGAGGATGTGTGGGTTCCCTCTGACAAAGCTGTTGCATGGTTACAGCAGAGAGGCAGATTACCTGACAGTTTTCTAATAGCAAAACTGAGTCATCACTTCCTTGGCTTATTTTAGTGATCATTTTATGGCTGACCATGGGCAACAGTGTCATCTGGAAATGCAGTGTGGTATAAGCTGGGACCTTGATGATGAGGACAGAGGATATATCAAGCTAGAAGTGGCAGTAGTTGCTGTAAATACATCTCCTCCTCCACTGAGTGCACTGAAGGTTGTATTTAACAAGTGGGTATTTACCAGACAGCCCTGATAATATCCCAGGTTGTGATCCAGGCTGGATGGTAGTGTTGCTTCTTGTTTTACAGCTGACTGTTCAGCACAGTAGTTGCACAGTGTATTAGGTGCCTCAGCCCCTTGTATTGCTCATGGCCTTCTCTTAGTGGCTCTACAACCAACCTTGCACAGGCAACTCCATACCCTGGCCTTCAGGCTGCCATGACTGCTTTTGCAGAGCCTCTGGGGCATTATTTCCCTTCCCTTGATGTTTGTGTTACTCTCATGGCCTTGCACTCACAGCCTGAAGTGGCAGTCACAGCTGTGAGCATCCCCTGCCGGGCTGCAGCTCTTGCTTTTACATGAGGGGACCCAATGATGTGTGCACAGAACTGGCACACAGCACCTGCCCCTGCTCAGGATGTGCTCTGATCTTTTCCTGTGGGAAGAGGATGGGGAGAAATGACCTACTGCACTGGAGGTGTGCCTGGCAAAGATGCTTATTTGGGGACACTATCACTTCTCCTGGACAGCCACAGGAGAGGGCTTTCCCTTCCCCTTCTGGCTCTGTCTATCTTTTATTTTAGTTTTTTTCCCCTCCTCCTCCTTTTTTTCCCCTAAAAGGAGCTTTCACCACTGCAGTTGATGTGTAGCATCAGCTATGGATGCTGCTAACAAATCTTTTGGGAGTGCACATGTTGCAGTGCTCTTTGTGAGGGTGCTCTAGTCCCAAGCAAGTTGGTTCTTTAATATGACAACATATTAAATGTATCTGATGTTAGGGGTGGGGGACAATGGAAATTACCTTTCTGTCTTTCAAGCATGGTTGTATAATAATTAAATAAAATCACTACAGCTTTGAGTAGTGCTTGAGACTGATTGTGTCCAGACCCAAGGAACTACTGCAGCCTAACATATGCTGAGAAGGACCTGGGCTCTGTATTAGATTAATATTATATGGCAGCTTGTTCAGATAGGCTTTGATGAAGGTTAAAGTGATCTGGACCCTTCTTTCAAGCTGTATGCCTGGGAGCAGGACAGGAAGCAGCTACAGAGCTGTCATTTTGCTGATGCAGTTCCACATTGACCCAAACTGAAGTTGTAACAATCTTGAAAGAGCTCATCTGTGTCAGGTAAGGAGAGCTCCTCTTCCTCTTCTTCCACTTTATTTATTCATTATTCATAATGAATAAATTCTTACCTGGAGAGTGCCCAGAATAGCAATTCTACAGCTGATGTCTTTCTGGTCATTTTGCTATCTGTGCCATATGTGCATGTTTTTGTGGGTTGGTTTTTACTTTTGTTTTGGTTTTATGTTTTGCTTTTTGGGTTTTTTTAGAGTCTGATCTATTTGACTCTGTGACTTTGGAAACCAAGTGTAAAACCACATGTCTTTTTCAGAGGCTTGGTTTCATCTTTGTTATGTATGCTATATGCAATAAAACAGACCATCCAGGCAGCAGAATTGCAGGCCTTGGATGCAGGATCAATTTAGGAAGAAGTTTTAGCTCTTACAAGGCAATGAAATGGCCATACACATGCTCTTTAATTAGTCTCAGTGCCATGAGGCAATTGATAATCTCTGTGGAAATTGCTGAATGCAGAGGCCATTTTGGAAAACCTCTCATGTAATAAGAGGTGGAATGGTGCAGAATTATGCTAACAGAATGAGCCTGAAGTCTGAATAATTGCTCAGTTACACTGAATCTGTGAACCAGCCAAGTTCAGAATTGATACCAGAATCTGGCTGTTTTATTATGGATGTGGAAGTCTTTTTGAATGCCAGAAAAAGCTGTAGAGCTAATTTAATATAAAGTTACAAAACAAACACATGCACAAAAGAAGGAAAATCAAGTGTTTAATGTGACCTTGTTACGTGTCACACAAGGGAACTATTCTGAAAGACTGTACAGAGCAACAGAAGGCAGTGGTTTGCGGGGGGTGAACCACGCAGAGTTAAGGCTGGTGGTGGGGAAGGAGGGTCAGCTCTAAAATCCCAACATCCCTTGTACAGAAGGGTCTGATTCCTGTCCTGTGTGCTGTAGTGTTAATGCAGGATGGACGGCACTGTGAGTTCACACCGCTAAGCGGGGCATGAAGCTTTGGGGCTTTTATGCCCGTTTCTAGTGTACAGGCTGCTCTTCTGCATATCAGCTGGGCATATACCAAATATATTAAGACTAAATCTGACAGAATACAGGAATATTGGCACAAAGTCAAATGCCCACCTAACCTAGTGCCTGTTTCTGACAATGAGCAACAGTGAATTGCAGGGGAAGTACAGGACCACAGCCCTGTCGTGGGTGGAACTTTCCCCAGAGTACTGTCTCACACCTGGCAATGGATCATATGTATTCCAGTAATACCGATCTCTTTGAATTTGTCTAATTTCACCTCAAACCCACATGAGCTTGTATTGTCCACAGCACCCTGGGGTTGTCAATCTGATGCTGCCAATCTGGTCCTGCTTGTTCAGTTACAGTTGCTCATCTCTACTGGTATATTCATTGAGTCAGTCCCTTTGGCTTCACTGCAGCTGCTGCTGGATCTGACTGCTCCCTTTATGACCTGAAGGGAAGATTGGATATGTTAAAACCTCAGTTTTCTCAGGAAACTAGGCTGCATCTTCCTGATAGTGGAGGTGGGGCATCCTGGTGGATCCTGTAACCAAGCCAAGCTGAGTCTTGGTCAGGCCTGTGCTGCACATTATTTCCAAATTCTGCTTCTCCATGATAATGTCAGCTGTCATTGTGTGACCTTTCTGCTGTTTGGTTTACAGTGATACTTTGAAATCCGAGACACCTCCTCTACCTGGCAAGTCAGCAGTCCCATCCAATATACCCTTCTCTGCCCATCAGAAAGGCACATACAGTCACAGGAGCTTAACCTCTTGCTGCAGACCCACAGCATGAGTTGCAGCATCAGGCTGATCTTGTATCACAGTCACTTGTCACCATTTCTGAACAGGAAAATCAAAGCTGACAGGATATCATGAGAGGATACAGTGCACCCTTGTGTGCTGTTGCCTCTAGAAGTAGGTATGGCTTGTCTGTTTTAACCTGAAGGAGGGATGTTTACAGTTTAGTTCATTATCTGACTTCCAGTAGTGTCTAAAAACTGCAGTGAAGGACTAAGGTGCTGTTATGTTGGTTGTTGTATATGAATGAGCACAGCAAACTTTTACTTGTTAAGTGACATGTAAGTTTGCCTTTGGCACCAGTTCAAAGCTCTGCTGGTGCAGGGCTTGTCACTGGTGCTAATGATTCACTACTGCTGTCCTGCTAGTGTAGAGTTTTCTTTTCAAATTGGTTTTTTAAGGTTACTTACATAAAGTTGTTCTTGTGGTCAGAATTGGACCCTGAATTCACACACAGCTGGATCTTTTCCTTCAGTGGAGTTTGCACCTTGATCATTAGGTAAATTAAACTTCAGGCCGACTTTGTGTCGGCAGAACGTTGTTAGCCAACTTGATCTCTGTCCAGAGTAGCAGGGGTAATGCACTTTTCCAACAAACAGCTTAAAGTGTATTATCCTCCTATGCCTGCCTGCTATTTCCTCCCTTCCCAGGTGGGAGTAACCTTGTAAGGGACTGATTAGCACAGATGGCTGTGTCTCTTCTTGTTCCAGCCTTCCCAGCAGCCTGCTATGATCTCAACAGATGGAGTGGGCTTGGTGCTCCAGTGTTAGGAGCTGCAGAGGACATGTGTATTCTTGGTGGAAGCAGCAGACTGAGTCACTCAAATATTTGTGGTGTTCGTCCTGTAGAAAAGATTAATGTTGAGATGAAAAGTGAAGAAAAAATTGCTACACTGCAGAACTAAAGTGGTTTCCAGTGTGGAACTATTAACAGCTAAACTGTGAAGGGTGATTTGTGAAGAATAACAAAAGGAGGCATTCTGCAGAGCTCAGTTAAATGATGACAGCTGTTAGGCCATGATGAAGGCAAGCTGCTATGTAAAGTGGAGCACAAGGACACAGACAAATTCAAGGGAAAAAAATGAGTGTAGAAAATGCTGGTTGAACATGGCAGAAATGTTCCGGGCAGTGAGACCTTCCTTCTACTTCCTAAGGAAAGGAGGAGAGAGCCCCAACACACTGGATTGGTTTTGTGGTGAATAAAACAGGGCTACACTGTTAGAACATGATGGCTGTAGAGGGATGAAGCAAGGGGGGAAGTGTGGACTGTTCAGACCTCAGAGCTGGCTGTGCAAAGGCAAGTTCTTGCTTCTCTGCTTTGGAGCATATGTGTGAAGAGCAGCAGGTAGACACTGAAATTATTTGTCCTAAAGCATCTCCATATCTTTGTTTCTTTTTATGAAACTGGGCTCCTTTGGCTCTTCCGTGAATCTCCTTTTTCTTTCCTGATAGCCTGAGCCAGTTCTGGCTTGTATAACCTGCAGGGTCTTCCTCATTCCTGGAAATGTCTGAGGGGATTAATGTAAACTGGAGCCAGCTGCTCAGTCTTTCTTCACATGACAGATTTTCTTGCTTTGGAAGGGAAAGCACATGACACAGACTTTGGAAACAAATTCTGGGGATCTAGAGTCAGGTTACCCCATGCCTGTGTCTCTGAGATGGCAAAGATCATAACTCCTTTAGCTCATCCACTGCTAGGAAAAATCTCAGACCACAGGTTCTTTGGCCCTAACTCTGTTCTTTCTCACAACTTAATCAGTGCAGTCATACCAATTCACTGAGTGAAACAGGCTTTGCTGCAACAGGTTATTTACCACCCAGGTGAAAATCAGCAGCAATACCAGTTAAGTAAATGGCTATAAAGTTTGAAAGTGGTAGGAAAGTGAAATGAGACACAACAATTTAACGATGAAGTATTTATGATTTTTCAAGTATTTTTTCCTTCTTGGGAAGCATCTTAGAGCAATATGTGATAGATCAAAAAATAACAAAATGCCAGAGGAAAACAAGGTAAAATTTTGGAGAATTATGTGCAATTCTCAGCACAGGGCAATCTCATTCAAATGCTTCTTTCAAGTTTGGTTTTTTCTTTTCCCCTACTGCAGCCCATCACCTAGTTCACATAATGTTGTCTTCTTGATAATTTGGCTTCTTACTTTTGATTAAACAAACTAGAGAAGAAACCCAGACACATTTCCATGTATCCTTTTGGTCACTTATTGATTCCTGCCAGGAAAGTACACCATTCACATTCAGCTTCCATGCAGAGATCTGCAGTTAGGTACATTTTAGAACATGTTTTCCTGGGGAACAGCAAAGCCAGTGAGTACTACTGGATTTTGATTGCGCAAGAAGAGAAGCAGAACGTGTATCCTGTGTGTGTCCCTGGGTGCAAATGCAGGAGCTGTGGCACTAATCCACTGGGAAGAGTGGAACTGCTGTGTCCTACAGGGGCCAATGTATGTTCTGTAGAAGCAGGGATAAAAATCACTAAAATCACATCTCTATTTAATGACTCAGGTTGGATTAGTGAATAACATTTCCTTCATGCCATCTGTGCAGAGCAGCTTTATTGTCTGATGTAAGAGAACCGAGAACAAATTAGGATTTTATTGCTGGTGATTGTATTGAACTTTTTGTTGGTTTTTATAAAATTAATATAATGTGTACCACTGTCACATCCCATACCAATAGTTTTTTTGGTTTTCTCTTTTCATCTTCCTGGAATCTCTAATGCATAAGGTTTCTTCCAGTTTCCTCCATTTCATCTGGACTTGGAGCCAGACAAAATGTCACAGTTTTAGCCTGTGGAGGACTTTGAATGTCCTATTGGTGAATTGGGCTTTTTCTTCAATTGTTCTGTAAAATGTTTTTCTAGGTTGCTTATTCCCTTTCTTAGAGGATGCTAGCACTTCATAAGGGAATTGTGCAGGTAACAGGTCCTGGGACTGTGTACCCCCCTGCTCTTGATAATGTCACAAAACTTTGCAACTGGCCTTTGCCAGCTGAGGAGAGAGGCTGGGGTACAAAGTATAGCACTTCCAGGCTAAGTAAATATTCATTTGCAGGTGGTTTCCCAGCCAAACTGGGGCACCTGGAACTCTGTTCTACACAGGGTTCTTACACCCTTCAAGTGTTCAGGTACCACACAATTTGACTATTCACTATCTCTCACATCGCCAATTGCTAATCATAGTAAAACTACAAAGCAGCTGTATTTCTGCAGCACTGTTGCTGCTTGTCTATTTATCCAGATGTCCCTGGAGTCAGTTTTGCTGCAGTTACTTATCTATGATGCCAGACAATGCTGGGAGGATTTCAAAGATGTGTTTGAGGGGCCAGGAGGCTGGTGTTATCTTGGTTGTCCAGGGTATCTCTTGTCCTTCACAGACAGCTCTAAGCTTCCAAGAATCTAAGCCCTTATTTTTAGGGCCAGGCTGTACTTTACTTGTTTTATGTAAGCATGAGCAGTACCAAAGCCTACAGTAAAATTCCATTACTTCCTTACATTGCAGTATGTAATGTAAACAAATACTTATTAACAACTGTTATAGTAAAAAGACTGTTATTATAGTTAGAGAAGGGGATTTTTGTAACAGTGTAAGAGTTTAGAGTTTTTCAGAAAAACTTTTCTGGTAGACTCTGAGTATGATTTAGATTTTTTTATCAATCAGTGTGGCGGCTTTGACTTTAATCCATGATGACAGTATTGAAAGTTCATGTTTTTCTACCAGCACTGACCAGAGCGTGTGTTTGTGGTTTTTATAATTATCTTATTACCTAACATGGTCTTTTCTCTTGTTACCTAGCAGGTAAATGATCTACATCTTTACCTGTGTTTGATGGGTACCTTAGGGACAATGCTAGCTATATATTTTGTCCTGCCATTATTAATAAATGAGCTCTTTTATTAGGTTATTAGCAAGAGTCACTCCTTCTATTCAACAATGTATTAAACAGATCTTGGCAGTATTAAGGTAGATTTTGGAATATTCCATTACATTTCTTACTTGCCTATAACAATCTGTGGACTGTGACCCAGTGCATACAGAGTACAGTTATGTGTCCTTGCTAAACTCCAGCTGTCACTGAAGACCACTGGCTGATTTTGCTCTCATCCCCAACTATACATTTGGTGGTGTACATTCTGGTAGGCCTTGATTATTTTTGCTACTAATCCATAATATACCATAATCCTCCTGAGATTTGTCTCTCATTACATGCTGCTAAAGATCTTGCAGGAACTTAGCATTTTTTCCCAAGAGCTGCCTCCTGCTTTACGCTTTGTTAGAAGTCAGAAAACACTGGTGGAATTGGCACATGAGCTTCTTGTTCTGAAAGCTGCCTCTTTCTTTCAGATTTGGGGATCCCTTTTTTTTTTATATAATGGAGGAATGTGTGCCTTCCCTCAATACTACACTTTGGAAGGTCATCTATTTTTGACAGCTTTACTATGAGGCTTCTTCCCCAGTGGCTTCTCTTTCTTGTTCTGTCTTCTTTCGAAGTGCAAGGAAATTCTGGAGGACTTTTCCATCACTTGCCTGAAGCACCTCTCCAGTAATGGTTTCCTCTCCAGACACTTTCCTGTTTTTATGTTTAATAACGGGGTTTCCATTCAGTGTTCCAAATTAATTATACAGATGCTCTAAGTATTTCAATCTATGTTACTGCTTTGCTGTTGTCTTTTTGGAGCCCTCTCTTGAGCTTGCACTAGGGGGAGAGAAAAGATGGTTTCTCTCTACTCTTTTGTTTCAGATATTTGTTTGGTCTGTCACTCATTTGGAAGATTATCAGCCATTTGAAAAGTAATCACTCATTTTAATCCCAAAGCTACATGATATAACCTTCATTAGTATTTGTAATCAGAAATATAAACTAATGATTATGAGGACGGAGGGAGTCATCTGTGCCAAAGTATTAAATTCATGACACAAAAATTTCCTGAAAGCAGAAATTTTAGGGACCTTATTTCAGATGTAAATCACATATTCTTTGCAATTTTTTGATATATATTTGCTTGAGAAGCTGTGTGTTGTTGAGTCTTTGTAACTTGAAGGTAGGCTTGTACCAAATGAAAAGTAGGATTGTTCAGCTGTTCTCCAGCTGATATATAAGGCTGTACTCTATGTGCTGCATGCCTTCAAACATGGATTACAAGGTGATCACAGTTGTTTAGAGCATGATTGCTCTTGGTTACCATCTCACCACAGTCAATTCCAGTAGTAGTATCTGTGGTTTGGCCATAAATTAAATTATGAATAAACTTTTTCATGTGCTGTTCTTGTGCATGCATCTGATGCCTGGAGTCCTGTATACAGTTGTGGAGAAAATGATGTGGGGTTGGTTTGGATTTTTTTTTTGTTTCATTTCTTGTTTGTTTGTATCCAAGAAACTGTGTTCCCTCTCAGTCCCAAGGCAAAGCAAAATAACAAATATTTACTGGAATATTTTGAGCGCTGCTGATAGAATTTTCTGGCGGTCCACTGAGACAGATATTTGTCATGAGACGTCAAAGACAAGGACATTTACTCAGGGTTCAAGTCTGGCTGCTTTTCCAGAGCCTTGAAGCTGACCTCATTGCTTACTTAGCAACTAGTAAAAACTAAAAGTCAGAGCAAATTTAAAATCTGGTCAAAGCCTCAGAAGTCAAGAATAGCTGGCACTTTTTTCTGAATTGTTGCACTACAAGCTTTATTTGTCCTATATGTCTTCCCCCCTGTTTCTTATGTCACAGCCTATAAGAAAGATTTGGCTGCTGGAAGGAATGTGGTTGTTTTTTAGTTCAACTAATGATGACCAAAGTAGAATGGAAGATATCTCTTTCTATTTGCTGTTCTGTGTCTCCTTTTGGTTAATTAGAGGATATCACAGCAGAGCTTTGCTCCCATACTGACTTTCCAGTGGCTACAGAGAGAATTTTTTTTTTTTTTTTAAATTTCCCTCCTTTTTTTTTTTTTGCCTGTGCTGACTTTTCCAGCCTTTGCCACATTAAAAATGCTCAGGACAGCCAAAGCATGTTACAGGCCAGTGGGCCCCCAGCAATGGCACAGATGTGATCAGAAAAGAGCTGCTTGTTTGCCCCCCCCCTCTGATGGGGCAGCACCGAGGACCTGAGTTTGGCCCCTAAAAGCCGTCTCGGTTCAAAGGGATGGGAGCACTCGGCATTCGGACTCCTCCCCACCCACGGCAAGTAACTTGCGCAGGATTTAGTACCCTTCCTGGCTGAGTGATTTCCCCCTTGGAAACCTCGGGAAAGGTGTTTTTGAGGCGGGGGTAGCAGACACGCTTAGTGGGAGGTCCCTCCCCTG
>VXBT01000181.1:0-38534 GCA_013400235.1 Oriolus oriolus | reverse complement strand
GCTCCCTCTCCTGGCCGCGGGCTCTGCCGGGGCCGGGGCTGTGCCGTGAGCCGGGGTGTCCGTCCGCGGAATACAACGAGCTGAAATCAGGTGTAACCCTCAGGGCTGGCAGGGTCAGTGCCAGGGGTATTGAATAATTAGGAAACCTCCGAGCACCAGGTTATGCCTTTGCCTAATGCCAATAAAAATGCGCAGCTGCGGGATTTGATTTTTCCCTTTCTCGGTGTGGGCTCTTGCTGTTTCCATCCTGCTTGGCTTTCTCTGTCCCCCATTTCTCTGTCCCTCATCTTGTTGCTTTGTGATGAGAAGCGTGACGATTTCTGTCTCGTATCCCTTCAGAACAAAACAAAACATCTCTGCCACCTCCCCTCTTCCACACTGGCCATCCAGTCTTGCCTTTCCGGGTTCATTCTGTGCTTTGTGCCTGTCATTCACACAGGGTCTTGGTGTCTGTAGGGTGTTCCATGAAACCAAGTGGTCTGGGAGCAGACTAAGTTACTGTATCTGTGCTGCTTAACAGGGGCCCTCAAGTACAGTAACAGGTATCTGTTAGATTTGTCATGCTTTTGATTCTTGATGTCTAGAACTGCAGTCCCTACACTATTTTCAATTATTTGGGAGAGCAAAAGACTTGAGAGATAGCAATGGATTGATTTTGAGTACCACCAAAACAAGTAATTTCCCTACTGATTATCTCTGTTTTAAAATAGAGTGGAGAAAAAATAGTTGACATGAGGGTAGGGATGATCATTTCTGGCAGAATAATAGAATGGATCTCTTCTTTGAGTGTGAGGGAGAAAAAGGGGCATGTTGATACTTTTGGTGGTCAAGGTAAGTCTGGCCTCAGACTGAAGGCTCTGTGCATATTTTGAAAACCTTCTCTGTGGCTTTGGGCATTGGGTGAGATGAGGACCAGCTGACATCCTGATGGTGAGAGAATGACATCTCTGGCAAGCAGGATGTGGTAGGATGACAGTGCTAGACAGTTTTTCTCTGTGGATGGGCTTCTGGAATTATTGTGAAGTATGAGGGGGTAATGTAAGGTGGGGTAGCCACAAAAGCAAGCCAGTCTATGGCTTGATTCTATTTGTTCAGAAAAAAACCGCTATGGAACTCTGGAGCTCGTTCTTGATAAGTTTGTCATGATAAATGGATGACCTGAAGAAACAACAAGGCATCCTTCAATGCAGTAAAACAACAGATCCTGGATGATACAACGAGCAGTGCTAAAATAAAGCTGCTGTATCCTACATGATGATGGGGCTGTAACAAAAGTAGTTTGCTAATCAGATTTAGAAAAAGGGGTTTACTCCCTGGGTGACAAACACTGACTGGTTAGGGCTTCCTGAGCTTGGGGACTTGGTAAGAGGTGAGTTTCACATGAGAAGAGTGATATGGTTGTTTTCACAGCCTCTCTGAGGAAGTCCTGTTTCAAACATGTGACCCACAGCACTACTCACCTGGGAAACAAACTGGAAAGCTGAGGTGTGCTGTGCAACAGGAAGCTGACTCTCACTTTTGGCTGTGCGTATGGGGTCCATTTAGAGTGGATAATTTTTATAAAAGCATATGGGGTTACCCAGGGGAGATAAAAGTAATCCTTAATGGAAAAGGCTCTGTGAATTGTAAGGTGTGCAGTGGATTATAAAACCAGAGTTGTGCCAAAGACACAGAAGTGCTCTTGGACTACTGCTCTGAGACACTGAATTGAGAAAGAAAACCAGAAGAGGATAACAAAGGGCTGGGCAGAAGGGGAGAAAGGTGACTCCAAGCAACTTCTGGTGCTTCTGCTGGGTGGCTCATTTAATTAAAGAAGTCTACCACAGATTGTATTTTCTTGGCCTAAATATGAGCATTGCTACCTAAGATCACTGTGTTGTTGAGCTTGCACCTACCATGGCAAAAAAAGTAGGATGATGCACGAAAAATAACTGTGGTTCCTCACTTCAGATGTTATGTCTGGGAAAATCATGGCTTCCTGTGGCATTTTCCATGTGTTTGTCTCTTGACATGCCTCTGCTTAGACATGTGATAGCTGGCAAAAAAAGCCTTATCCAGAATCATGCTGTGACAGCTTTGCGCTAAGGTGATATTTAGTTGCATCCCTCTGGAAATGGATGGAGGATTGCAGAGAAATGACCACCCAATACAGAGCCACATCATCTGGATACCTAAAACCCCAAAATGCATTAATGTCTTTGTGGGTATCAATTCCTGTTTATTCCTTTCAATCCAGTTGATCTAATTAGTCATCCACTGGTCTTACAGCTCTCCACAGCAAAGCCAGCAGGGCACAAAATAGGATACACTTCTAATCTTCTGTTTTTTCAGTTTTGCATCCTTCTTCATTTGACCACATACTTGAAGCGAGCAGCTCGAATAGTCTTCAACAAGGAGCCAAGCTGACTGCGTGCTGACTCTGGAGGATCTGGTCAGCAGAGCAATGTGGGTCTGGTCAGTGGTGCTCTGTATCCCCATTAGCAGAGTGGAGAAGGAACGACAGAGTGAACTAGGGAATTTAGCTGATCATGGTAATTTGTTTCAGCTGGTGAAAGCTGTTGAGGTTTGTTGGACATTCCAGCAGGAATTAAACATCTTGGCAGTGCCGTGAGAAAAGAAATTTGACATGGATAAAGGTACAATAATGCCCATTGGCAAAAGTAATCCAAGTTTCTCTTCACTTGCCTGGGCTCTGAATTTGCAATCTGCCATGAAGGCAGAACATTTGGGTAGATGTCATAACAGATAGCTTAATGAAGCATAGAGCCTCAGTTTTAGAAGGGAACTGAGCCGCTTGTGTGTTTGAAAAAAACAATACCGTAACAGAGTGAACTCTAATAAATGGATATTCTGATAAGAAGTTGATGGAGAGCAAGATTAATGCTGCAGTTGCCTCCTGCTGAGAACCAGAGCTCAGCAGGTCAAAAAGAATCATCTACTTGCATGCATATTGAAAGCACCCCAGACTGAATGATATGAGAAATGCTTAAAACGCTGTTCCATATGTACTCTTCAGAGGCATAAGCTAACTCCTCGTTGAGGCATGGAAGAAAGCATTAAGGACCTTGGTATTGTTTCTCAGAGGTTTGTTGGTTTTTTTTAACCTCTTTCCTTTCAAGCGTTAGTACTGGCTGCTGCTAGTGTGACAGAACATCAGACTCAGGTCTGATCCAACCAGGAAAAAGTTATATTTCTGTCTCAAAATTACTGTGACGCGCAGTACAGTGCTCTGTTATATCAGTAAGCTCTCAGATATTGGGTCATCCCTCCTTTAAAGAAATATAGTATATATTTCTTTAAAGTTCTATAGTATATATTTTAAAATATCTCTCTTTAAATGCTAGATCTATGAAATTTTGTGCTCAGTTGGACAATTTTTCATTCACCAGGAGATAGCTTCAGAAGTCTAAAAACACACATGTGAGAGGTGAAGTTCTAAAAGTCTGGAAAACTCTGCGTTTCTGACAAGAGTAGTTTTATAGCTACCAGGCTGGTCTTCTCAGGAGCAAGGCACAGCAAAGTATGTGAAAAGCATTTTGACCTCTAAAGGTGTGGAGCATAAGGATGTACCAGGAAATACAAAGAGAACCAAGGGCAAGCACTACATTTAGAGGTTGTATAATGCTCCTAACATTTACGGTGAGTGGTTTAAACACATAAAAGTAGGAAATGCAAACACTTTTAAAATGTAGTTCTCCTCTTACAAATGCACAGGATAGACCATACTGCCTTTTTGTAAAGTGATCAAATGACACTGGCTTTTAAGTACTTTACTCTTGATTTGCCTTTTCAGTGCCAGGTTACAACCCAAATGCTTTTTCCTGGAGCCGTATAATTTGGGAGCCATTATTGCACCGGATGGCACAACTTTTCTTCAATTTGCCAGTCTGGATTTGTTTGGTTGGTTTTTTTGCAAACATTATTGTGCTGCAAAAAGTGCTGTTCTGGCAATCTAATGGTATTATTCTCCTCCTTGCAGGCTATACCAGTACAGGAAGAACCAAACTAAATTTCCAGAGAGCGTACCTGGTGCCTGGGCATGGCCAGTCCTTGTCCTGCTCCCCATGTATTATGGGGACTGCTGTGTGACCAATTTGCACTGTGGACCCCCAGACATCAAACTGAAGCCAATCATTTCACAAGGGCCCTTGGAGGCTCAAACACTTCCCATCACAGATCTGAAGTCTGTTCCTGCAGAGTACCAAGGTGAAGGTGTCAGGTCTTTTTGCTTTCAGCTTGGAGGTACCAGTGCTGTGCAAGTTGATGCTGGCTGGGAATTTGAAACATCTTGTGTCATTTCTTCAGAGTTTTGCCTGCATTCAGTGGTCTGGCTGGGTGCTCAGATGGCTTTACCTCAAAGTTTGTGCAAAACACTCTAAGGTGGTATAGTGCAAAAAAATTTCATGCTTGGCTATTCCCAAAGGGTCTGGTGGGATCTACTGGCTAATGAGCATTCTCATTGAGGGGACAGCACTAACGCCTGTGCTGTGTGGTACAGACCTTCTATCCATCCAGTTCCTGAGACACTAGTCTGATGTATTTAGTTGTTATTTAGTTATTTTGTTTGAGGAGGGAAAGCATGAAGAAAGTTGTTTTCCCAAAGTCTTTGTATGTGCATTTATCATTTTAATTTGCACATTGCATGCGTTCTCAAAAGCAGCTGCATGGTATGTTCCTTGAGCCTAGGCCATCATTTGTTGAGGAAACAAATCAAAGACTGACTAGACCCTCAGCTGATGAAAAATGGAATTGGAAGCTAGTCAGTTTTTGCCAGCTAAGGGCTTGACTCCTACTCCTTAAGAGCTGCCTTCTTCCTTTTTTATAGCAATTTTTGTCATGGGGAAGCTATTATGGAGTAAAAGGTGAAGAGATGTCCAAAACTGTTCTCATGAGTGACTCCTCCAAAATAGAATTGAAGGATGAGAAGGAGGCATGAATAGTGTTTGTATAGGGAAGCAGTAAATCTTTGTCATGCAGCTATTGGCTATTTTGCTGTAACAGAGCAAGGACTTTGCAATCTGCTACTGCCATAGAGGAGTTTTGCTCCTCTAGGCAGGAATAGCTGTAGTCTTGTCACCATAGAGTAAGGGAGGCTCTGGCTGTTTTCCCAAGCATTCATAGGACAGTCACTTGAGTACAGGATACTCATCACTGCACTCAAAGCTGGCCCTGCTGCAAGCAGTGCCTAGTCCTTAGTGACTCCCTCAAAGCAATTGAATTCTGAGTGGCTGCTGTTGTTTTTTGAAAAGAACATTTAATTCTTTGAAAATATAATAGCATAAACCTTTATTGATTTGAAGTCTGTGCTCTGCACTTGCAGCAAACTGCTGTTTACAGCTGCCTGTGTGGTTAACGCACGGGAGTGGAGGTGAAGAGCCACAGCTGTGACTCTGAGCATACAAAGGAATTAAATATACATTAACTGTGTATTTTCTGCTGAGAGTCTTGGAAGTTTAAGGGTGGATGGGCTCCAGTCAAGCAATGTCTTGCAATTATATGTCATTGCCCCTGAGTCAGTAAGCCCCCCTACTTGCTACTGTGTGTGGATACAACCCAGCACTGTGCTGTACTTCAGTACCAGACTGAGCAGATGCTGTAGTAGTTTGACTGGTTCCAGTGTTACCTATCTTCCTAACACTACCATGGGCCACTGACTCATCTAGAGAATTTTGAGACGTTTCTAGGTTTAATTTCCTTTTTCTCGTTGTACACCTTGTGTCATTCAGGCCTGGTGCCTCACAAGCTGTCCTATTATCCTATGACCAAATGAATGATTTTTTTTTTTTCCCCTTCCTTATGCCCTTTGGCTCAGAGGGGAAAGAAGAGGCTGGCTTGGCACACAGGCATTGACTGCAGACCTTTGGGGTGAGCTGCTGTGACCAGTGTAGAGGTTTGCCTCCACTACAGACCCTCAGCAGAGAGCCAGTCCTGACTGTCTTATGTTTATCATTCCCATTTGTAGAGTGGGCGGAGCCATCCTGCCACAGGTAGTGAAGGCCCCAGAGGCAGGGTCAGGAACAGCCCTTGGCCCAGCTGTAGAGCACCACTGGTAATGATGGTGGAAGAGCATTGGTTACTCCTGCCTTTTGTTGGGCTCATCTTTCCATAGAGACCAGTGTTTTTCATTTATGAAATCATTCCCCTAAGTAATGTTTCAGGCCTGAATATCTTGCTGCTTATGCCTTGTACCTTTTCTGCTGATCAGCAGAGGATTTTAGTTTCTGAAATTTGTCATTGTCACTACAGTTCACTCAGACTATGACCAGCTCTTTCGGCATCATGGAGATGGAACCCAAAGGCAAATCCATGTGGATTGGCCACTAATACTCACCGAAAGTGTGTTCTTGTAACAAAAGTGGCAGTCCAAGGAGGGTCTGAGTCTCACAAGTGAAAGTATGGCTTGCTAAAGAGCACAGCAGTCTTGTGGCCAGGAAACTGTTTCTTCATGGTGTGAAACACGTGGTAAGGTTGGGGAAAATATGTATGTGATGCTGCTTGCTTGGAGGGGAAATGTTAGCAGAGGGGAGGGATGAGGTGTGTGGGGAAACATCTGTGTGAAGTGCGATGGTAGGAAAGGGTTTGTGTGCGAGGAGGTTCATGAGTCTGATGTGAGTGAAGGAAAGAGTGGGCTTTGCCGGTGACAGCTTTGGGTGCTTGATAATTCTTTGGCTTGCATAGGAGGAGAAATGGGGAGAAAAGAGTGGTGTCGTAGGGCTCTTCTGAGGTGATAAATAACCTGTGGTTTCAAGAGATTTATCTATAGCTGTTGGTGGCCATCTGAATGGTTAGAGTGAAGAATGTGCCCATGGGTTCAGTTTCCTTCCCTTTCATTAGCATCTGGAGTTTTTAAGCAGCAGCCTTGCAGTAAGGCCTTTCTGGTAAAGGATCACGAAGAGATTAAATACACTGACCTCAAACCATACACACTCCTTGCTTAGCATTTGAGCTGTAGAACATAGTCTTTAGAGCGTGGAGTTTCCAGAGCTTACAGCTCAGCTTCCAAGAGGCTGCTATGTCCCTTATAGTGGTTATGAGCATTAGAAAGCAAGTCATTCAGCCAGGGTTCGAATGTTTAAAAGTCCCAGTTTCTGAATCCTGTGACAGACTGCAGAGAACTCAAACTTTTTTGGCTAAAACCCTTCTGATTTTTCTATGTTGCAGAGGTTCTTTGTGTGCTCTAGCTGGTAGGGTTATGTTCTTCCTCTAGGTCAGCTACACCTCACTGAATTTGGACAATGGTCTGTCAGTGTGATTTACCTCCTTGTTTAGAGACATCTGTTTTACAGTTAATTATGTCATATCCAGAGTACAGTTCAAAAGCCAAGTCTGGTGCCAACAGTCTTTAAGTGCTACCTGAGGTCATCCTATCCCTGAAACTGCGGGCTAGAAAGCAAACAGGAAATTTAATTGATGGTGATAGCAATGTTTGTTTCCATTGTTTTCATGAAGGAAGGTCCAAGCATAAGTTAAGATGCCTGTAAGGTTTTATTTTTAATTGAAAATAAGCAAGTAATCTGTGCCTGTTCAGGTTAAATCCAGTAGCTTGCCAAGGAATGGCTTGTTCTTATAAGGCTATAGGCATGCATGTTTACCTGGCAATGTATTCACAGGCATCTGTGCTGCCTGGTGCTCTGTGATATTTACCACATTGCAGGTCCCCAAAACACACCCTGTGAAAGCCAGCTTGTAAGCTGATATTCTTCTAATTTCAGGCTGATAGCTCAGCTAAAAGAAACAGGTTTGCAGTGAGAGGGGCGTTGACACTCCATGGTGGTGAGCCAAACTCAGGTGTACTGTTTAAGGACAACTTAAATGACGCTGC
This sequence comes from Oriolus oriolus, assembly GCA_013400235.1. NCBI lineage: Eukaryota > Metazoa > Chordata > Aves > Passeriformes > Corvidae > Oriolus > Oriolus oriolus. The sequence continues at coordinate 30,712 of VXBT01000181.1, read as the reverse complement.
CAGCTTCTGTGCGGTGACTGCCATGGTGACCCCTGTCTGCACCTGTGGCCTTCTTTCTCACTAACTTTTCAGCCTCTGGTTCCAAGCAGGTCTGTGACAGGCCCCTCGGCTTTTACCTGGTGTTGCATGCAGACATTTTCTAAGCAGCAATAAATTTTTCAAAGGGTGATTACGTGGAGGAATGTGTGAGAGTTTTGCGTGAGTATGGCGTAGAAGCACACAGAGGGAACGTGTGACAGCTCAGTTGCTAACTGTAAATTGTGTGAAAGCAGGACTCACTGTGATACTGAGACATTGGTACAGGCACTTGCAAGCCTTTATTTCTAGAGCACCTTGCCAGGTTGGGGGCGTAAGGGAGTGATTCAAAGTGAAGGTGAAACAAAATTACCAGATAATAGAGTGCTTTCTGTTTTACTAAGGAACTGGTACCTTCTGCTCCTGTTTCAGGTATAGTTAGTTATATAAAATAATAGTTATATTGTAAGTGGTTATTATTGTTGGCGGGGAAGGTAAGGGAGCAGATGCAGGCTTTGTTTGCTCTGATTTTGAATATGACTTTTGGCAAAGGCAATTTTGTGTCCATGATCGGTCAATTCTTTTCCATCTACTTGTTATAAAACCAGGTAAATAAAGGTCTGTCAGCACAGAAGTTGAAGGAATGGAGTCAAGCCAGTGGATGAAAAGCCAAAGAGGATGAGATGAACTAGATACCAGATATACTATCACATCACAATTGGTGGAGGATATTTCCTGCCTTGAGATAGAAATGGATTGTGTTTTTTTGTCATATGAAGCATTGTCATCTTCTCTCACTTAAGGCTAAGGCTGGATAAAAAAGTGTGCTTTAGTTCTTCTGAGGAAAAGCCCCCAGGTTCTGCTCCAGGAAGCAGAAGACCAGCAAAAGCGAAAGGGTAGAAAACCCATGCCCAGGTTGGATCTGGAGTCAGTGAAAGAGGATAAATTTAGCACCAATTGTGCTGTCACTTGTGTGCACTTCTTTTTAGGTGAGGAACAGGAATGGGATGAAGACTTAGTGGAATGAATACACAGTGGTTTTAGGATGAGCAGCAAGCTTTTTGGAGCTTTGCTGGAAATGGCCTGAGTTGAATTTTGACCAGCTAAAATGTTGCTAAGCTGGTTGTCTATTCATCTGGCTGCATCTTGGAAGTGCTTATCTATAAGGCGTATTGTGAGTTTACTGCTGATGCATTCCCACTGGAAAGGCAAATGGTTCTCTGTGAACATTTCTGTTTATGGTACTGTGCTCTGCACTGTGGGGAGGTAAAGGAAAGGCAGATAATTCACAATATGGATTTGGCTCATTAGGCCCCATTTAGACTCACAATGAATTGTCTCAGTTTTGTGCTCTTTTAAGAGAGTCAGTCTTGTAAGAGATTTTTCCATGTTCAGTCTCCTCATAGGCTTTTTGACGTACAGCTTATGGCCTGCCTAAGATATGTTTTTTGTACCTGTTTGTGCTCTCTGTGAATGCTCAGCTGTGTCTGTTTGGTGCTTCAAGACAATTTCAATTCAAGATAATGACTTCAGGGAATATTACCTAGGCCTACACAAGGGTTTGCTGTATTTGAACCAATTGACTTCAGTAACCAGAAGGAGAATAAGTATGAAGCATAGATCCAGTATAAGAATAGGTATGCAAGATAATTACTTTCTTTTAGGAAATGCACACTGAGAACTTTCTGCTTTTGGTAAAAAGCTATTTCTTTGAAAGTCTGAATTTGAAAAATTCCTGAGAATACCTCCAAAATTAAACAGGATTTATCCTCTTACACTGAACAGCTCAGCAGCCTGTAATAAAACACAGTTCAAATTTTTCCTTTAGGATCATTCTATAACTTCAACATGTACAGTATGCACAAGCACTAGCTTAGAACATCTAACCATGATGCTCAGCTGAACATTGCTGGAAATCTGACCCAGACCTGGATTATCACCTCACAGGTTCTTCCAAGTCTAGAAATAAACTTATTTCATTTGCTGAAACAGTTAAAAGGTGAGTTGACTCTGAAGCAGATGCCGCATGTCAATGGCAGTTTCTGCAGATGAATAACAAAGCTCTTTAGGAGTACTAAAAATAGACACTAACTGTAGTTAGTAAGAGTCAGTCCCTAGTACCCCATCTATAAATAAGCAAGCTATTGACTAGTATGATAGGTTTATGTCTTTCATGTATTTTAAGCACTTTGGAAAGCAGAAATAACATGATGTGGATGTTAAAATCATGAATTAAGAAGTGAAGACTTCTGACACATGGTTTATGTGGCTTGCAGCAATCACAGCTGTAGGTTTTTGGAATCTTGCAGAGCAGTGGTACTGTTTTCAACCTTCACCAGTTTCAAAATGTAGTCAAATAAGATGGGTGGGACATTTTAAAATGCAATCCCACCACTAGATGGGGGGAAATAGTTATCTTGATAGTACTTTAGCGTCCCTCTTATTAGAAAGAAAACAAAAAAGGCTTTACGGTACATGCTTCTTCGATACCCAGTGCGCTGCTTTTAAGCACAGTTGATCTGACAGTGTGGGTGCCTGCAGACTGAGCAGGTCACTTGGCCTCTATATATGTGAGACAGAACAATAGACACATCAGCAGTTCATTTTCTCTTTCCCTAAAGTAGATCTCTAAATAGATAGGCAGCTGAATGACATTGTAAAAGTGCTTGTTTTCCCTGCCCTGGACTATAAAGGGATCCTAAGTGATCTCTCATCTCAGATGGAAGCATAGTCATTATAGGTGTCGAAAAGTGGATGAAGCAAGCCCCATACCTTTGTTTCACTATTTGCAGGTGCTGTCTTTCACAATCTTCCTTTCAGGCAAAGCACTTCTGTCCACTGGACTGAAAGATTAGGAAGGGACCTCATATGCCTGTGTAATCTGAAAGGTTTGGGAGAAGTCTGTTTCTGTTTCACCATCTGTCTCCTCTAGAACAGAGTAATCTCAGGGGTATGCAATTGTTTTGCTTGTATCATGAGGATCCCACTGTGGCCAGGGCTCCTGTACACTGCAGGCTGCCTGTTCTGTCTCATCAGTGTCACATATGCTCCAGCTCTCTGGCTATAGCTGAGGGAGACTTAAAGTAATTTCCACACCTACTCCTTTCTCCAAACAGCTTTCACTTTAACTCATGAAAATGTACAAATACTGGGGGGACTTAAAGATGGATTTCTAGAGGCAGTGTTCAGTTTTGTAAGACTTATGCCTGTTATGACACTTAAACCAAGGTGAAAATATCCCCTCAGGTAGTTCTTTGCCTTTAAAGAGGTAATTCTGAAAGACTTAGGGCTCAATTCAGTCCACAGAGAACGTTAATAGCAAAATTGTTCTGAGTTTCACTGGAAATGGATAAGGCTTAGGACTCAGTCAACAAATCCAGATGGGTTCCCATATTCAATTTTTCCAGCAAAAGTGCTAGCAATTACAGCCTAGTTGAAAGCTGTTACATTCTAAAAAGCATAAAAATCTGCATCTTGCAAGGCTATCCAACTTATCTACTCCCTTGATCCCTTTGTTCATGCTGAATTAAAAGGACACAAGTTATTGTGACCTGGTTTGCTGATTGTTTAGCTTCATCTTTCTTTCTGCCTTCAGAAGGAGACTTACATGAGAACAGATACAATATACCTGCAAGTAACTTCTAAATTTTGCAGAGGCTTCCTGCTTCCTTTTTAACATGTAAAAATGTGGCTTACTTGTAAGCAGTTCATGGTGAGAAAAATTAAGAGGTACACACCTTTGTATTTAGATGTTGTTTTGTGTTCAGTAATCTTTTTTTTTTGTCCTTAGAAGTGATTGGTCCTGCAGGCTTTTAGTGAAAATCAGTTTAATAGCTACGTATGTCCACAAGCACACAAAAAAATACATCAAAAATGTTGCTTGGCTCTTACCAAAGTGTTCTTCTTTGGAATGAATAGAACTTCGAAGGATGGCTCATTTGGAAGGATACATATTTTTTTTAATTAAAGGAATAAATTACTTTTGTTCAAAAGATGTTTCTCTCAAATTGTCCTTTTAAAATGAAAAACTTAAATCTTTAATTTTGCAAGTTTCAAACCAGAATAGCTCTGTTTCCTGAGCACTAAAAAAAAAAATCATATCTTTTAATCTAAGTGCATTGTAGGATTTTGCAAATATTATTTCTTGCCTTGAAGACTGCAATACTGCAGAAAATAAGTACTGAAGAGAGCAGAAAAAAGGAAGGAAAAAACCCCCCAGCAGGTCTTGCAATATAATGAACAGTCTAATCAGAAAAGCCACGTACCGCTATAATGGAAAAAGGTAGGGTGGTCACTTCAGATACAGCTAAAGCAGTGAATATCTCAGTTGCTAAGGCTGGTAACCTTGACTTTTATTGCCATTATAACTGATTTTTTTAAAATAGAACATCCAGTTGAGAACCTGGACCTTTTTTCTGTGATTACAGGCCCAGCTGAGAAGCTTGTAGGACCCTTCCCATCCTCTTGAGGCAGGAATTCTGGCTGGATACCATGCGGGAGTAGTTTTCCATTGCTTTTCCATTCTACTAATGTTTAGAAAACCCTCCTTCTTTCACTGGGAAATATATAAATTCAGCAGGAACTGTGGAAGCAATATGCTGCAGTTTCATGATGGGAAGGTTATTTTTCTACCTAAGCTATGATATAACACTACTTTTAAGCTTTCTATCGTCCATCTCCTAGCCAGGATAAAATTGTTCTTTGAGGCATAACGTCCTTTGTCCTGCTAGGAAGGCTCTGAATGAGGAGAGAGCATGATTTAGGAGCTGAGCTGATAGCCAGGAGAGCTACATTCAGTCTCTTGGACTGTCAGCCTCAACAAGTCACTCCTTGGCTTAAAGCCACCCATAAAATGGGATGAGTGATGCGTTCCCTTGCTGTTTGTCTCGCCTCTGTAGATTGTAGAACATATGGTGCACGAATTGTCTTTCCCTTGGTGCCAAGGACACCAGGGACCCAGATTGCAGTTGTGGCTTCCAAGAAAAGCCATAAACAATAACAGGAAACGAGATTTTTGTCTTGTCTCTGTTTTAGGCAGACCTCATTAAGAATTTCTTTGTGTTCCTCCACTTAATGTGTAAAGACAAACAACTGATTCAATGGGGAGCTACCCACTGAAAAGGTGAAAGGATCAAAGTCTCGATGTCTCCTTGCCACGAGAAACTCCTCCACACCTACCCCTGCCCTCCGGCTGCTTTTTCTTGCTGAAAGTGAATTTTGACTTTTGTACTAGCAAAGATGGAGGTACTTTACAGAGAAGAGAGGAGCCAGCCCGTGGGTGGGCTGAGAGTAAAGAAATGAGATGCATGAAGCAGCATAAATGTTGGTACCATGGGAAAGATGCTGAGCATCGAGGGAGCACAAATAGGACAGACAGGAGTTTTGTGTAGATGAGAAGGGTTTGGGTAAAGCACGTGTGTTTATCATGTTAGTCCTGTGCAGGGTGAATTAAGAGCTGCAGAGTCTTGTGGCTCATTCTGCTACTGGCAACATAGCAATTTTCCTGAGGATTTCCACAGGAAAATACTGTCTTTGAATGAGAAACGGATATTTCCTTTGAGGAAAACAGCGTGTAAAATATAAAGTTAAATCAGTATTTTGAAGGGAAATGATGATTTTCATTTAGCTTTTTCTTAAGATGTTTTTGTCTATTCCTTGTTTATGAATAAAAAAATATATAAAACACAATTCTGTTTTAAATTGAAATGAAACAAAACTAATTGTTTTACATCAAACCACAAGAATAAGTGTGAAAGGGGATTTTTCTTGGCTTAATAGTTGTGTATAAAGGGTGGTTTTTTTCACGTTTTCAGCTCATTTTTACCTATCACTAAGTTGTACAGTGCTGTTTAGGCACATGTAGTGTTTCTTGACAGTTAAGATAAAATGTTTTGTTGGGAATGAATAGCTGCAGTGTTACACACTTCTGACTCACTTCTTGGGTAATTGTGATTATATGGGTAATATGTGATCATATCATAATTATATGATCTCTCCAGCTGGATTTGGAGGCGTAAACTAGGTGCAGCAGGACCACCATGTAAACAGCACTGATAGGACCCTGGGAAATGGGTGGCCTCAAAGCTGTACAGGAATCCTTCTGCTTTGTCATCTAACCATACCTACAGGGCCAGTTGCTGGTATAAAAGAGGTAGCAGCTGCCCAGGGTAAGGAGGCTGCTGTGGGCAGTAAGAGAGCTGCCTGCCTGGCCTGTGCCAAAGCCCTGCCAGAGAGGTGTGAGTCCTGGGGAGCTGTGGCTGGCCCGTCCTCAGACCACAGCCTCTGCCACCCTGCCATCAGCCATGCAGCTGGGGCTTCATGTCCCACAGCTCTTCATCCCAGGTTCTTGTCTTCCACCATGGTGAGAGCAGCTTGTCCTAGCTGTCTCATCCTTTGGTATCCACACTGGCTCGGTGTATGTGGACGACAATCCTTGAGCTGGTTATGCTTGGCTGTGCAACAAACACTCTGAGTCTGCTTCTCACTGCATTAGGCAGTGCTGAAGCATTCATCCATCTGCAGATCAAAGAAGGAGACTTTTCTGTGAAAATGCTTCTCTACAGGTTAAACTGTGCACATTGCCTAAGTCAATCCAATTTTTAGCTGGCTGCCACAAATCTGTGCATGTCCTTCTCCATTTAGAACAGGATCTTCAGCTTCCCTCATAAGACAAAAAAAAAAGAAGAAAGACAAGCTGATAGTTAAAGTAATTCCTTATATGGGTATACTGTTTGCATAAAATACATTCCAGCAATGTTTGCTGTGTCAGCTGGAGTACAGAATTGTTTCTTGAGTTCTGAGATATCAGGAGCTCTGGAAGAGAATGTTAGCCTAGTTGTGTAAGGGTGGAAGCAATGGTTCCATTTTTTGGTGCACATCTAACATCAGACTGAATGTCTTTGAGATATCAGAAAAGAAGCTAATTATGGACATGAGGTTTGAACTGCTACCCTGTTTTGACAAATGGCATGTGTAATTGGAAGCAGAAGACTAACCCATGCAATCTTGCTAGGAAAAAAAAGGGCGTCTATTATCAAGTAAATCTCTCCTCTTGCCAAATGACTGTTGAAATTAGAGTTGTATACTCTAGCATTTGCTGTGGACTGTATGGAAATAATGATCCAAAGCAAAATGTGTTATTGTCCTGGCATTTTATACATACAGGAAGTTGTAAACCAAGTATCAGGGAAAAGGAATTAGAATTGAAAAAGTAGAGCAGCATTTGAAACTCATGATATATTACTTTGATCTTCTGGTGGTCAGGAATAAAGGCCTTGTCTCTTCATATTAAGAACTATCTGGTGTGTATTTGGATAGGAGCCTTTTCACTGGCATCCATACTTCCCTGGCAGTGATAGTAGTTTATTTTCTCTCTCAACCAACCCTAGATTGATGCAACAGGGAGTTTATAGACTTCAAGTGGCAGGAAACAACCATCCTTTAAGTGACATGTAAAATTGAAGACTTGGCCTTACTTATGATCATTTCAATCCACTCATTTCTTCAAAGCTTTGTTTTCACTATAATTTTATTTCTTGTCTCTTGCTGTGGTAAGGTCTGATTTGTCTGGTATTTCTTGTTTCTTCTCTTCACACTATGTTTTGGATGTGAGTTAAGCTTGAATCCTTTTTACTTCAAGCTTCTCTCCCTGATCCTATTGTTAATTCTATATTAAGATGAAGTTTGTCCACTTAAAGAAGGCCCTTTTGGAATTGAATGTAACAAGTGCTTTGGATGTCACAGTCACTTTCTGTTTGTCAGTGCTTTCTAGAAGAAGGCTGAAGCTGAAGCAGGGCACTAGTTAATTCCCTATATTTGTTATTGTTCTTGGTTGCATAAAGTTGCCACATGGGGATCTGAGCCTTACTGCATCTCCTTGATATTCAGGAGGAGTTGAGAGAGTCCTCAGTCTGATCTATGAATTTAAAGGCTGTCTTGAGGTGGTGTTTTGTGATGTATCATACTTTCTGGTCAAAAGCACTGGGAAGGAATGGACTGATGATGTTCCACTGAAATCTAACAGGAAAATTTCTGACTCAATTTTTTTCTTCAGTGGGGAAAAACCCTATTTGTGACAGTTCTTATGGAATGGCTACTATTCTCATACTTGTTTGCTTTTCATGCAATTTACACACATGGTGTGCTGCTTCTATCTCTGGTTGAATTTATAAGAATAGCCTTTAAAAAACACTGAATATTGAGCCAAAAGTCAGGTCTTAGAAGCGTGCCCAGGAATTCAATTTGCAGTTGTTTTTAGGGCAGTGTGGTTTTATGTTTGGTTGTTGATGTTTTAAATTTTTTCCCCCATCCCTCATGGCTGTAACAAAGGGATTTGGGGCAGTAGATTCCCAACCTTGTTAATTTATTTCTGTCTCTCTGTGCTCTAGCAGAAAACCTCTGGTAAATCATACTGCAGCAACTGGAAATGTTACCTTTCCCTTGCTGTTCATCGTGCTGTCAGAACGCTGGATTTCATGGGCATGTGACAGCACTGGCAGATCTTTGTCTTGGCTACCCCAGCTTGGTATATGAGTCTGGTGTGTTAATTTGTAGTGTAATGAAAAGAGGCCTGCACTGCTTTGCTGGGCTGAGAACTGGAGTGTCAACCAGGGAGATGCACCATTCTTAACTGGTATAAAATTGGTGAGATTACAGCAAAAATGGAACAGGCCAACTCTGTTGCTACTATCTTGCGCTTGGTAGGCTTGAGCAGGCTGAAAGTGGAAACATTGTCAAGTGCTGGGCAGAGTTGGCTTTAATATTTGTGCAGTTTCATGTCAAAGAGGAAAAATTTCTGCTCAAGTGTTTGTGTTTCAAAACCTTCACTTTTAATCTGACTAAGGACTAGAGATTTAAGACAGAATCTTGGAAAATGTTCATTTGAAGATGAAAATAACTACTTTAAAAGCAGATAAACACAACACCCCCTGCCCCCCAAGTTTTACTCATGCATTTTCTGGTCCTGTTATAAAGCAGAAGACAGTGTGAAAAATGTTAACTTTAACTTGTATTATTGTTCACGTATCCCATTTTTCTACAATACTTAAACTAATATTACTTAAGAAGAAACTTAATTCACTCTGTACTGCTCCCCTGGCCCAAATTCTTTCTGACTTTTGGGACCAAGGCCTGATTTGTTACTTATACTGCAGTATTAACATATTCTGTCCCTCCTCACCAAATAAAGATTTATATTTTTTTTTCTGATAAGATTGTAACTTTGTGGTCTTCTGTCAGGTTCATATTTCTCTGGAAATCAGAGGAGCATCTCTGGTGATTGAGGGCCAGACCCTTTAAAGCTGTTTCTGGGATCTCTGTTCTATAACTGTCTCTGAAGGCTTGAACATGCCCAGATATCCTTTAAGTATATGCCAAACTTTCGTCAGCCTCAAAAAAGATACAGAGCTGGAGAAAAGAGCTGCTTAAATAGATTTGTTCTGGGAGTCCTGAGGTAGCACTACTTTTGTTGTCTCAGCTTGCATAAACCTAAAGCTACCAGGAATCACTGAGTGGTTTTGGCAAGCATGAAGGAGAGCAAACATATTTAAATTTACAATTGGCTGGTTGTATCCTCATCCCTAGGCTTGTTCTTCACCAAGTCAAACATGAAGAACAGAACAAAGGGCTATTGATAGTCCGTGCTCTGCTGGTTTCTCATGCTGCTGGTTTTTTTCCTTTTGCTTTTTTTGTCTCCATTAACAATTGTAGAAGAATCCTTTCAGCTTCTAACCACCTCAAAATGGTTTCCTTAGAGATGTTTCAGTAATGCAATGACTGCTTTTTGCATACAGAGAATGTTTTACTGGACTTAATATTTAATATTTATTTTAATATTTTAACTATTTTACCGATTTTATCTGTTCTTCCTTCCCTCTGTAGGATTTCTCAAAGAGAGTAGCAAGCATAGCACTTATTTGGTGAAACTGAATCCAATGTCTGCTTCAGGGATGTGCTTACCTGCTCAGTCTTGCATCTGGCTCTACTGAGATAGATGGGTTTGATGCCATGATGATTTTTACTTTTTCTTTTATACCCCTTTTATACACTCTTTTATATAGCTTTTATGTGTTCTTAGTGCTTTTAGCCTACATAGTTACAATTCTTTGTTTGATAACTTCCCTTAGACCCAATATTCCGTTAAACCAAGAGACCAAACATTCTGAAAACCCCAGACACCAAGGGCCTCTCCAGAACACATTCTGTAAACAAAGATAGGCCCATCCAGGGGGAGGGTTCCTCATGAGGGGTCTCACTCAAGTCCCTCATTGGGGAATCTTTGATAGATATGCTAATTTTTGCAAGGTATATAATTGTATACACATCACATCAGGGGTGGTCATTTTCTTCGGTGGGCATTTCGATGTGCATTTCGGCTCACCTGAGGATCCTTAAATAAATACCGAGGTAAAGCCCTTTTTCCCTCTTAACTGTGTTTAGCTCTCGTAATTTTAAGACCAGGAAAAGGCATCAGGCTCACACTTCATGTAGCTGGCACGCACTATGACTGCTTCTCCAAAAATCCTTCCAAACCGTCCTTCCTCTGGGTATTATGTATGTGTATGTAGCTTCATTAACAAATAACCTTGGTACAGCGCATGGGCTGCTGCAGGGTTCACTGCTTTCATACAGACAAAGCAATTTACACATGGCTGAAGTCTGAGATAGGTGACCAGCATTGGCAGTGACCAGCTTTCAGTCATTCTCTTCAGAGGGCTGGGTTTACCTTTGGCTCACACCTGCCAGTCCTGGCAGTGTGGGTGTCTGTGTCCTTCCCAGGTCACCCGGGGCCATACAATCTCGCAGGGAGCTGTGTTATCTATGAGAACCTTGCATTTTGGTATGGGTATTCCTGCAGCACAGTAATTTAATTCCATATATAGTGTGTATATATATACATACACTATATATGTATACATATATATATATATATTCCATACATATAAAGTCTCTGCCTTTTCCTTAGATGAGAGTTTTAACAGGCCAGTCCTAATCTCTTAGAGGCGAGGGGGGCTGGATACAAATGGGACATTGGGGCTCAATCCACCCACAAGGTGGTTTGCAGAGCATGAGAGGAGCTAAGCACCCCTTTTCTGCCCTGTGCTTTGAGCAGAGCTTGGTGAGAAGGCTTGAGCTCACACTGTATTTATTTCTCCTCCTCCTTCCTTCTGGTTTATCTGTTCTCTAACACCACACTGCCTCACACAGAAAGCCAGAGTGACCTGTGAAGCACACGGACTCTGGCAAGGGCTGAGCAGCAAACACTAAGAAAGGAGCTCAGGGTTTGGCTGGAAGATTTGTTTATATGTTTGCTTTTGCCTTGGGCAAAGTACATTGTGAAAAGAAATGGATCTAAATATAAGATGGGAGTTTACATGAAATAGAAATAACTAAAAAAGGGGGGTGACAGGAAAAGCAGCAGAAATAGATAGGACAGCAGCACCAGCTTGAAACAGAAGGTGTGGTAAACCAAGGTTGGAAAACTAAGGTGAAAGCAGTCAAGTCCCTTCTTCCTACATCCTTTTACATGTAGTTCTACACAAGGCTCACCTTGTGTTCACACGAAACACAGCCTGTGCCTGTGGGGTTTTGTGTAGGTGTGAAGATCTACCCTCAGAGCTGCTTGCCACTTAGCTAGCTCTGCTTGAGGAAAGGGACAGTTGCCAGGAGAGAACTAGGGACTGATAAAAAACTAATACTGGGTTGCAGACATACTTGCATTATCCCAGCACCAGCAGAGGACATACTCAATTCCTGTAAGAGAAAATGAGATTGTTCCTCAGGAGACTGAAGAGATGCTGGTCTCCAGTATAAGCCAGAGGTCTGGCAAAAGGAAAGTACCAATTCAGTACTGTGACCGTGTGCTGGGTTTTTTTCACACCATTAAAATACCTAAACGCCATTTTAATAGTGGAAAAATATCTGACTTTTAAAATAAGATTATAAAAGGTTTCAATGAATATCTGCTGGATCTGGGAGGGTAGGAAGGACTAATTTTCAGATTTCAAGAGTCTGGAATGAGGAATCTGCTGACAGGGCTTTAAAATAAGTCACGGAAGAGCAGGCTGTCCTGCGAACCTGAGATAGACTGTCAAGGGAAAATACCCTGGCCTACTCACAGGAAAAGCTCAGAATAAAAAGACTGAAAAATAGCTGTGCTGTTGAGTCCATTCAACTCCTTTGTGGGAAGTTAAGCTGGAATGTCAGAAATGTGGGGGTCTTCTCTAGCTAAATCTGTATTTAATGATAGACCTATTGTATAGATACATGCTGTGGGCTGGTTTAGAGTTACCAGGAGGCTGCTGTTCTTTCTGGCATTGTACGGTGGAAAGAATCTCACTCCGTAGATGTGAATGCATGTAAAACGTGTCTGTAGCTATTTATATAAAATGAGGAGGAGGTTGAAACAGTGCTGGTTATTTCTGAAAACTCCTCTAAAACAAATCATCCATGCTTCTGTCTAGATAGTGTGTATATGTCTGTCTAATACACAGTTTTTTTCAAAAATAAATTTATTTCTTCAGGAATAGCTGTCATTCTAAAAACACTGCCCTCCCGGAGGATGGAGCCAATGTCTTTTTTTGGAGCCACCATTTATCAATGTTTTGGTTGTGATTTGGTTATGTCATCTGAGACAGGATGTTCAGTTACTGAAAGGATAGAGAAGGAGAGGTACTTAAGTGGTGCAAGGAATTTGTTATATATACTTAGTAATATTTGCTTGAATTTTTTCATAAGCAACATAGCAGAACTTGCTGTTTAGTAACAGTTAACAGCTTCTGCAAGCTTCCTTTAAGTCACGGATTTCCATTTGGCTTGCCACCTTAGAAACAAAAACGAAAGAAAAACTGGTTAGCCACTGGTTGCCGGAGGTAATCTGCATATTTAGTCAGTGCAACAATGATCTAATGAAAAAAAGTCAGTTTCTCATATTTTTGTGACTTTTTTTTTCCTCTTTAATTTTAAAGCTAAAAAAATCATTCACATAGATAAAAACTCTAAGGGAGCAGCTTTAAAAAAAACCTCCCTTACTCCAAGTTTTGGTGTTCCCTTCTGTATCAGCTCATGTTCAAACTGAGTATTAGCCATAAAACTGTTCTGATTCAGTGGTGTCTAATTCACATGGAGCCCCAGTTCTGCATACAACATTCACTGTCTTTCTGGGAATGCAATGAACCAAAGCACAGAACAATGGAGAATCAACTCCACTGTCGGTCACAAGCAGTCAGACTAGCTTTGTCTTTCTTCCTAATGTCACTTGTTTGCTCATCACAGTTTTTGCAATTTAGGAAATAAGTCTATTCTGTGATGCCAATGTACATACAAAATATTTGGAAAAAATACATAAAACATATATGGATGGACTGCAGTATGTTCTTGCATTGCAGATTAGAGGCCTCTCCTCATCAAATCTTTTCTGGAGATGACTGAGACTTGATGTACATTTAAAGAATCCTCTAAATAGTAGGTAAGCCAGTGACCATTTACACTAATTGAAATTTGTATGTAGTACTTAGGAGATTTTTTAATTAGGTCTATTTTTACAGAAAGCAATAATAAAGACGAGCATGGCAGATTGTAGCATTTTCCAAGACTCAGGTATGGCTTGGAATGGAGACTTTTGCTTTGTTCCTAGGTCTAACACTTACTAGTAGTTTAACAATTCAGTTTGTATTAGTTTACTCATTGCATGATGATGTGTAAGATTTATCAATACCTAATTTCTAGGGTTATCATAAAGTCTTTAAAAATGTTCATTATGCAACCAGACACTCTCAGGCAGGAAAGGCTATCTAAATGCTAGGTTTTTACAGCTTGATGTAGTGTAACTCAAGGTTATTGACCCTTGGAAAACACAAAATTCAGGAAAAAGGAGGTGTTTCCACTTGGAAACAGAAAAAAAAAAAGTAGAACTTTCTATAAAACTGAAAGTGCTTTCTTCCATTTTGAGGGGATAAAAAAGTTCAGATATTATATTTGTTTGTTTAAAAAACATATCAATTTCTCTGGGACTTTATTTCCAGGGATTTTCCATGCTACTACCGAGAATTTAGGAATGGCTGTTACCCCTCAGTATAGAGTGGATTTGGTAAACCATGATCCTGCCACCTTGAGCAAGGGTTCTTTGGGCTCCTCAAAAAGACTTGTGTTCCCAGCATACAATTGCTTTGGAGCAGTGCAATGGTATCTGCTTCCCTTTGGGTCAGGAACCCCAAAGCTTTCCTAATCTGAAACTGTGGGGATTCAACATGCACTGCTCCTGGAGAATGAGAGAACACATGGGCTGTCCTGGGGCCAGGCCACACAGCTCGTGCATGGTCTGCAGATCCACATGTGTGGATGCTTGGAGGAGTCTCTGTTTTCCCTGCTGGCCCCGTGGCAGGGGCAGCAGAAGCCCTGAGAAACCAGATTAAAATCACAGTTGTCAGCACTTCTCCTGTCCTTGACAGAACATATGCCTCTGCCCTCCTAATGCTGNATTTCAGTGCTCGTTAACTCTCTGTGCATTTGTGTTGAAGAAGTAGCTCCTGCATTTACTTCATAAGCTTTACAAACGCTTCCCTTGCTTGGAGATGCTCTGGCTGAAAGATACCCAGGTGACTCAAACAACAGTCCTAGAGGTCTATTGTACCAGAAGTCACAGCAACTCATAGCAAACCCATTTGGTCCTAAAAAAATTCTTTGGTTTACTGTACTTTGCTAAACAATTGATAATATAAGTGTATGAAGAAAAACACTGAGTGACTTGGATAGAAAATGAGAGAATAACAAGCTTAGCTTATCTTAGCACTGATTACATAAATAAACATGGAGGAGAGGTTTATGTGCCTCTGGCAATCAGCTGAAATGACTATTTCAAATTAGACTTCACTTTCTGCTCAGTAGAAAGCATCCTATTTACACAGATGTTCATTGTCTGGTTCAGAAGGGAGAGGGAATTGTTTTCTGATCTGAGCTGGGCCAGTGCATGAGACAAGGCAAGCACAGATTGAATTTCCCACCTGGCATATGGCATCCCACCTTCTCCTCTGTGAAAGGGATAAGGGTTGTGAAGACTGCTATAGAAACACTATTGGCATCCTTACTGTTCCAGCTTTTGGCTACTTTTCCCGTCAGTCACCAGCCGGTGACCACCGAGGCCATTTCCGTGTGAAAAGTAACTTGGTTTTATTACCGGGTATGTGATATTGAGGTGATCTAGACTGAGAGGTCTAGAATCTGATGTCTTCTCCCTTCGGAGAGGTTCCAACCTGAATACCTTCAAAACTGGACTTTCCTCTCAGGATTTACCTCAGTTCTAATGGGTACAAGCAGAGGAAGCAAGAAGGGAAGTTAATTGAGATCCTTGGTACCTAAGTGCGGCTTAGGAAAGTGCCCAGAGGAGTTTACAAAGCACAGGAAAAGCTGAGTGATTGGCATTTCAGTTCATCCAGGGAGTAATTGTGTAGGGAGGCCAATTTTGGGCCCTACGTTGAGTCTAGGTCTTCCAGTGAAAAGTATTGGCCTGGATAGAAGTTCATTGGCTGGCCTAAAACACTCTCTTCATGTTGAACAGTTTTGACAGGTGTTTTCACAACTCCCTGTTGCTACTCCTCTACAGATGGTATGGTCATACCACTGATATGGGAGTAGTACAGGCTTCTTGCTTTTTAGTCATATATGAGTTTCTTGGCCATTAGCAGAATTCTTCATGATTTCAGGTGTAGATTAGATAGTTTCAATTGTTATGAAGGGTTCTTTTGCATTTCTACCAGTAGTTCAAGATATTTTAAAGTCTAAATCATTCATAATCAGCACACAGCACACTTGGATGCATTCTGTGTTTTCCTCATCATATCACATATGGGATCTACTGTTGTTTCAGTGGAAAACTCCCCTGCTGAATAGTTAACAAAAAGCAAAACTGTGCTTTTGATGACACGAGGACCATTTGTGCTTGTGTTGTTAATGAGAGTTTTGCTTACACTCATCTTAGCAAGTAAAGTTAGCAGAGTTTTTTCTGGTGTAATAATGGCTTTGTAGAGACCCTGATGAAAGGACTGTGCAATTCTGCATCCCAGAGAAGCACAGGAGGCTCAAATAGTTACTATGCCTGCCCTAGCAAGGCTGAGCTGCACTACCTATTTCAAGTGATGGAGTATGCCTGCAGCCAGCTGTTTGGGTGCTTGGACTTTCTTCTTGAAACCTTTTAATTTAAAATCAGTTACATGAGTGTTTTCAGAATTAAAAACAAAGTGATTTAACAGATAATTTTGTAACCTGTGAGTTTAAACTGCTGGAATATGTCCATTAGCTAAATTGAATGTTAATAGAGCGCTTGTCTTACACCAAAGAATCTGGCCTACAGTAAGGAGGGACATTCCTTTGCCTGTCTGGAAGGAGTTTATAATGGGATTACAGTTAGCTCTGTAACTCTAGCTGATTTGATCTGAGGCCAGGAAAGAGAGATGGAGCAGCTCACATAAAAATGCAATCTCATACAGTATTATTTCATTCTTGGCAGTTCTTTTGCCTTCTTGTCTTACCTAGCTGTATGTGGAGTATCACTGACTCCACTCTGACTGTACCAGCTTCATTTAGAGTCTTGGAAGAAGGACATTATGAATCTCGTGCGGTACTGGTTGCCCAACCCCCCAGGAGCAGAGGCAGAAAGGCAGTAATTCATAAAGTGCTGAATAAATCCACGAGAGAATTTGGCAGAGAAAAGGAGCTAAAGGTTAGTTGATCTGAACAATCTCAAACTAACACACACCACCTGCCTGCTCCCCCCTCCTCCCATCAGATTTGAATCGGCTCTTCTGGAGCCTAGAAGTGCTTTCAAGTAACCCTCTTTGTTAAGAGCAAAAATAATTCCTGTGGGAATAAACAGCTAAAGCAACTGTGATTTTTGCCAGTCAAAACTACTGGGCCAAATTCTGCAAGTCCTCCATCTGTATTCTGTTAAATTACTGCTGGCATTAAAGTGAATAATTTTGCTTGAGTAGAAGGATAGTGATGGTATGGTGCTGCTGGACTGAGTGAGTGTGTCTGCATCTGTTTACTACTTGACTGTGAGAGGACCAGCAACACTTGTCTGTCACATCAATGAACAAGGAGCCATGACTTGTGTTTGCCAAGTGAAAAAGCCATACCAAATGAGTAGACAGAAGGACCCAAAATCACAGCTGAACTGACAGACAAGAATTAGAGAAATAAACAGGACTGCGTGATTTGTCTGTAGGATTTACATTTTAAAAAGAGGGTCTGGCAGCATTTTTTTTACAGGAGACTTAGAAGATGTGTGTTTTTGTCTGTGTTCACTGTACTCTAGAAAGCTCTCACCAGTCTTCCTCCTCCTTTAGTGCTGCCTGTGAGGACGGCTCTGCGGGTGAGAAGAGCAAGTCCCAGATGGCAGCAGGTTGGTGGGGATAGCCTGGCAGAAAAGGAGTCTTCATGGAGCCCTGAGAAGTAGCCTTGCTTACTCCAGCAGAAGTACAGGGTAGGGCTTCTTTTGTTTATTGTGGAACAGTGAGGGTAAGCAGGGACTGTCCATGGGAAATTTAATCTGAAACAATAGAAGAGAGAGAGGGGAAACTGCAGCATAAGGCTGCAAATGTTAGTAAACTGTAGTAATGTTCTACTCCAAGTATCTTTATCTTATGGTGGGCTTGGATTACAGCAGAACAGACTTCCCATCCCTCCTTTGATGCTGTTCTATATATGAAGGGAGTTTGGATTCCCCAAAGGATCTTAGTATATTTAGCAGGTTTTTCAATTGTGTAAGGAGAAAGTTGTAACTTAGTTGATTTATTAAATATATGCTTTTAACTGACTCCTAGAATTGCGAACTTCCTAGGTTTTAGGGTGTTGTTTCTCATTTTGTTTACTGAGTTTTCTAAGGGATGAGCTAATTATGTTACAGCCATTTCAAAGCAGCCGTGTGTATGCCCTGGGCAGCTCTTAAACATTTGCTGAAAGGTATAACAGGTGGCTAGGTGGCAGGTGGTCATAAATAATCCTCTACTGTATTAAGTTAGGATTCAAACACGCAGCTAAATTGTCCTCTGTCTTGTTACCGTGTTCGTCTGTGAAGATGGTGTCTGTGGGTTCTTCTGAGGGTAGTGCTTGGTGGGCATCGTGACGCTGTGCTGAACAAGCAAGCAAGATAATTTCCACAATTGTTATCTGAGTAAATATGGGGTTTTGTTGGACCTTCCCCCAACCACCTTTTGTTCATTGTGGCTTCCCTGTTCTGTATTTTCCCCTCCATGAACTCTGTTTTGCCAGCCCACAACTTTGTCATAGGTGTAAATGTCAAGTGGCTTTAAAAATGAATCAGAACACAATTTCTGTAACCCTTGGGCATCTGATTTTCTCTATCTCTGTACTTGCCCTCTAAAATGCTCTCTGTAATTACTTAGTATGAGCAAAGTTGGACTAATTACTAATAGATAAGCGTAAAGCGAATTACTGGAACTTATTCTGTTCCTCAGCCAGATTTCAGACTTCTCACATATTTTGCCTTAGTTGTAGCAGCTAATATGTTTAGTACCTCATCCCACACCATATTAGCATCAGTGCCAGGATTTGTGGGGGTTTCCAAGAGTACTCATTTCTCATTTGGTCTCAAATTAGACCAAAATGCAAACTTTATAAACAAATTTTATTTCATTTTCCAGGAAATTAGTCTTTGTAATTGATTTCATTTTCAAGCCTTTAAAGATATTTTATATTAAAGCTTATATTATCTATAGATGTTATCTTAAATTATAAAAACACAATAAAAATTTAAAGGTAAATGTTATTTTAAAATTTAAATTTAAATATGAAATACAAATATAGACAGATGAAACAATTAAACCTTTCAGGATTTTTGTGGAATTTACTATTCATATTGTCAACCCAATAGTTTGCCAAGGTAAGCACGGATTTGCAAAATCTTTTGGTCTACCTGAGATGACTTTTTTTAATTTCAGCAAAATCTCAACCATCGAATGTCATCTTCAGTTTTATGAGCAAGATTGTTTACTGGAGTGTAATAATAGAATGATGTGACTTCAAGGAGCTGTTTGGTTTATTCAGTGAGCATGGATTTACTCAAAGGGCTCTGGAGGCTCAGAGAGTTCAAATCCCATTTTTCCATCTAATTAGCAATGGCCAGTATGATAGATACACCCCTCATCACATGATTCAGTTACAGCTGGATGGCTATGAACCTCACGTAGTCGCTAATTCCCAGAAAATACAAGCAGAGATGTAGGGTTGAATGGAGCCCACGTTTGTTCAAAGACTTCCATTCTGCCTAGCGATTTACAGTTTCAAGTGATTTAGCGTGCACGTGGTGAGTTTGCTGTTTCTAGCTGTATTTGGTGCCCCGTTTCGTCACTTGCTGGGGGTTTGTTCTGTCACTTATGAATGGGTTTAAGAGTGACTGTGGCACGCAGAGTGCAGTTGGGATTGGGTATAACTTCAGGAATGTGCATGGCTCAGGAGGGATCATGGCCCTGAGGGTACATTTGAGGAAGCCTTTGTAGCTGGGCCAGAAAGTGGGCTTGGGGTGCTAATGGAGCTTCTATGAATCCATCTAGAAGATTGTGTGGTCTTGGGACAAGAGGTGGGCATGGTCTTTGGAAAAAATGCAGCCTTTGATGCACTTGTCTAGCCCTCTATGTCTGTTGGGACTGACATACACTGCTCTGCTGGAGCACCTTCCTTTGAACTTTCATCTGACATTTCCAGGCAACTTGCTCCCACTGGAGGTCAGTCCTCACGTAGTTCTTGTGGTGTGCTGAGTAGAAGAGAAGCGAGGCCCGGCCGCCATTGCACTTCTGATTTCTAATCCAAGATTCACTGTGAATGCTTTAATGGGACTTTTTGAATACATTTGTCATCACACACTCCATACAAAATCAGACAGCAATATTAACTCTTCATACATTGAGCATAACTATTTATATATAGTATGGGTGCATGTAACTATAGTCATGTGCAATATATGAACAATTGGTGTTGCTGCGTGCAAATGTGAACTAATCTGGGAGATCTCATCAACAGAAAATAGCTGGGGAAGTGTTGGTGAAAGGGAAACTAAGCTAAAGGATAAAAGTACCTGGCAAAAAGCATTATTTGTGCTTAGAAAACAAGTATGTTTGTGGAGCAGCACTAAGTACTGCTGATAGGAACATCTCAAAATGTTCTCCCAAGGACAGACCAATGTTTACATAGAGCGAAATCTGTGCTCTTTTTTCTCCAAGTGTATAAACTCCAGTGGTTTTATTTTTGGTGCCAGCTTCCAGTATTGTACAGCACCTATAACTTGTGTATGCACAGCAGCTCAGCTCCAAAAAGGAAGGTTGGTACGTATCCAAAAATGGAAGGCATCCCCTCCTCTCCCTGCGGCGTGGTTTTGAAAAGAATGAAGTGTAACTGTCAGAAGACCAACAGCTTTGTTCTGAGTGCTAGGGAAGTAATGATGATCCCAGTCATTATTCCTCTCTTCCCCATACTGGTGTGTTCTACAGAAGGAATGCAGCTCTTCTGGGCAGCTCTTCCTAAGAAAATCAGAGTATCAAGCATGTTCTCAGCTCATGCTGCAGGAGTCAGCCTTCTGAGAGAAACTGGAAAATGACATGAGCACCAATGATGCTCCACATTTATAATTTCTTTTCTCCCTTTTTTACTCCTGTTATTCACTTTTCTGATTTTTTAAAATTTGTCTTTTGGCCCTGTATCTGCTTCCCACACTCCTTTGGCACTACTGTTCTTCCCTGTTGCTCCCTCTGTATTTCTTCTTTTCATGACAGGACCAATCCATCTCCCCTCTTTTTACTCCTTGCAATTATTTTCCTTTTTAAAAGGTATTTGCTGCCTGCTGTGCCTTTAACACTAGCTTTTTGGAAAAAAACAAACTTGCCTCCAACAGCAAATTCCTCAAAAAGCATCCTTACAACATAGTCTCCTAGGCATGTTTTTTTTGTCTCTTTTTCACTTAATTTTTGGCAAAATCTCTCTTCTTTAGCATGTTAGTCAACAGAACTATTAGCTACCTTGGTTACTCTTCTAAGCCTTGTCACATCTGCATAGCCCTGGTACTTAGCAACCAAAAAATCCCAGGGTATTTTTCTACAGACTTTGTCCTGCACCTCTCTCCCCATATGAGAATGTTTATAACAAATTATCCCTCCCCAAAACCAGAATTATTTGGCTCTGAAAAGCTAGTAATAATGCTGCAAACAAGGAAGATCAGATAGAGAACTTCTCTTCAGGAAAACGCTGTGAATAAGCAGCAGCAAAGACAGTGGCAGTAACCTCAGAGTGCATGGGTCTCTTCACAAGAAGCTAAAGGTGTCCTTTGGTTTGGCTTTCCCGTGTTGTGTGAATGTTTATTTTTTGTGCTTCAGTCTAAGTCTATGCAAAAGGTTTTTTTTCTGTTTGTTGTTATGCACATCATGTGAAAGCTTCAGCAGCAGCTGTGGTCTGTGGATTTGAAGCTGTATCACCACTGTAAATTGTAGGCAAGAGTGGTCTTACGGTATTAACTGTACAAAGTCAGGAATAAGACTCCATTATATAAATCACTTGTACCCATTTGTCTTGAATGCTATTTTTGTTTTCAAAATGCCAAAATTTTATGTATCCTCACATCTACAACACATTTAAGAATAAGATAAGATTCCAGCAAAAAGGTAAGATACATTGTCAGGAAGCTGGCAGACTGATAAATGAGGTTACTGGAAAATTAGGTCTATATAGGTAAGAAAATGGTAAATAAGAGGTGAAACACAAGTATGCAAGGCAAGAGGGGAAAGACTGTATCTGAAACTGGCTGAGGAATCTTCATAAAATGTTATTAACCCATGCAGCTTATTGCCATAAGGCATCAATGACATTAAAAAATATTTCTTTTTTATATATATATATATATGGCTTCCAGATGTCACAGTTACAGGAGAGAAAATAAGAGATTTCTAAGGCACAGGAGCTCTCCTTGCATTAAGTTGGAAGCCCACCACTGAGGTGAATCTTTCATTGGGCAAATTATGCTGTAGCTGCCTTCAACAGAATTTCTTACTGTTTTTGTCAGAGGAATCATCTCTGTCTGAGAATAAATTCTAAACTCACCAGACTGTAGGTGCAACATAGTTGGGAATTCCTGTCTTCCTATTGGGCTGGAAATTTG
Organism: Oriolus oriolus; assembly: GCA_013400235.1. Taxonomy (NCBI): domain Eukaryota; kingdom Metazoa; phylum Chordata; class Aves; order Passeriformes; family Corvidae; genus Oriolus; species Oriolus oriolus. Next base: position 8,541 of record VXBT01000181.1, on the reverse strand, counting down.
CATCTCACTATGTGCACAGTGGCTGTGGTGTGAGTTTTGCTGCTGGTGAGTTCTGTGTTAAGGCAGAAAAGAAAGTGGTGAAAATGAGCCTCATTTCATTTAGTTTATTAATTATTATTCATCTTTCAGATCCTGGTTTTGGCAAAAAAAGGAAGTGGAGTAGTGGGCACTGGGCATATGCATAAGATTTAAATTCTGGTGACAAAGATCTATGTCTTTCCTGTTCATTATCTGTTAAGTAGCCCCCATGTGAAAGCATTTCCTGTTCAAATCCTGTGGCTGAAGTTCTCTGAAATAAGTTTTATTTTAGCCAATTTTAATTTAGCTACTTTTCTGCTTACCATGCTGTCTACTTTTCGAATGTTGTACATAAAGAGCCCCAGAGAAGTACACAAAGACACTTCCTGCCCAACAGACCACTGACAAGATCACACATCTTAGGAAAGGCCAGTTTTATTAATGGAAATGGGAATAAGGTACTCCAGTCATAATGGCTGTGTATGCCAGTGGTTACTCTCCCCAGTACCTTTAGAAGCAGCTCTAGGAGAGGTACCACACATCCCTTCTGTGGGGTGGAGCTTGTCCAAAATGTATTGCTTTCCTCTGACTCCAGGGAGCACAGCGTGCTTGGGCTGGCTGAGGGAAAGCACGGAAGATGTGGTCTCTCCTGCAGAGCATAACCATCACCACAAGCCACCTCGTGAATCCTGCTTTTGAGCAGGGGCTCTGTTAGGCAGCCACAGGGAAGTCTGTGGGCTTCAAAGCAAAACACACTTTAAGAGTTTGCAAATATGTTCATGTAATTCCAGACTGTCATCTGAAGTCCTGAGAGCTCTTAAATGGTTTTTGAGATGGAAAATCTCACCGAGCTATAATTCTAGTAAAACCTGTAGCTGTAACCACAAAGCTTCTTCCAAGATTTTCTGAGTGATAACTGTTTCTCATGGCTCTAGTTTACACATTTTTGGCTCTAGATTTACATATTTTTCTAACTTCCATTCACTACAAGTAGTTACAATAAGGAGGAATCAGCCAGTCTGAGTTTAAAGAGTGAAGTTTACCCCAGCTATTCTTTTTCCAACTGGATGATTTTTAATTTTAAAAGTTAAATCTGAGCCCATAAAACATATGCCTTAGAGTAAGCTTTTTATAATCATGTAACGAACTGTATCTAGTAAGTAATTACCACTTCACTTTTTCCTAGCATAATAAAAATCTTGAAATGGAGATGTGCAATATTTTGCCAAATTAGTTGCTTAACTCATTTGGTATTCTTACAACAGGTCCTTCTGAGCAGAGAAGGTCTCCCTCATGAGATACTGATGCTAGAAGACCTTAATAAATCAAACCTGAACCAGACAGCACCTCATGAAAAGCACCCCAAGGATAGTACCAGGTGAACTGGCAAATCATAGCATGGCAATTCCTGTTCAGGGTTTATTTATAGGCAACTATTTTGACCCTGGAGGTTGATTGGAGCCCTGACAGTCATTTTCTTCTCACATTGCACAGGGAGGCACTGGGCAATTATCACTTGAGGGGTTTTGTATGAGTCAATGTTGTTCCACTGGGAAATACCAGAGTAACTTGCTAGTGGCTTCAGAGCAGTGGGGATGTAAAAGCTGACAACACAGTGGATGTTACATAGCAGAGGGTGGGAAACAAGTAGGTGTCTTCCCCACTGAGATGCCTCTAAAAACCTTGTCTTAAACATGTCTCCACTTGCATGCATTCATGTTCTTATGCACTCTCACCATCACTCTTTTCAACACCAATCTTTCAGAGATACTCCAAGTCTTAGTGCTTAGTCTTACAACAGTACTGGTTCTTGAGACAACTGTAGACTCAGAGTACAACCAAAAGGCTCAGAGACCCAGAGGGATCAAAAGAGTTGTCAGATTTGTTTCAGGTGTTACAGTTTCTAAATAGCTTTTGAGGTGATTTTTTTCTTCAGTTTTTAAGGACTTAATGCAAGAAATATTTAATGTGATACATAATAATCAGTCCAAATCAAGTGACAGACACTGAACAAAAATGAACAATTAGTCATTAGGAGAGCAGGATGTGAGTTTGTATTTTTGGAGTCCTTTTCTTGTGCCTTGGTGACAGGACCAGCCACTTCCTTTGCATAACAAACATGTAATAATTTGGTCTGGACTCCTTTATTCTAAAGCACACATATGGGAAGGAAAACCAAAACCCTTCCGGGAAGGATCCTGCTGTGCAACCCCATTTTTCTGTTGTTCCTTTAGAGGATCTGAGTAGAGGCTATAAGCTGGCCTTGAATCAGAACATGCTCTGCAAATACATCAAATGAGCCTCACAAACTTAAAAGGTTCATTTAAATTGCAATCTCGTACTTCGTTTTGGAATAGTTATTTACTGTTTCATACAACAGTGAATAGGAGGGAAGGTAAACCATGACATGACAGTAGAATAATTTTTAAATTTGCTGTGCATTGTCTGTAGGAGTTGTCTTGTAGGTCTCTTTCCTTCTTCTTAGATCTTCTAACCAAACTAAAAGTTGTGGGTGGGTAGATAGCAAGAGGTGGTAAAAGACAGACAGAAATAGCTCTCAGCATGAGAAAGGGCCATCATGGCCATGCACACCCACAGGCAGTAAGGGCAGTCAGAGGTGCCCTCAGAACGGGCCAGGTATTACTGCAGGAAGGCCCTTAGAATTACCTATTCACTGGAACATGCAACGGTGACTGTGCTGATCACAGTACACTCTAGACAGAGTTTTAAAATGCTGTACAAATCATGCCCAGCTAAACTTTGTGTTCTGATTTACCCTGACAAGCCTTTGCAGATCAGTAATTTCAGATGTTTTAGGTTTGTCCATTCCCATATCTTTGCTAGTGGAAGGGTATAGTTGAGGGCTTCCAGGTTTATGGCACTTTTTAAGCTTCTGTTTCCCAAAGTGATGAGAAACAGCACACATGCAGTGCAGAGATGGAAACTCAAGGGAGCTGCTAAAAGGCTACGATTTATGAAGGACTTAACAACAGTTACCTCATACCACTTTCTCCTGAAATGACTCCTTGTCACCCCTTTTCTATTTTTACCCTCTGTCTTTCCCCTCACCTTTTCCTGTACTCCCTTGCCACAGAATTTGAATTAGCATCTTCTGTAGCAAATCCCAATAGTTTAGGTTAAGTAATCAATTAATTTTAAGTTTAGAATATAAGGTTTAGCTTTCCAAAATGCATGCACTGCATTTTTCCACAGGAATGAGAGACCAATATCTAGCAAAATAGAATCAATAGTCCTCCTCCATTTTCTTCTTCCCATGAAGACTCTAGAGCAATCTGTTAAAATAGGTGATCTGCTGATGAAAACCTTCAGCATAAAACAAAGCACAAAAGGTAGTCAGAAGTTATGTAAAAAACCAAGCCAAAACAAAACCAAAAAACTCCAAATCAAGGAATATCCTTAACTGGGGGCTAGGGGTTGAATGATGCATTAACAGTTTCCAGGAAAGCTGATGGTCATTGTAAACCTTTAACATTCCAGTTCCTTAATTATAAATAAGTAGTGAAAAGAATACAGCAGCAGCTATGTAAAGTTACTGACCAGGAAGAATTACTGCTTTTGTGCAAAAAAGCCAGCATGCCCACAGAGGTGGGGAATTGCTGAAGTTGAATGAAGGTATGAATACTTACACAGGCTGAGGGTTTGTCCACTGTGCTCTCTGCTGCCTTTCCCCTGTGCCAAAGATCCAAACAGAGTGCATCTCTTAAGTCTCTGTGGAAACGTAGTGGTGTGGGACAGGAAAAAATGGTTGATCTGTTTCAAATATTGATGCACACTGGTCTGCCCATATGTATTTGGAGAGTCCTTTCTGGCAAGATGGTGCACAGGTATTACAGAAGGAGTCAAAGAAAATAGATGTTCATATTATAGGCTGCAATCTAGCTAAGGCTGAGCAAGAAGGGAAATGGAGACCATGAGCCCCCTGCTCTCTGCTTCACTAGGAGAAGAAATGTTGGGCAGCCAGGAGCTGGGAAGAACATCAGCCACAGCCCCAAATCTTCAAATGTACCTTAGACCCTAACCCTATTTTTTTGTGGTTTTTCTAAGTGTGTTTTGCAGGTGTTTCCTAAGGATGTTGGAAAGACCAAGGCTATGGTTCTCACTTGCCTCCAACACAAAAGCAGCGCTCTGGCTCTTCATTTTGCACTTTTCTTTTGTGCTTGTGTGTATGAAAAGGAGGTTTAGTCATGTTTTCCATTCTTTCTTTTGAGAGCCTTAGGGAAAAATGCTAGGGAGAAACAGTGCTATTACAGATAAGCTTCCACATTATCCACAGCTAGAGTTGACAAAAATAGCACACAAGTGGGACCACAGCAAGGACTGGAGTAAGGAACAGTCAGGGAAAGGCAGGGAAATTCCTGGGATTTAATGTTGGAGTATGAAGAGATATTGAGAGCCCTGATCACCAACAGTAATTAACTCTCAAGAACTGTACAAAGATCTCTACAGATTTGCAGGGTATAACAAACAAGGAGTAATTGTTAAGTAGGATGATTCACTCTTAAAAATTATTAATCATTCTATGAATTTTGATGAGGATGAATAGATACAAAGTATTAATTGCTATGTGATGGTTAATATATCCTCAGATTGTGATAGTCCTAATTAAAAAAATAATTATATTCGCTTTAGCAAGATTCATTCCAGGATATGATACTATTAAGTATGAGCATAGGCATTAAGATTCTGCCTGCAAAAAGCATAACAGATAGTTCTGGTCCTGGATGAATTTGATCTCTTGAAGTTAATGGTATTTATCTGAGAGTTTTACCATAAAAATGCTTTTATAGGGGACCTGGTTTTGTAGCCTAGAGATACTCTGGTGATGCTGAAGGGAACAGAATTGTTTCTGTAGTCTATAATATGAGGATCTGGGGCCTTGAGATCAGCAATTCAAAATTAATGAACACATATAGTGCCATACTCCAGTGACATCTTATTGCCAACATTTCTTTCTACCTGTAAAACTCTTCTTACAAAATTTGTGGCAACAACTATTTTTCCCTAGTCTTGGTGATATCGAGAACTTCAGTAAGGAAGCATCACTCTCTTTAACAGAGGTTCAGTAGCTTGCCTTGGTCCACTCTGTAGCGTAACACATACAGTCATCCTTCTTTTCCTTGCCTCAGCAATAGCACTACTTAAAAACCTGTCCTGGATAGTGAAAACTAAATCCATTTCCCCACACAGGACTGAACTCTGAAAAATGTGAGCCACAGGAGACAAATTCTGTCTAAAGTCTTGACCAAAGCAGGGAACTGTAAAGACTGGCTTTTAGAGTAGTGTAATCTTATTTCTACAGTGTAGTTTGGAAGTGCTGTAGTTCCATGAGTATCACTAAGAGGTTATGTAGGATGAAAAGCCCATAGGCTGGCAGCAGTGCAGGTTCCATCCATGTGGTAATATGAGAGGAGCTTTATTCCAGAAGCCCCTCTGCCTATACCTGTCCTTCACTCCTCAAGGTCCTCAAACGCCATCTTTTCTGCCTCTGAGCAGAGAGCTCTTCCAGGTCTGCTTCTGATAATGTGGGGATCACCCGAGCATGGTATGAACTTTGTTTTATAATTACTTGAACTTTTAGAGAGGTATTGCCTGAAGTGTGAGCTTTACAGCTGAAACCTGGTGTAGAAAGCTTGGAATGAGGCTATTCCAAAGCAATCTGAGTCATGAGTTAGCAACAGTGTCAACTCTAGCTAACTTGCTCGTAAGTTCTCAGATTTGTGCTGTCTTCTTGGTACCTGTTTCAGCAGTATCCATCTACATTGCAATCAAGCAAACAAACTTGCCGTTTGATTCAGGTTTTTTGGTAACTTTATTAAAATTCAAAGCCTTCTGTTAGCAGCATGTATCAGTTTTAAGAGAAGACATTTTTATGTACATAGTTCTCTAGGACAGGGAGTTCCTATGAGTTTGTGAAATATAGATTCCGTTCCAGACACGGTTGGTTCTTATTCAGAGAAAAGCAATGGAAAATGCAAACCAATTGTTTCAGGTTTTTCTCACGTGAGGCTGAAACTGAAGTAACTTCACAGATGTCATTGGTAGGCTAAGGTTTTCCCAGAGCAAGACTGAACAGAGTTACATTCACTGAGCTACACTGAATTACTCCATATCATCCCTTGGTGAGAATATTCACAACGTGTTTGTGAACTGAGCTAATAGTGCAATACTGTGTGTAAAACTAGAAGTCTCCAGGATCATCTGAATATGGCACTGATCAGGTGACAGCCTGAAGCATGAAATCAGTTTGTGTATAGATTATATAGGTATGAATAACTAACTTATACATCACCTTCTTAAAACCAGCACTCAGTATAGAATGCTCTGATCTCTATCAGCATGGAGGTCTGCACTCTTCCAGCTCTGTGGGAGGTCATCTTCACTACACTATGTGAAACTATCAGTCATTCACCATTAAGCGCCATCCTGGTCAGGACAGCAAGGATGAGATGGTATCTACATTCAGTTGTAAATAAATATTAGCAAGCATTTCAGAGAAAACAGACTAATAGAGTTCAACCATAAAATGAAGAAGTCTGCAGGCATTCAACCAGTGATGAATAGGTTCTGGTGAGTTTGTGTTTGTTCAAAGACTTTATTGACACTTAATAAATAAGAAACAAAAGTAGATAGTAAGGTTTTCTTCCTTGTTATCTGCAGCACTGATGATGATTCCAGATAGTTGGCCTTAGATGCTTGGATTATTTGCGTTTGGCAGTACGTCTTCCATCTATTTTCTTTATAGCAGCCTGCACCCAGTCCTGGTCAGGCCTTACACAGATCCTGATACCTTTTGTGGTAATAAACCTATAGGAAGAAAGAAACCAAACCAGGTGGGCATTAAATTCCAGTTGCTGATGTGGTAAAACAATATCAAATGCTGGAGTTTGTAGGTGTTACTTGGAATACAGTTAGAAACGTTATTTCCCTATTTATGACATAGGTAACCTACGTGATCACGTACATATTTGCTGGTGTTAAGATAACTGAGCATACCTGCTATTCTGAGATTTCATGTTAAATCATGATGAACATTTATTTCCTAGGAGCAGATCCCAGATTTGATAAAAATGCATGCTTGTGAGCTCAAGCAACCAAACACAGTTCCTAGCGAGACTCAGAGCTACCCCAAATCCTTTCACATTATCTTTCCCCTTGACTCAGTTTGTGCACGGGGCCTCTGATTGCTCCACCCTTGCTGAGATTTTTCCCTGCTCACTGGGCACAAAGATGTGACTGCTCAGTGAGCTTCCTGCCATTATTCATGAGGAGCACACATTTCCCAGCTCTATGAGGCCCACCCCTCTCCCATCAGTCCCTCAGCTGCCAGCTGACTCCTTGATGGAAGAACTGGAAGGGTGACCTGAACTAGCCAGATTCAGTGAGTTGGGCCATGAATTGAATTCTGATGCTCCTTCCCTGTTTGTTGATATGGTTGTTTGGATAGACAAGTGTGAAGGTGAAGGGTGCACTGGGTACTTACATGATGGCATCTACTGGTACTTGTTGCTTTTCGTAGCTTACGAGATTTCGGATGTTCAGTTGCTTTGAAGACAGAGTTACACATCTGTATTTGCGCATGGACTGACTACCAGCACTCCCTAGAAGGGAAAAATAGATAAATGAAAAGGGTATAAATATTTTATTGATATTAAGCCATAATTGCTTATTAAGCTAAGAATTCCAAAAGATTTCTGGTTGTGCTTAGACCATGATATACAGCCGCAATACCAGTTATACTAGAGAGCTTCAGATGTTTTCTGTGATGCATCCCACCATCACTAAAGTGTTGTCTAGGGAGTCACTGCTTCCATAGCAGTAGAAGTGTTTGACATCATTCATGATTAGGTCTGCATCACCTGCAAGTAAGTACTCATGTGGAGGTAGCACTTAGAACTGGAACTTTACTGGGTGGATTTCCATGTATCATTTGAATATGGATCAGTAATTCCTCCTACTTTCCAAGTGAAGAAAAGGAAAGCAAGGCTACTTCTCTTGCATTCAAAAGTCGCATTAACAAAAATTGTTGACAGAAAGGGAAGTATATCTGTCAGAAGAGTAAGTGCTTATATCCTTTGGCTATGACTCTGATTTCATAGGCAGTGGAGTGCTACTTAATCCTTGCATTCCTCCAAGATTTTTGATACAATTCAGAGAAATACACTGTTCATTAATAAAGACTATTGTGATATTGGTGTAAAATTTTCTGGGCACTCGTTATCTTACATGATGGTACCTAAAAATGGGAGCTCATTTAGGTGAGATGAAGCATAGGCATACATTAGTTAAGCCTCCACTTGCTAGTTTCTGGCTTTCTCCCATTCATGAAAGACAGGTTTGGAAAAGTATGTGAGGGACAAACAGAACTCTGCTCTACTCTGGTTTATCTTTAAAGAATGTATAGAGCCACTGGCTTGAGAAAAGTCCAAGAGCTCTTCTGGCGCACTTTGCTAAACATAAAACCTGCTGCACGTAGTCTTTCTATCTGCGAGCTGTTCTTTGTTT
>VXBT01000180.1:697339-713156 GCA_013400235.1 Oriolus oriolus | reverse complement strand
AGGAGCCAGATGTGAGTAGTGGCAGGAGGAGCAGGGAGGGGCTGGCATCGCTCCCTCCCGGCCGTGCTCCAGGGTCAGGGCCGGAGCAGGGAGCAGCCCTGGGATGCAGGGGCAGCCCTTGCTGCCAGCTGCTGCCCACAGGGGACAGTTCCTGGTGGGTTTGATGGGTGCAGGCGGGCAGCACACCATGGGCACAGGCAGCAGCTGTGCCTGCCCCGTTCAGGTATCCTCCATGCCCCCTTTCCCAGCCCAGAGCTGCCTTGCACTCCCTGTCCCCATGGAGAGGCCAAAGGATGTCACCGAGGGCAGGCAGGACCCCTGTGCAAGCCCAGAGTCCTCCTGGGGCTGCCCCAGGCAGATTTATCTGGGAAAGGAGGTGGGTGTGCAGTGGCAGGAGTGGTGTTTGGGAACGGCTGTTTGCTGCGGGTTTTGCGGCAGGACAGACAGACAGCGACGCTCAGAGGCTCCTGTTTTACCCCTGCGGGCACCAGTGCCAGCTCTGGACCACGCTGGGCTTCACCCAGGGAAGCAGCACCCACAGGGAAGGGTCCCAGGGCTGAGGCTGGCAGGGTGACACCCTCACACCTCTGGTTTCTAATTTAGAGACGTTCCTTAACTGGCTTTTAATTGGGTGTTTCCATCCCTGTCGCTGGGACCAGGGGCTCAGAGCAGGGGTGAAATCCAGGGAAAACTGCTGTGTGAGGACACGGCACAGACTGTTCCTCAGGCTCACTCTGTGAGGGGCGGTGGCTCGCACACCAGGGTCAAGGGGGACCTGCAGGGTTTGGGGGGCACCTCTCTCCCCCAAAACTGATATTTAGGCAGGAGAGCAAGGCTTGAACCCCTCTTCCTGCAACCCAACCCCAAAGGTGCCATCTCTGTCCCACTGCCACCTCCTCGTGTCCCTGAACCTGGATCTCACAGGGAGCTGGCCCGGGGCAGCAGAATTTGGGGTGGGGGTGGGTCCCAGGGGTCCCAGGGGTGCTGCTGTCCTGCCTGGTTGCGTAAGCCCGGCAGCCACGGGAGGTGAAATGGGATTGTGAGGGATTACAAGGAGCAGGCTCAGGCCGCTGGATTCTTGTTTCTAAAAGGAGCTCTTAAGCCGCTGTTGTTTTCCCAGCACTTTGGATTAGGGCTGAGCCTCAGGGGGCGGCCCCCGGGCTCCCCAAAGGGACCCCCAAACCAGCCCATGCTCCCCACCAGCCTGGGGTCTGTCTGTGAGTGCCAGGCACCAGAGAAAAACAGGGCTGGGGGGGTGACCAGCCCTCCCTGGGTACCCCAAAACCACCCCCATCCCCTCCCTCATCCCCGGTCAAGGCGCAGGGTGAGCGGGGCTCAGCGTGACCCTGCACGTGGGTGGGGGTCTGGTGACCCCAGGGCAGCCCCCGCTGCTGCCAGCAGGCCCTGGGGTGCTGCAGGAAGGACCCTGGGGTCTCACCCCTGCCCATATCCCCTCTCTTGCAGAGATCATGCACGATGTGATCCGCAAGGTGAAGAAGAAGGGGGAATGGAAGGTGAGCGCCGAACCCGGGGTGGGGGCAGGAGAGGAGGAGGAGGGGAGGAAGCAGGGAAGGGAGCAGGGTGGGGGAGGTCCTGCTGTGCCCCCAGCTCCCAGGGTGCTCATGGGGTGCTCCCCTGTCCCCAGGTGCTGGTGGTGGACCAGCTGAGCATGCGCATGCTCTCGTCCTGCTGCAAGATGACCGACATCATGACCGAGGGCATCACCAGTGAGTGCCCCCTCCCTGTGGGCAGGGCCCGACCTCCCTCTGCACCGGGGCACCCCTAAAGGCATCTCCAGGCTGGCACAGCCCCCACCCAGCCCTGTCCCACTTGGGATGGAGCCACCCCACCTCCCAGCGCCCGTGGCCAGCTCCTGGTGCCAGGCTGGAGTTGCACAGGTCCCTCCTTGCCCGCTGGGGCTGGAGCAGCCTGAACACTTTGTCTCCTGGCAGTCCTTCAGTTCGAGGAGGGGACCAGGTGTAGGTTTTTATCAGGCTGGTAATTAAAGAGCTCCATGCAACACTTGGAAAGGAGAAGGAAACCCCAGGCTGGGTGTTGGGAGGTGTTGGGGACAGTGGGTACAGCCCGAGCTTCACCTCCAGGGGGTCTCCTCCCGCAGGGGGATGTGAGGATGCACCAAGGGAACGGCAGCACGGGGGCACAGACAGGTCCATGGGCCCTGGCACCCGGCCAGGTGCCCACACCCACGGCTCCAGCGGGGACCACGGGGCTGGGATGGGGTGGGCGGGGGTGCCCCAGCTGCTGGGTGGGCAGGGTGGTTGTTGCACGCGGACACGAAAGGAACACAAGACACTCGCTCAGAGAGAGAGAAAACCCACCAAAAGCCAGAAAGCTCTCGGCTGGGGGGTCTCGTTTATTTTATGGACCTTTAGAAAACCTCACTGATTGGATAGTGAAATTACCACCCTTCAAATACATAGGTCCAAGGGGAGATCTGTCAAATGTCTCCGCCTTGAGAGAAGGAATCAAAACATCTTAGCAGTTAGACATAACGTGGCTTATGTTTATAGAACAGAGTGTAGGAATTTCGTCTACAGAATTAAAAACATTGAAAAACTGTGAAAAGCAAGGCAACAGGGAGGAGTGGCTGGGGGTGTTTTGGACAGGGAGGGGTTGGCAGGGCTGGTCCTGGGCTGCCATGGGGTGTCCAGCAGCCCTGCGTGCCCTGCCCACGCCCCTCCCTGCCATGATCCCTGTATCCCTGTATCCCTGTTTTTGCCCCCCCAAGTTGTGGAAGACATCAACAAGCGCCGGGAGCCGCTGCCCAGCCTGGAGGCCGTGTACCTCATCACCCCCTCCGAGAAGGTGAGCGCGCCGTGGGGCACGGGGACGCGTGGGATGGGCAGCTGTGCCCCTGGGAAGCACCCTGGCTCCAGTGGGGCTGCCAGGGGGGTGGGATGGAGGCACAGAGCCCGCCCCCGGTGCCATCCTGCCCAGCCCAGCTGCTCCCTCTCTCTTGCAGTCCATCCACTCCCTCATCAACGACTTCAAGGATCCCCCCACCTCCAAGTACAGAGCTGCCCACGTCTTCTTCACTGACTGTGAGTGCCCGGAGGGCAGGGACGGTCACCCAAACGGTGCCAGCAGGTGGGGGTGGGTTTGGGATGAAGACATGCTGGGCAGCACCCTCATCCTCCTCCTCCTCCTCCTCCTCCCCTCGCAGCCTGTCCCGATGCCCTCTTCAACGAGCTGGTGAAATCCCGCGCCGCCAAGGTCATCAAAACCCTGACGGAGATCAACATCGCCTTCCTCCCGTCCGAGTCCCAGGTGAGGCTGGGCTGGGGTGGGACGGGGGGTGGGACAGCCGGGGGGAGCTCCAGGTCCCTCTGCAGCCCCTCAGGGTTGGTGTGGCAGCCTGGCAGCCCCAGCTGGCTCAGCCCTTCCTCCCTGTCTCCTTAGGTTGCTGCCTGGGCTGATCCTGCGGGGGTTTAGCGGGCGCTGTGCCTTGGCCCCCTGCCCGCAGCGGCCCTGGCCACCAGCCAAGGGCACCAGGGAGCTGGCCCTGGGCCATCTGCCCCTGCCGGCGACAAAGGGACCAGGGGGCAGACGGTGCCAGACCTGCCTGGTGCCATTAACCCTTCAATCCTCAGCGTTCCTAGGGAGTGACCTCTTGGCATCTTTGTGTGCAGCCAGAACGGCTGCTGGTTTTTCCTGGGGGCACAGCTGGCGTGTTTCTGCTTGTGCCCACGTCTCTGGGTCCCTGCCTGGGAGCAGCTGACTGCTGAGGGCAGGGTTCTTCCGCCTCCTCTGCTCGCCTGGGATAGGGATCCTGCCACGGAGCTGGAGCTGGGGTCCTGGGAGCTGGGAATTCTGAGGGATGTCCCAAACATCCCTGAGCTCCAGCTGCCCGGCCCCAGGCTCGGCTGGGTCCGTCTGGGGGTGAATCTGGTTTCCAAACCCCGCTGGGGTGGGGCTGCTCTCCTGTAGACATCCCCTCTGACCTCCCTCCCGCTGCACCTCCAGGTTTATTCTCTGGATTCGGCCGACTCCTTCCAAAGCTTTTACAGCCCCCACAAGGCCCAGATGAAGAACCCGATCCTGGAGCGCCTGGCAGAGCAGATTGCCACGCTCTGTGCCACGCTGAAGGAGTACCCGGCCGTGCGGTACCGCGGGTAAGGCCAGTGCGGGCATCGCGGGCCGTGCCCTGATGGTCAGGGCGTGGGGATGGACGGGCTGGGGGCATGGACAGACATCCAAGCTCAGAGTAAACAGGCTCAGACTCGATGCTCTGGAGAGCTGGGGGAGGTTGGGATCCTGAAATGTAAGTGGCACCGAGGCAAAGCGGAGCTCGTCGAGGAGAGGTGCAATAAAACCTCCTCAGGTCCCTCCTCTGCCATGAGCCGAGGATGTTGCACAGGGAAGCCAACACCTCCTCCCCATGCCGTGCCCTGTGGGGCTGACCTGTGCCCCTGCCTCCCCCAGGGATTACAAGGACAATGCCATGCTGGCACAGCTCATCCAGGACAAGCTGGACGCCTACAAGGCTGACGACCCCACCATGGGCGAGGTGAGCGGTGCCGCCAGCCCCGGGCGAGGGTGTGGGACGTAAAATCCCGCTCCAGCTCTGCCCTGTGGCAGCCACAGACCCCGAGTGGGGACCCCAAAACAGCCCCCCTGGGCACCTGTGGGGCTGAGGGAGCCCCACCCCAGTGCTGATGGCCCTGCTGTGTCCGCAGGGGCCGGACAAGGCTCGCTCCCAGCTCCTCATCCTGGACCGTGGCTTTGACCCCGCGTCCCCGGTGCTGCACGAGCTGACCTTCCAGGCCATGAGCTACGACCTGCTGCCCATCGAGAACGATGTCTACAAGTGAGTGCAGTGCTGCCCTCCCCACCAGCCCTGGGACAGCCCTGAGGCCAGCCCTGGAGCAGGAGCTGGGAGCTCAGTGTCCCTCCATCCATCACAAGGCATCCACTGGGAGTCACCAGTGGTGCGCTCTGGCAGGGCTGGTGGGCAGGACTGGGACAAAAAGGGCTTTTCCAGCCTTCAGCCCTCGGCCCCTTCCCAACATTTGGGAGTTGAAGGGGTATGAGGAGGCGAGAGGTCAATCCCAGCTGAAATCACTTTGCTGCTGGCACAGCTGAGAAGAGCCCTCGTGTCCCCCCGTGTCCCCCCCACCTCCCTAAAGCCAGCAGCGAGGGGCCTGTGCGTGCCCTCAGCCCCATCCCCGCCCTGACGCCCCTCCCCTCCTCCCAGGTACGAGACGAGCGGCATCGGCGAGGCCCGGATCAAGGAGGTTCTGCTGGACGAGGATGACGACCTGTGGGTCACCCTGCGCCACAAGCACATCGCCGAGGTGTCCCAGTGAGTGTCCCTGGGGGGGCTTTGCTGCCTGGGGGGGACGCTGGCTTGGCATTGCCACCCACCTCGCCGTGAGGGTCCCCTCCCCACTCTCAGCTCTGCCCTCCTCTTCTCCCCAGGGAGGTGACCCGGTCCCTGAAGGAGTTTTCTTCCAGCAAGAGGATGAACACGGGTGACAAGGTGACCTGATGCCCCCGCCGAGCCGGGGATGGGCTCAGCCGTGGGCTGGCACATGGTGGGGTCTGCTGGGGGCACTGTGCCCAGGAAGAAGGGTGGTCAGGTTCCTGGCAGGGAGGAGATGGCTGTGGGGTGCCAGCCCTACAGCTGGGGCTGGAAATGGGGTGCTTTGAGAGAGCTCTGTGCCCAGGGATGAGTTTGTCCCCAGCACGGGGTCCGTGCACCTCCCACAGCAGCTGCTCTGTCCCCACTCCCTGGGTTGGTGGCGGTGAGGGGACCCTGGTGGAAATGGGATGCAAAAAGGAGCTGAAGGGCCCACCTGAGCCCCAGCCAGGCGCAGGGGGATCCCACAGGAAGCTCCTCAGGGCATTTCTCCCCACTACTCCCCAGTCTGCAGAGCTGCAGACCCCCCCTGCCGCTCAGCTTCAGTGAAGGAGGCCCGTCAGGTGTCACCAAACCCCCACGGGGACAGAAGTCCTTGGCAGGGTCCTCCCTCTGTGCTAGTGGCCCCCGGGTCGCTGAGGGTGAGTGACCGTGTCCCCATCCCTCACAGACCACCATGAGGGACCTGTCCCAGATGCTGAAGAAGATGCCGCAGTACCAGAAGGAGCTCAGCAAGGTACGGGGAGGGGACGCTGTGTGCTCAGTGACCGAGCCCACGCGGGGGGCAGGGGGTGGCAGCTGTCCCCTGGCCATGGCGGGGGGCACGGGGACCCCCAGCTGCTGCCAGCACCGCAGGGGTGACCGCTCTTGTGTCCCCAGTACTCCACCCACCTGCACCTGGCTGAGGACTGCATGAAGCACTACCAGGGCACTGTGGACAAGCTGTGCCGAGTCGAGCAGGTACCAAACGCCTCCTGCAGCCCCACGTTCCCGCAGGAGCAGCGGGGGCCGCGGCTCCGCCCTCCCAGGACGGAGGGGTGACGAGCACATGTCCCCTGCAGGACCTGGCCATGGGCACCGATGCTGAAGGCGAGAAGATCAAGGACCCCATGAGGGCCATCGTCCCCATCCTGCTGGATGGCAACGTCAGCACCTACGACAAGATCCGCATCATCCTGCTCTACATCTTCCTCAAGAACGGTGAGGGGGACGCCTGGGCGGGGCTGGGGGTGGGCAGATCCGGGTTTGGCCGGGACGATCCAGCTGGGGAAACCCAGCCCTGCCTCCCTGCCCAGCACAGGGCTGAGTGTCCTAAGGTGGCAGAAGAGCCCCTTGGTGGCACATTCCTGAGGAGAACACCCCCTTCCCGTCGTGCTCCCAGTGATGCCTTAAAAAGCCAACCTGGAAACAGAGACTAGACAGGGTAAGGGAATAAAGGTGATATTTATTTAAAAAAAGGCCTTCAGAGGCACACCCTGGGCAGGCCAAAGGCTGCACCCGAGATGGACCCCGAGTCACGAGTTCTTCACACTGTTACAGGTTTGGTCCATTTGCAGATCAGCATAAATTGGCCAATTAAACTTTAGCTAATGATGGAACTGCCCCTCAGCTCGCCCCCCTTCTCAAGGTGCTGGGTTACACATTTTGGGCCTGGGACGGGCTGGGTGTCCTTGCAGAGCAGGCCTGGAGAGGCTTTGTTATGTCTGTGTGAGCATGAGAGAGCAGCAGCTGACAGGCTGCAAGGCAGCTCAGAGTCACACACTGGGAATGCAGAGAATACAGAATTTGTAAAATATAAAAGCTAAAGCCTAAGGCATCACCAGGGATCACCGAGGAGAACCTGAACAAGCTGATCCAGCACGCCCAGATCCCGGCGGAGGACAGCGAGATCATCACCAACATGGCCCACCTCGGGGTGCCCATCATCACAGACGTGAGTGTCCCCCTCCTGCTGCGCTGCCCCTCTGCTCTGGCAGCCCTGTGCCCCCCGGGGCGGCCTCGGGGGTGTCCGTGCCGTGGCTCAGGGTGTCCCTGTGCTCTCTCTCGGTGCCCAGTCCACGCTGCGCCGCCGGAGCAAGCCGGAGCGCAAGGAGCGCATCAGCGAGCAGACCTACCAGCTGTCCCGGTGGACCCCGGTGATCAAGGACATCATGGAGGTGAGCCAGCGAGAGGACAGGGCTGGGGGACAAAGCAGGGAATTCCAGAGCCACCCAGGAAGGGACCTGCAGAGAGCTGGATGCTCCCAGCCCAAGCCCCGACACCTTTCTCTGGGCGTGTCTCCTCCAGGCCGCTCCCTGCCTGGGACTGCAGCACAGTTGGGATATTTTGGGAGGCTTTCCTGGCCTCCACAAGGGTGCTGGCCCCAGGTGGGATGCAGAGGATCACAGAATGTGCTGAGTTGGAAGGGATACCAAGGATCACCCAGTCCAGCTCCCAGCCCTGCCCAGACACCCCAACAGCCCCACCCTGGGCATCCCTGGCAGCGCTGCCCAAACGCTCCTGGAGCTCTGGCAGCCTCGGGGCCGTGCCCATTCCCTGGGGAGCCTGGGCAGTGCCCAGCACCCTCTGGGGGAAGAACCTTTCCCTGCTCTCCAGCCTGAGGCTGCCCTGGCCCAGCTCCAGCCATTCCCTGGGTGCTGTCCCTGGCCCAGGGAGCAGAGATTGGAGCTGCCCTTTCTCTTCTCTTTCTCTTCTCTTTCTCTTCTCTTTCTCTTCTCTTTCTCTTCTCTTTCTCTTCTCTTTCTCTTCTCTTTCTCTTCTCTTTCTCTTCTCTTTCTCTTCCCTTTCTCTTCCCTTTCTCTTCCCTTTCTCTTCCCTTTCTCTTCCTTCTCTTTCTCTTCTCTCTTCACGAGGAAATTTTAGACTGTTCTGAGGTCTCCCCTCAGTCTTCACAGCCCAATCCAGGCTTGCCCAGCCCCCCTGCAACACAAATGCAGCAACAAACGGGCTGGCTGTGTGTGTGCCACCATGGCCACCAAGGCCGGGTGGCCTTGTCATGTCCCAGCTGAGCCAGGGCACGGGCATGGCTCTGTACACCTGTGCCTGTACCCTCAGGAGCCGTCCCAGGAGCTCTGCACTTGGGCAGCCCTGGGCAGTTCAGTGCTGCCTCTGCCCTCAGGAAATGCCCGCAGCTCCCTTGGGTTCCAAAAGCACAGAGCTTTGTCACAACACCCCCCGGGGTGGCTTCACCCCCTCAGCCTCACCCCAAGGACAGAGGGGCCTGCCCAGGGCAGCAGCGCCTCAGCAAGGTCTCCGGGTGGCCCTGACCCTCTGCCACTGGTGACGCAGCAGCAGGTCCCTCGTGCCCCAGGGGGATCCCAGGGCTGAAACCTCCTGCTCCTGAGCTTCCCAAGAGGGGGGAATCCTGGGCACGGCCCTCCTGAGGGGCTGTGGGGCCGGGGGCTGTGCCTGGCTCCTCGCTGACCCCGGGCCCGTGGCTCTCTGCCCTCAGGATGCCATCGATGACAAGCTGGACACCAAGCACTACCCGTACATCTCCACCCGCTCCTCCGCCTCCTTCAGCACCACTGCTGTCAGGTGGGTGCCCCTCCTGCCCCGTCCGACCCTACCTGGGGCTGGGGGCTGCTCTGAGGGCATCCGGGCATCCCGTGCCTCAGTTTCCCTCCAGACAGCCTGTGCCTCTGTAATCCCTTTAGGAATCCCTTGTTTCCATTTCCTTCAGGCATCCCATGCCTCATTTTCCCTTCAGGCATGCTGTATCTCCGTTTTTCTTTAGGTATCCTGTGCTCCAGTTTCCCTACAGATATCCTGTGTCTCCGTTTCCTTTTAGGAATCCCATGCCTTCACTTCCCTTCAGGCATCCCATTCCTGTCTCCCTCCAGGCATCCCGTGCCTCAGTTTCCCTTCAGGAATCCCATGCCTCAGTTTCCCTAAAGGAATCCCATGCCTCAGTTTCCCTTCAGGCCCCCTTTTCCTCACCTTTCCCTCATGCACCCCGTGCCTCAGTTTCCCTCCGGACACCCCGTGCCTCAGTTTCCCTCCCTGTAACAGCGAGCAGCACTCGTGCCCGGACCGCTGGGCTTGCCCTGCTGTGGCAGCAGTGTCTGTGATTTAATTCGGGTGTGGCGCCTCGTGCCTGCCCTTCACCCTCCTCTTCCTCTCCTCAGCGCCCGCTATGGCCACTGGCACAAGAACAAGGCCCCCGGCGAGTACCGGAGCGGCCCCCGCCTCATCATCTTCATCCTGGGCGGGGTGAGCATGAACGAGATGCGCTGCGCCTACGAGGTGACACAAGCCAGCGGCAAGTGGGAGGTGCTAATAGGTGAGTGGTGGCCCCGGGGCTGGCCCCTCCCGCTGCCTGCTCATCCCATGCTCCATCCCGCAAATTCCCGGCTCCAGACGACTGCGGGAGCTGGAACTCTGCGGAAAGGTTTTCTCCGGACATCTGTTGTCACCCCCGCTGTGTGTCCCCTCCCCTTCCTCGTCTGGGTTGCGTCACTCCAAACATCCTCATTTTTGCTTCCATCTTCTCGTCTCCCCTGGCTGGTTTGGTCTGAGCTGGGCTGCGTGAGAGGGGAGGAGGTTTTGCAGCTCGGGTTCTCCTTGGTTTTGGGGTCATTACAGGAAGGAAAGTGCAAAATAACGAGGGGTGCAGGCAGGAACCACGTTCTTGAGTTGCACAGGACATGCAACAGGACACGCTTAGGGTCAGCCCCCTTCTCTGCCGTGAGTCAGGCACAGAGGACATGGTGGAAGCTCTACCAGGAGCTCGTAGGTCCCCTAAAATTCCTCTGGGAAGCGCAGCTTGGATACACACCTTACAGGGCAGAGGCAGGTGTCCTTCACCATCTCATCTGGCGCTGGATTCTTGCCCCTGATGGATGCCTGGTGGAGCCTGTCCCTGGCATCTCTCCTGCTCCTTGGGAGCAGCATCCCAGTCTCCATCACTCGCTGCCCCAGCTGTGTCCCCCCCGTCACTGGCCACCCATCCCAGCTCCATCCCGCCCGTCACCCACCTCATCCCGCCTCTCTCCGGGGTCCATCCCCTGCATGCGCCTCCGAAGCTCTGTCCTTCCTCTTCCTGGCCCCAGAAGCAGCTGCTGGTGGTGGTGGTGGTGGTGGCGGCGCGGGGCAGCCTTGGCGCAGCCGTCAGCCCCGCTCTGTTCTCCCGCAGGTTCTACTCACATTCTCACTCCCACCAAATTTCTCATGGACCTGAGGCACCCCGACTTCAGGGACTCCACTAGGGTATCATTTGAGGATCAGGCTCCAGCAATGGAGTGAGCCAAAGAAACCAAGTAAAGGCAGCTTACTGATGAAAAAGAAACTCTTCCTCCCCGAAGGGTTTTCTTTGATTCTTCCGTTCCTCCTTTCTTTGATCGTTGTTTCGGGGTGTGTCGGGCTCTCCGATAAGAAAATGCTTGCGCTTCCTCCGAGCAGGCGGAAAAGCATCCGGTGTCGCTCCATCATCCCTCAGCCATGTCCCCTGGCCGGCTCCTTCATGCCATGAGTTCCCCCTCGCCAGGGCCGGAGGGGTCAGGGTCCTGCCTGCCCCACAGAGGTGTCCCAGGGCCGGGCAGGGGGACAGAGCTCCCGGGCTGCTGCCCTGGGAGCAGCTGGAGCAGCAGGGCTGGGGGAGAGGGGCAGCAGTGGGACCCCAGCACTCGTCCTTGTCCATCCCCCAGGCCGGGCACTGCTGGCACCCCCCAGCTCTGGGGTGCCCTGGGGCTGGAATCCCCCTCAGCTCAGGTTTGCTCTCGGACCCCTTGGATAGGCAGGAGCCTCCCGACATTGCAGACTCCAAACCGTGCTCTGGGGCTCAGCTGCTGCTGCTGTCACCAGTGAGTGCCACCCTGGCATCCCCTGCTGCTGGTGCCTGCAGTGCCAGCGTGGCTGTGGGGCTGAGCCAGCGTGGGCAGCGTGCTGGGGTCCCCCAAGTGAGGGGCAGCAGGAGGCGAGAGCCCTTTTCCTCCTCCCCTCCCACCCCTCCCAGCCACCTGCGTGTCCCCAGCATGCTCCGTGCAGGTTGGGGGACCTGGGGAAGGTCCCTCCGTGCCGGCTGTTCCCTGCATCCCCCACCCCTGCACCCCACCAGTGCCTCCCGCATCCCGCGTTGGTCCTGGAGTGACCCCAGAGCCACAACCCCCACTGCAGCAGCACCTCCCGGCCCTGCCTCACCCTGCCAGCTCCATCCCTCACCTCCATCCCTCCTCCTCCATCCTCTTCCCGTTCTCCATGTCCCCAAAACCTCCCCCCGTCCCCACAGACTGCATTTCCTCGCAAGCATTTCCAGCGGCGCGGGGCCGGCGCCGCCAGGTAAGGGGGACCCGGGCCAGCGGGGACGGCGGCCGGGGCGCAGCCCCAAAGCCACCCCTGATCCCCTCGCACCCCTTCCCTCTGCTCCCGCAGGGTCCACGCACATCCTCACCCCACAGAAACTGCTGGACACGCTGAAGAAACTCAATAAGACAGAGGAAGAGAGCAGCAGTTAAAAGGAAACGCTGTCACCACTCGATGCCGACCCACGTCCCCGCCGGGCGCCCGGCCCCGGGTGCCACCCTGCACCCAGTGGGCCCAGCTTCTCTCTTGTTCTTGTGTTGACCCCCCCCTCCCCTCCCAGTGCCTCCCCCATCTCATTTTATCCACAGGGAGGGGATAACAGCCAAAAAAAAAAATATATATATATATATTCAGAAAATGGATGCATTGTGTTTAAGAGAAAAAGGAAAAAAAAAAATCTATATATTTGTAGCTGCAGCTGTGGGAAGCGCCCAGGAGCTCGTTGCTGAGTAACCATCTGCCCATTGCTAGTGAATGTGGTGGCGAAATGACAGAAAAACACTTTTTTTTGGGGGAAAATGCTCCTCACTGGGGTCTCGTGTGGATGGGAGGACAGATGGACAGACGTCCCACGCCGCTGCTCAGGCAGGCGCTGGGCTGGCACCACCATCTGTCCCGTGGCTCTAGGGGTGGTGGGTGCTCCTGCCAGGCGTGCACGCCGACATCTGGGTGGGAGTTTGGGATGGGGGTGCAGCCGGGACGCTTCACACCGTGGCAATTCCCACGTGACAAAGGGACCAAAGCGGTCAAAACTGGGAGCTGGGGCCCGTCCGCTTGCACGGCCCTGCTGCAGCCCCGCCTCCCTCTCTCTGGGAATTCCTTCAAATATATATATATATATATAATAAAGCTATTTTATATATATATATATATATTTATTTATCTCTATCTGTGCTATCTCTCCATGGATACCTCTCTCCATCCATCCCTCCCCACAGAAGCTCGGTCCCCGTGCCCAGCTCCGCTCGTGTCGTCCCGTGGTGAAGCGTTTCTGAGCGTGCCGTCACCCTGAGGCCCCCTCCAAAAACCCTCTGGGGCCCCCCCAAAAAAACCCTCTGAGCCCTCCCCAAACCCTTCTGGGCTCTCCCCCAAACCCTCTGGGGCCCCTCAAACCCTCCAGGCCCCCGCCCCAAACCCTCTGGACTCTGTGTATATTAATGACTGTGTCTTGTGACGTTCTTACGAGCTTGGTGTATAGTGATTTCCCAAAACCTCTGATTTTAGTTGGGTTTTTATTTGACGCCCCTGGATTGCCCCCCCTCCCCTTGCCGTTAGATGCACTGCAATATTTTGGGGTCTATGGTTTTGTTCTCTTCCCCCTGAAGGCTGTGACCGCCCTTTTCCTTGCCCAAAATTGCTCTTTCTTGCCTCGTTGGTGGTTTAGCCCCCTCCTTTTCCCTTCCTTTCCCGTCTGCTCCTTGCCCATAAAGTTAAATATATATTTTTAGGGCAAAGGCTGTATCATTGCACTGATATTTGTTGGTTTCCCCCTTGGTCTCCCAGCCCGTTTCTGTTCCTCCTTGATTTAGCAATGCAAATGCTTCAGGATCTTGTATGTTGGACATTATTATTATTTTTTTTTTCTGTTACAGTTATTTATATAAAAAATAATTTATCAAAAAGGAAAACTTTAAAAAAAATAATCTAGTCTGTCTTGGAACTTGTTTACCTTGAAATTACTGGAATCTAAATGTTTGAAAGTGTTGAAGCACAAACATGTATCATCTCTGTATATCTGTTCTTCTGTACTAAAGCACTCGAGTGACTAAATAAAAGCGATCTCCATCCCTAGTGCAACTGGGGCTGTGCTGTGCTGCTCCCTCGGGGCCAGGAAAACAGGGAAAAGGCATGGGAAAATATTCCATCTGACCCCAAGGGAGGGCTCCTGGTGTGGTGATGCCAAACCTCCCCGGAGGAGTGGCTTTGGGGAAGGAAAATCAGCACACGAATCATCCAACTGCATTTATTCCTTCAAAAATAGGCGATTTCTTTGTACAAAATGCCGCCCCAGGGCGTTAAAAAATTGGGGATAAGGAAAAAATACCCCATCATTTGGTCCTGGCTACTGCATTTGGGATAATTAACCACACTTCTCACATGCTCCCACATCACACCCTGGCTGGGCTGGGGGGGTCACAGCTTCCAGCTTGGGGCACGAGCATGAGCAGAGGCAACCAGAGACACAGAAAACCTCTTTGAAATGCCCCAAACCTTTTTAAAATCCCCCCAAACCTCTCTAAAATCCCCCCAAACCTCTTTAAAATGCCCCCAAACCTCTTTAAAAATTCTCCAAACCCACCCCCCCAAAAAGGAGGAGGGGGCAGCCCCATTCCCAGCCCCTCTGGGCTCATGTCAGGATCAGGCTCAGGGAGAGCTTGGAAGGCTCCAGGTCGGAGTCACTCACTGATCCCACCCCCAAACGTGGGTATTTGTACAACAAAGAAAAGCAAAAATAAATACGTTTGACACTGGCACTTCAGGTAGGTCCTACAGATAAACACGGGCTGGGGTGCTGGGGGTGGAGCAGGGGGTTTGGCTGGACCCATCCCAGGAAAAGCTGCCCTGACCACATCTTCTTCCCTAAAAAACAGGCATTAACTCATCAGAAAGCCAGCTGGGAGGGACAGGGGCTCTGCAGACCCCACATCTGCTTCGGTCTCGCCAGATTTTTCCTCTTGCAGCCCAGATCCCCTGGGAATCCCAAGGGGAAAACCTCAAATCCTTCATTTTATTTGATGCTGTGGGCGGCCACATCCGGGGATGAGCAGAAAAACCCCACAAATGCCCTAAGGGTTGTGCTGGAAATGCAAACCAGAATTTTTATATATATATATATATGTATCTATAGAGAGATATATCTCTAGAATTAGATACAGATCTGAATATACACAGATCTATTTATATCTGCCTCTCTAGATATAGATATATAAATACAGATATGTCTATATCCAGATATATCCATTTACAGATACACATATATCACACACACATGTTACAGATCATCCATCGACACTCAGAAGAGTGATTTAGCTGCCTACTGGCTACAAAAATTCACATAAAAACCACCAAAAAAAAAAAAAGCTTCCTCAGGGAGGATCGTGCTGGGTTCAAGTCCAGGGGCAGAGGGGTTGAGCACCCTTGAGGAGGCCTAAAGGCTGGAAAAGGGGTGGTATGCCAGGGAATGCCAGGGATTTCTGCCCGCACAGGCACGGAGGTAACACAGCTGCCAAGGGGGGCTCGACCTGGGCAGGGCCCACAC
The DNA here is from genome assembly GCA_013400235.1 of Oriolus oriolus. Taxonomy (NCBI): domain Eukaryota; kingdom Metazoa; phylum Chordata; class Aves; order Passeriformes; family Corvidae; genus Oriolus; species Oriolus oriolus. The sequence goes on along the minus strand of VXBT01000180.1, from coordinate 698,217 downwards.
GAGGTCAGAGCACCCCCAGAAGTGCTTGGGGTGGGGTGGCCACCGCCCAGGGCCACCCCATTGGTCCCATGGGATGCTGCAGCTGCCAGGACACTTCTGCCCACGCCGTCCCCCTGTCCTGCAGCTTGGGGGGGTCCCGAAAACGGCCAGACAGACGGACAAGTCCCGCAGGAACCGCGGGGAGAGCGGGAAGGGGACAGGAGCCAGGGCAGGACTCCTCGGAGACACCTCCGGCCCTGCCGCCCCCAGATTTGGCAGGGAGCACCCAGTGCGGGGACGGGCTGAGGGGGCCCATCCTCCTCCTCCCGGTGGCAGGGAGGGTTCGGAGGTGCTGGCGGGACCCTCAGAAGAGGCAGGAGCCGCGCAGGCCTCGCGCCCGGCCCAGCTCCGCGGCCAGCGCCCGGCTCATGCGGGTCGTGGTCAGCCTCACGCTCTGGGCGGCCTCCACGGCCCGGCTCAGTGACCAGTTCAGCTCCTCCAGCTCCTCCAGGTCCAGGCTCAGGCAGCGGTGGGGGCCCTGGGGCCGGGGGGGACGCTCTGCCCGCCGGGGGCCGCCGGTGGCACCCAGGGGGACCCCGGCCAGGGCTGGGGCTGAGGTAGGAACTGCGGGGCAGCAGTAGCTGGGAAGAACAAGGGAGATGGGCTCAGTGTCACTCAGTGGCTGCGGCCCCACTGCTCCCGAATCCCATCCCTCTTCCCCACCTCCTCCATCCCCACCCCCCAAACACAGACCCCTCCCCACAGGAGCTGGTGGCCGTGTCACCCCATTGCCACGGGCAAACCAGTGGGTCCCTGGGGTGGGGACAGCCCCTCCCAGATTCCCCCTGCACCCCTTGGGGATGCTGACCCCCTCCCCGAGCCCCCTCCCAGCCCCCGGG